>CM076580.1:665571218-665923914 GCA_034641835.2 Pinus albicaulis | reverse complement strand
CAGCCTTTGCAGCCTTCCTTCAGTGATCAAACATGCTCTTACAAAGTGATTTTAAGGTGTCAAGGTCAAATTTTGTCATTTCAATGAGTCTTCAAGCAAAATTTGGTCACTAGGCATTAGGTCTAGGGTTGGTCTTCACTCTTTTCAAATTTGTCCAAATGTCAGTCCATGTCACCATTCATATGAGTGTATCATCATTCAGGTGGTTGCCATCATCATGTCAGGTTCCAAAGAGTCATTTTACATCTCGTTCATGCTTCAGTTGTGCCTAGGAAAGGTCCATTTCCCTCTCCTAGGGTTTTGGAGGTAATTTCTCTTGGATGGTCAAATCGTCGGAAACACTTGTATCCTGATGATCACACACCTTCCCCTATACTTAATTCACCTTATTAGACACTTCCCATCACTGAGATCCCCCAAATTCCTCATTTTTGCACAAACCCTAGTTTCTAGCCAAAACTTGGCAATTTTCTAGGCTAGGCCTGTGTTTCGCCCTTTTGGACCCCTTCCCCTCACTCAATCTCTGTGATTCCACTTTCCACTGCTTCCTAACATCCCTCCCTACTTCCCAAAATTTCCCCAAGAATTTAGAAGCCCCTTACCCCCTTCGTTTCGCTTCATTTCGACAAAATTCCTTGTTTCACACATCGGGATTGGTTTCACTCAAAAGATGTTTCAGAGCAATCAAAGATGAAATTTGGGAAACTGAGAGAGGTTTTTGTCCAAAACATTCCAAGGAAGAAAAACCTCTTTCACGTTTTACACAGGTATCATGGTTTTGAAGAAATGTCAAAAATACCGTTGCCTCAGGAGAATTGAATGCACCTCTGAAGTGACCTTGGGAAAATCAAGTTTTATCCTAGCATGTTTGGCCAAATGACTTGCTTGATGAGTCAAATAAAAACTAGACAGAAATACCTTTCCAATGAGCTATCATGAGCTCAATTTGGAGTTGAGGAAGACCTTCAAAAGTTGACTGCAACAGCACTCTGCCTTGAGGCAGCCTCATTCTGATCATTTTGACTAGTGTTGGGAGATTTGATTTTTGACAGGGTAAATGAAATCCAAATTGCCTAATTCTACTTGTTTTGGAAAGTAGACTCCAATAGCTTTCCAACGAGCTATCACACGCCCGATTTGGACACCGGGAAGGCCTCCAAAAGCTTTCTGCAAAATGCACTATGTGGCAAGAGGGTGAGCGACCCACGCAGAGGCCGAGCGACCCACCTGGGCAGAGCGACCCACGCAGGTCAGTTCAGCAGTGCAAGTTTGCAAGGTGCGCGACCCACCTGGGCCGAGTGACCCACGCAGGAGCAGCGCGACCCACGCAGACACAGGGTTTCGAAATTTAGTTTGAGCGCCCAATTTTGCTTGGAATCGACTCAACTTGCCTTCAAACAGGTTTCTATCAATTGCTTGATGTTTTTGAACGCACTTGTGGCATCATTAGTGGTTTCAAATGTTCAAACGGAGGATTTAAACCCCACAGTCATAGCATTATTGTTTTCAGGGTTTGAAATGAAAATGAATGGTGGAAAGAATGTGTTTGCTATCTTAAGGCAGTGATATGGCCAGCCTTCCATATAACATCAAAATCAATTTGCTCTCATACCCATTATACCACTGCAACCATTGCTATTGTTATACCATGTTTAAACCCTTTGAGTCACATTGCCCATGTTTGTAATGAGTCACATTGTCCAATGTAAAAATATGCTCATGTCTTTGTTTCAAATGGCCCATTGAAACCTTTATGGTCATTACTCATAGACAAACATATTACTATTAATGCCATGCTCTCCTTTGACTAGATGTGTTCAAACTTTTGAAGGTTGCCTGCTCCTATTTGGTCAAAATTTCATTTTCATTCAAAACAGAGATGGTGCCTTTTTCAGTCCATTTAAAGCTGAGATTTTATCCATAATTTGATTCCTTGATGGTGTTTTGGCGGTGGGATATTGATTGAATGTTAAACATACGTCCTAATCTTGCTTTCACTGCATTCATATCAGCATACACATTGCCAAAGGTTTGATCAGAGATATGTCGGAGACAGAGTCAGAATATGAGCTAGGGTCAGGCAGTGATTCGGTGACTGAAGGTAATGTGCCACGGGGGTACCACAGAGATCACAGAAGTGGTAATCATCGCAGAGAGGAGCCTACTTCTTTGGGTCGGTTGCAGGCATGTCCATTAGCTATGGATTGTTTCCGCTATTTGTCATGTTTCAGATTTTGTGAGATGGAGCACATAGCGTGCAGTAGTGGTAACATATCAGAGAAGCCACAGAGCTTTGTTTCAACATCACGACGAGTACTATCTTCACCCGGGGTGGAAGGGGTCTCGTTGACTTCATCGGCAACGCGAGTACTATCTCCACATGGCGTGGAAGGGGTCTCGCCTTCTTCATCAGCGCAGGTACATTCACAGGATAATGATGGAGACAAAGACACCAAGGTCCCATTTTTCATTTTCAATAGGTTGAACATACACATTGCTACATCATGACTGACAACAACACATCATACAACCGAGACAGTGTTTTCATCACAGGAACTGCATGCACCAGGAGAGCACTAAAATGGCGGAAAAGGCCTGATCCACTTCGGATTTTGGCCGAGGCTTCATTGACTGAGCAAGACACATGATGGAGGACCTCCGCTCCAAATTTGGGCAAATTCGGAGAAAATTTTGTCATTTTCAAATTTTTGGTCTAAAAAACAGGTTTTGCAGCTACGTGGGTCGCGCGCTCATGCGCTCGCATTTTTTTGAGACACTTGCTGGAGGAGATTTTTACATTTTTAGATTTTTCATGGTTAATTATGCATCCTCTGAAGTCAACTTAGCATTTCAACAAAATCTGGATGGTCAAACAGCTCAAAAACACCATGAAAACCACCTTGCTGCCACCTTTTGCACCAGCAGGAAGTACCTCTGGGCGAATGAGTTTTTGGAGGGTCAAATCAACTCCAAATTCAGAAATTCCACTTGGGTTGGAAAGTAGACATCCAGGGCTTTCCAACGAGCTATCATGAGCTCAATTTGGATGTCGGGAGCTACCTCAAAATCAGCCTGGAACATGAGCGACCCACCTAGAGATTTTTCTGAGTTTTCAGCTGCCAGCTCAGTATTTCGCCTATTATGGACCAGTTTTTCTTATGGATAGAATTCTTGGGTTTTTATGATGTAAATTCATGTTTGATATGTAACTTTGGCTTGTTTTTATCTCTTCTAGAAGATTCACTCTCAAATGAGTAAAAAATCATGTAATGGATCAGTTTCCACTCTTTTAGAGGCAAGTGGTTAGCTGCCTAGATTGTAGTTCTATGATTAGAATTGGTTGAAAATGATCCCTGAAGAGGGAATTCGACCCCTAGAGGTGGGGAAAGGTGTTAGAGTGCTCTATATATTGTAATTTCTCAATCCTTTTCAGGGGTTGGAGAGGTTGGACTCTTGGGATACTTTTGATACCATTGTACATATTTTTCATATTTTGGCTAAGGAAAGATCAGGGGTTTTGCGGCACTTGTTGGGATCCTTGTGGTGTTCTGTTCTTGATGGTGTTTCTTCTTTGTTTCCTGTAAGTTTCTTCATGTTTAATGTATGCCATCCTTTCATTATGCTTCTGAACTAAATTGAATGAGTGAAATAAGGTTGAATCCATTGTTTACAGTGCTTAGCCTTTGAATTCAATTAGTTCTATATGTTTTCAGCTGTTTGGAGAGGATCCAAGTTCTTCTTTGCCCTCTTCAGCTCCTCGTCGGTCTAATCTATCCATATATCCAATTTTAAAGCATCAAGATCATCACCTACCTCGCCCCAGCTTGAACTCTGCAAAGGTCTGACCTTATCCCAGGACCCAAAATTTGTTTTCCCATTACTCCAGCGAAAACCCAAAAAATCAAAAATCAAACATACCTATCTCTTTACTAGCCTAAAATCAGTTCTTATTGTAAGTCATCTCGCATCCTATTGCTTATTTTCTCGAGATTGACGGAGAGAGCCCTCTCTTGTCCTCGTAGGGCTAGCTACGAGGCTGAGCGTGGTTTGATGTAGCCTTGAGTTTACTTCATTTCAGCCTGAGGTAGATTTGAGCGCTAACATAGTGGCGACCATACTGGGGAAGAAAATGGTTTGCTTGTTACTGTCATTTGCTATAGACGGAGTCTGAAGTCACGCCAGGTAGCCTTCGAAACGCTGTTGCTATGCATCAGCGAAGTAGATAAACGCTGCTTCAGTCGATCTCTGGTATAACTTGTAATCGTAGTACTTAACTTATAAATTGCCCTAGTACGTGTATCAAGTTCAGATCTGATGGTTGATGGTGGACAATGATCAGACATAAGAAGGCTGAAATCATTCACCTGGTGACTCCAATTCAAAGTCTGGAGGACTGACTCTTTCTCTGAGAAAATGGAAGGATCTTACACGAAGTTCAGGTATCTAAAGTGGAATGGTATTCAGGATCTAATCTGCTTTCTCGTAAATTACTTCTTTGCTGGTTTTGAAGCTATCCTGAAATTTTTTCAAAGTTTGTTGTATGAGAAAGGTCATCAAAATCTTCACTCGACCCATTCAAAAAGTGTAAATGTTGAGTTTCCCTTTGATCCCGGTCTCCTTACTTTTCCCACATCTTATGATGACTCTCTACAGAGTGATGAGCCAGAAAACAAAACTAATCCCACAGCTCTTGTACATGCCCCTACACCTTGTAAAATTCCAGATCGGTACAAGCCTCTTGTTTTACCTTCTTTTCTTCATGCTTTTCCTACAAATTATGACCTATATCTACCGAGATTTGATGGTAAATGTAACAATGTCAACGCTGAGCAACATGTGCAGAATGTTGAGACTTTTCTAGATCTTTTTGAAGTTGATGATGAAGATGTTAGTATTAGGCTTTTTGCTCTTTCTTTGCAAGGCCAAGTGAAGAGTTGGTTTAAAGCCCTGCCTGATGCGAGCATTTCAGATTTCCAGCAGTTGGTCAAAGTTTTCCTTGACAGGTGGATGATCGAACATTATTTTTTGTTGATTATAGAGGAGTATAACCGGTTGAAAAGAATGCCAGGTGAGATAGTACAACAATTTTCTGCTAGATTTAACCAAGTTTATTATTCGATGCCAGTTGATATAAGACCTTCTCCTAGATCTGCTCTCTTGCACTACCCGGGTGCCTTTGATCCGGAAATGGAGTTTTAGCTGAGAGAAAAGAATATTGCAACACTTCACGAGATGCAGAACAAGGCAGTGAATGTAGAGGCTCATTTGTTGATCTTGAGGGCAAGGTTGAAGGAAGAAGAAAAGAAGAATGTTTCAGAGCAGCTGACACTTTCAGAGGAAAATCTTGATCTTTTCGTAAACACAGTAGAAGAGATGGTGCGGAAAATGACTGCAAAAAATGAAAATGACATTCAAGAAAAAGTTGCTGACCCAAAACATTTTGTTTCTGATCCCAGTTGTCATAGTGATTGTTTTATAGATCATTGTGAAGAAGAGAGAGCTGTTGATATGATGTGTATGTTTGATGATGAATTGCCTCAGTTTGATCAGTATGATGATGATTATGTTCTCCAAAAAGAATCTAATCTTGCAGACAAATCAGCAGCTAGCTTATGCGAGGAGGAAGTTCACTTTCAGCAGCTCGAGTACAGTGATCAACCGATGCATATCAGCTATGGCAATGATGAGGAAAGTGCAGAAAGTTTTGATGTAAGTGAAGGATCTTTGCCTTTGTGTTTTGATTTGTTTCAGTTCATTAGAGATAACTTCCATGCAATCAGAAATCAAACGTCAACAAGTCTTGATCTGGATCGTCTTGAGGGCAACGAAAACTTCTCATATTCAGATTTGCAGCCCCCAAAAGTCATTGATTGTCAGGTTGCAGCTGAAGACTTGGAAGTGGGCACACATGATTTAATGATTCAAGGTGACTACGTACCACTTTGTTTTGAATCATTTCAGTTTTTGAGAGAAAAATTGCATGGTAAATCTTCAAATGAGCAGCTTGTAACATCAGATTTGCAGCCATCTAATACAATTGAAGGTCAGATTACAGATGAAGTTGTGGAAGATGAAATATATGATTTGATGATGCAGGAAGATTCTATACCCTTTTGTTTTGAAGCATTTCAGTTTATAAGGCAGAATCTTCATAATATATCTCAAGGAAAAGATGAACAGCCAGAAGGAGGTCATACAGTTTCAATGGATACATTACAGCACTCTTCTCAAGTTTTTGATGATCCCATTGCTCGGGTGTTGGATGATGTTTGTTATAAAAATTTTGCTCCATTAGCTAACCATGTGCTGGAAAAGAATGTTGATGATAATCTTGTTCAAAGGTCACCTTCATTGTCTTGTTTAACAGATTGTTCATTGCATAGCACATGTCAGGATTTCCATTTATATGAGGAGATTGATAAAGGAGGCTTTTGTTCAGTCTGGAATCAGCGACAAAGTTTCATTTTTCATGAATTTCAGGATCCTTTTGACAGCTTGCTGCAATCACCAAAGAAAAGCACCGCAGTTGTGAGGAAAAGTTTAAGATCAAGGTATGGAGATTATCTGGACCAGAGCTATGTTTATGAAGATCCTTTCACAGTATTCTTGCAGTCATCCAGTCGATTTGTGCTTTGCAAGTTTATCAACAGTCCACTTGGTTCAAAGTTTTCATGGGAGTTGCCTTTCAGTAGTTCTTTATTGTTGTTCACAAGTGAGTATTTGGGAAGAAATCAAACAGCAGCCAGCATGCTTACATGGTTGCATTGGCGGTTCCATTTCACTTGATCGGGTGGTGAAAAGCACAATTAGAGTAGGTTGTATTGAATAAGCTCTACTTTGAGCATCTTTTCCAGTTTGTCGGTTGTGTTTAAGTATCGAGTTAGTTTTTAGTTGAGTGATAGTCAATTTGTGTCGTCAAGTCATCAGTTTTCAGTCATGCATTTCAGTTTGAGTTTTTGATTCCATGGCCCAATGGATAAAGCACTGGTCTGCTCTCCCAAAGATCTGCCGTTCTTGGCACCTCCAAGGAGCTACCATCCCCATTGGAGCCAATGTTAGAGTCAGCCTTTGCAGCCTTCCTCCAGTGATCAAACATGCTCTTTCAAAGTCATTTTAAAGTGTCAAGGTGAAATTTTGTCATTTCAATGAGTCTTCAAGCAAAATTTGGTCACTAGGCATTAGGTCTAGGGTTTGCTTTCACTTCTTCCAAAGTTGTCCAAATGTCAGTCCATGTCACCATTCAGATGAGTGTATCATCATTCAGGGGGTTGCCATCATCATGTCAGGTTCCAAAATTCATCTTTTACATCTCGTTCATGCTTCAGTTGTGCCTAGGAAAGGTCCATTTCCCTCTCCTAGGGTTTTGGAGGTAATTTCTCTTGGATGGTCAAATCATCGAAAAACTTGTATCCTGATGTTCATACACCTTCCCCTATCATTAATTCACCTAATTAAACACTTCCCATCACTGAGATCCCCCAAATTTCTCATTTTTGCACAAACCCTAGTTTCTTGCCAAAACTTGGCAATTTTCTAGGCTAGGCCTGTGTTTCGCCCTTTTGGACCCCTTCCCCTCACTCAATCTCTGTGATTCCACTTTCCCCTGCTTCCTAACATCCCTCCCTACTTCCCAAAATTTCCCCAAGAATTTAGAAGCCCCTTACCCCCTTCGTTTCGCTTCATTTCGACAAAATTCCTTGTTTCACACATCGGGATCGGTTTCACTCAAAAGATGTTTCAGAGCAATAAAAGATGAAATTTGGGAAACTGAGAGAGGTTTTTGTCCAAAACATTTCAAGGAAGAAAAACCTCTTTCACTTTTTACACAGGTATCATGGTTTTGAAGAAATTTCAAAAATACCGTTGTCTCAGGAGAATTGAATGCACCTCTGAAGTGACCTTGGGAAAATCAAGTTTTCTCCTAGCATGTTTGGCTAAATGACTTGCATGATGAGTCAAATGATAACTAGACAGAAAGACCTTTCCAATGAGCTATCATGAGCTCAATTTGGAGTTGAGGAAGACCTTCAAAAGTTGACTGCAACAGCACTCTGCCTTGAGGCAGCCTCATTCTGATCATTTTTACTAGTGTTGGGAGATTTGATTTTTGACAGGGTAAATGAAATCCAAATTGCCTAATTCCACTTGTGTTGGAAAGTAGACTCCAATAGCTTTCCAACGAGCTATCACACGCCCGATTTGGACACCGGGAAGGCCTCCAAAAGCTTTCTGAAAAATGCACTATGTGGCAAGAGGGAACAGGAGCGACCCACCTGGGCAGAGCGACCCACCTGGGCATTTTTCATAGTGTAAATTTTCACAGGAGCGACCCACCTGGGCAGAGCGACCCACTCATCAAAAAAGGTCCAAAAAATCATTTTGAGCGCCCAGTCTTGTTTGGGATTTCTTCAACTGGCCTTCAAACAGGTTTCTATCAATTGCTTGATGTTTTGAATGCATTGGTGGCATCATTGGTGGTTTCAAACGTTTCAAACGGAGGATTTAAACCCCACAGTCATAGCATGATCGTTTTCAGGGTTTTAAAATGAAAATGAATGGTGGAAAAGAATGTATTTGCTATCTTAAGGCAGTGATATGGCTTGACCCTTCCATATAACATCAAAATCAATTTGCTCTCATACCCATTATACCACTGCAACCATTGCTATTATTATACCATGTTTAACCCTTGCAGTCTTCATGCCCATGTTTGTAATGAGTCACATTGTCAATGTAAAAATATGCTCATGTCTTTGTTTCAAATGGCCCATTGAAACCTTTATGGTCATTACTCATAGACAAACATATTTTTATTAATGCCATGCTCTCCTTTGACTAGATGAGTTCAAACTTTTGAAGGTTGCCTGCTCCTATTTGGTCAAAATTTCATTTGCATTCAAAACAGAGATGGTGCCTTTTTCAGCCCATTTAAAAGCTGAGATTTTATCCATAATTTGATTCCTTGATAGTGGTTTGACGATGGGAATATTGGTTGAGTGTTAAACATACATCCTAATTTTGCTTTCACTGCATGCATATCAGTGTACACATTGCCAAAAACTTGATCAGAGATATGTCAGAGACAGAGCCAGAATATGAGCCAGGGTCAGGCAGTGATTCGGTGGCTGAAGGTAATGTGCCACGGGGTTCCCGCAGAGAAAATAGGAGTGGTGATCATCGAAGAGAGGAGCCTACTTCTTTGGCTCGGTTGCAGGCATGTCCATTAGCTATGGATTGTTTCCGATTCTTGTCATGTTTCAGATTTACTGAAATGGAGCATACCAGTGCACCAGTAGTGGTAACATATCAGAGAAACCACAGAGCTTTGTTTCAACATCACGACGAGTACTATCTTCACCCGGGGTGGAAGGGGTCTCGTTGACTTCATCAGCAACGCGAGTACTATCTCCACATGGCGTGGAAGGGATCTCGCCTTCTTCATCAGCGCAGGTACATTCACAGGATAATGATGGAGACAAAGACACCAAGGTCCCATTTTTCATTTTCAACAGGTTGAACATACACATTGCTACATCATGACTGTCAACAACACATCATACAACCGAGACAGTGTTTTCATCACAGGAACTGCATGCACCAGGAGAGCACTAAAATGGCGAAAAGGCTGCGTCCACTCGTTTGGCGAGGCTTCATTGACTGAGCAAGACACATGATGGAGGACCTCCGCTCCGAATTTGGGCAAATTCGGAGAAAATTTTGTCATTTCTAAATTTTTGGTTTAAAAAACAGGTTTTGTGGCTAGGTGGGTCGCGCGCTCATGCGCTCGCATTTTTTTGAGACACTTGCTGGAGGATATCTTTACATTTTTGGATTTGTCATGGTCAAATATGCATCCTCTGAAGTCAACTTAGCATTTTGACAAAATCTGGATGGTCAAACAGCTCAAAAACACCATAAAAAACACCTTGCTGCCACCTTTTGCACCAGCAGGAAGTACCTCTGGGAGAATGAGTTTTGGAGAGGTCAGAAATCAACTCCAAATTCAGAAATTCCACTTGAGTTGGAAGAGAAGTAGACATAAGGAGCACCCCGCGAGCTATCATGAGCTCAATTTGGATGTCGGGGGCTACCTCAAAATCAGCCTGGAACATGAGCGACCCACGCAGTTCGGAACGACCCACCTAGAGATTTTTCGAGTTTTCGGTACCGGCTGATGTTCTCTATTATGGACCAGTTTTGCTTATGGATAGATTTTTGGGTTTTTATGATGTAAATTCATGTTTGGCATGTAACTTTGGCTTATTTTTATCTATTCTAGAAGATTCACTCTCAAAAGGGTAAAAAATCATGTAATGGATCAGTTTCCACTCTTTTAGAGGCAAGTTGTTAGCTGCCTAGATTGTAGTTCCATGATTAGAATTGGTTGAAACTGATCTCTGAAGAGGGAATTCGACCCCTAGAGGTGGGGAAAGGTGTTAGAGTGATCTATATATTGTAATTTCTCAATCATTTTCAGAGGTTGGAGAGGTTGGACTCTTGGGATACTTTTGATATCATTGTACATACTTCTCATATTTTGGCTAAGGAAAGATCAGGGGTTTTGCGGCACTTGTTGGGATCCTTGTGGTGTTCTTTTCTTGATGGTGTTTCTTCTTTGTTTCCTGTAAGTTTCTTCATGTTTAATGTATGCCATCCTTTCATTATGCTTCTGAACTAAGTTGAATGAGTGAATAAGGTTAAATCCATTGTTTACAGTGCTTAGCCTTTGAATTCAGTTAGTTCTATATGTTTTCAGCTGTTTGGAGAGGATCCAAGTTCTTCTTTGCCCTCTTCAGCTCCTCGTCGGTCTAATCTATCCATATATCCAATTCAAAGCATCAAGATCATCACCTACCTCGGCCCAGCTTGAACTCTGCAAAGGTCTGACCTTATCCCCCGGACCCAAAATGCGGTTTTCCCATTTCTCCAGTAGCCTGCAAAATAAAAAATCAAACATACCTATCTCTTTACTAGCCTAAAATCAGTTCCCATTGTAAGTCATCTCAGATCCTATTGGACATCTTTCACTGAGTTTGACCTGGAGAGAGCCCTCTCCTGTCCTCGTAGGGCTAGCTACGAGGCTGAGCGTGGTTTGATGTGGCCTTGAGTTTTACCTCATTTTAGCCTGAGGTAGATTTGGTGCTAACGGAGACCGCGGTAGAAATTAGCAGAACCCACAAAACATAGAAGCTGTTATAGTGGTTGGGGGTGGCCAATCCGAATGACTTGGATCTTGGTTGGATCCATTTGCCTTTCATCGATAAGGTATCTCAGATATTGAACACCTGGTCATGCAAAAGTGCACTTCCAAATTGGCACAACGTATTTGCCGCAGTGTTTGGAGGACTTGTCGGATGTGGTGGAGGTGCTCTTCCCAAGTTTGGCTGAAGATCAGAATGTCATCCAAGTACACCACTACAAATGAGTTGGTGAATGGCCGCAAGATGTCATCCATCAACCTCATGAAGGTTGCGGGAGAATTCGTCAACCCGAAAGGCATGACCAATCATTCGAAAATGCCTTCCTTGGCTTTGAAGGCAGTATTCCACACATCGGAGGGTTCAATTGGTACCTGGTGATACCCAGACTTCAAGTCGATCTTGCTGAAATATTTCGCACCTTTGAGTTGGTCCAGAAGGTCATCAATCCGTGGGATAGGGAACCTATTCCGGACAGTGATCTTGTTCAGCCCTCGATAGTCAATACAAAGTCTCCATGTCCCATCCTTCTTCTGTACCAACACGATTGGGCTCCCACAGGGTGATGAACTTGGTCGGATGTGACCTTTCTGCAGTAGCTCCTGAATCTGCGTCTTGATTTCATTGTTCTCTAGAACAGAGTGCCGATATATTGGTCCATTGGGAAACAACGCACCTGGGGTCAGATCAATCAGGTGCTTGACCTAACAGTGTAGAGGAACCCCTGTGGGTGAGGTGAAGATGTCCTCGTACTCCTCCACAACCTTCCATTTGTTGTTACCATGCAAAGGAGCCCTGTATGGAAGTCGTGGCCATAATATTCTTCTTGCCCTGGGGGCGGATCATCAAGAAAACGAATTTCTTGGTTTGGGAAATGAGATTACTGCATTGTTTTGCAGTAACCAAAGAAATAGCGGCAGGAGGTGGTACCTTTGGTATCCTGTACAACTTATTTCCCAAAGTAACAATAACAGCACGAGGCCGAGACTCATACACATCATGACGCTTCCACAAGTATGGTTTTCCTAATAATACATCAGAAACATCAATAGGAGCAACGTCACATAATACCTCATCCGTGAAGGGCTTGATGCTATAGGGAAGGCGACACTGCTGGCTGACGTGGAGATCTCGTCCTTGGTGAAGCCACCCGATGGTGTATGGATGTGGGTGAGCTGTGGTCGGCAAGCTCAATCACTTCACGACGTATACTGAAATGAGGTTCTTTTGGCTCCCATTTTCGACAATGAACTGTACCGAGGAGCCCTTTACCCACATCTGGGAGTGGAAGAGACGTTCCTCCTCCTCTGGATCTTCCGGTTCCTCCTTCTGGATCTTCATAGTGGCAACAGTGGCGTTGGGCTCTGCATTGATAATCTGTTTCCCTTTTTCATTCCCCTTGTCAGGTTCTGATTCAGAGTCGGAGCATGCATCTGACTCAGAAGCCCTCATCTTGGCCACTAGCGACTGCTTGGCCCAACACTCACTTGTGTTGTGAGTGGAGCTCTTATGGAACTCACACCACTTTCTCGTGTCCTTCTTTGGCTTTGTGGCGTTGTTATTTTCTTGTGGCTTCGACAAGTTGTCTTAAGCCGCCATGCCTTGGCTCTGTCCTTTGTTCTGCGGTTTGGGAGCACCTTTCCCTTGCTTTTGATTCGCAGATCCAAAGTCTCGCTTCTTCTGTTTGAATTTCTGCTCAATATTGGCAGCATACCGGTATGCCGTACCAAGCGAGGAGATGTCAAGGAACTTCATTTCCTCCTGAATGTATCTGTGCAGACAACTACTATACTTTAGCACCAGCTGTTTCTCTAAATCTTTGATACCCAAATTTGTGCCTAGGGTATGGAACAGATTCGTCAGCTCATGCACATCTTGATCCCTTTGTTGTCACAACGTGGTCCATTGTATGTACTTGTCCTCATAGCTCCCCACGGGATAGTACTGTTCCTTGATGGCGTCTCAGAAAGAATTCCAAGTTGGTACGGCCGAGAACAGAGAGGGTTTTTTCTAGTCCTTGTTCTCACAGTAAGTTTCCCACCAGTCCTTGACATGGGGGGTAGCTTTGAGGAGTGCAAAAATAATCTTCTCCCGGTCGGAAAAGTCATGAACTGAGAAATATCGTTCTAATATATTCAACCATCTATCTACGACATCTGCATCTATTTGACCCTCAAATATGGGAATGTCAAAATTTATTTGTACCTTAAAAGGAGTCGCACCTCCAGAGTGGCTGCTGGATGCAGATGCACCGCCGGTGGGTAGCCGTTGAAGGATCTAGGCAAAGTTATCCATCATCGTGTTCCTTTGTTTTTCGAGGGCCTCCTCGAGCATTATTTTTATAGGATATCCTGCTCCCTCATCTTTCTTTTCGTCCCCCATGGGCGTCTGTTGGGGTTTGTGAGGCTGATCTTGCAAAGGTTCTACCAGATCGAGCCCTAACTCCTTATACCCCGACCTTGTTGGGGACATGCAAAGAAGGATCGAGAAAAATCAGACCGCTCTGATACCACTGATCTGGATTTATGCAGGAACGCAACAGAATAAACATATAACCATAAATACAAAGATGCAATGGAAAAATCACTTCATTTCATTAATATCAAAGAACTGAAATTTTCTTACAGACAGAATGGAAATAAACTAGCTAGGGCGCTGGTAGTTATCTCTGAGAAGATATGTGGCGGCTACAGGCCTCTGAACTCAGTTACAATGAGGCTCGAGGGCCTATTTATTATTTAGAAACAATGGAAAACCCTAAACATCCAAAACCCTAACCCTAGGAGATGAAGCGCCAAAACGATGGGCCCCGTTTGGGTAAATTGGTGTTTCAACTTCCCGGGGACGTAACTTTGGCATACGATCTCCGTTTGACGCGAAACATAGCTCGTTACAAATATCTATTCGAGGACTACAAATTTTGAGTGAGATACATCAGTCCATGGACCCATGTTGCTCCCGGTTTTCCCAAAAAACGTCGTTTAGGGCCTCAAAACGGATCCAAAAATTCAGGACCCGAAAAACTGCTAAAAATAGCAAGTTGTGCAAAACTAAAAAATTAAAAGAGACGATGGTGGGGCCCCAAGCGGAATAGGCGGGTGACCACCAATATCCACCTGGATCAGAAACACATTCACTTTTGAGATAAACAAGTAAGTTATCCTTGTGATGTATTCAATTTCAAAGTGTCTACTGGTTCTTTCATGGAAAATAAGAGAAAGTGAGGTTTTAAGAGAAAAGTAATAGTACTATCCTAATAAAGATGCACACTATATAGGAAATAATCATTATTAATCTTGCAAAATATTTCGCAAAGAAATAGCAATCATGGAAAAAAAAGACACAATTTAAAGATGCATAATAAAGACAACGAAATAGTTCATTTTCATCAGTATCTGTTAACATAAACATACACCGAAAATAATGAAAGAATAACCTTACAATCATTCACGACATATGCATGAAAATTGTTCCATATCAAAGAGATTCAAATTATAAAGTGAAAGTCCCAATATACATCATTACAATGATACAACGTTAGTTCCAATAGTGGAATGTTAAGAAACTACTTGCTTCTCAAAATACTAATATTCTATCCTATGCCTAACTTGAGAAGCCAATGTGAAAAGTCCTTTGCTTGAGCTGTAGAAAATCTAATGACGCGATTCAATCTGATCTTATAATGTACTAAAATAAAATATTGAATCCTTCTACAATTTGCAGAAACAAAACACGATCGTACAATCACATAACAAGTAAGAGAAAGAATACTCAATCTCACAACACAAGATGTATATGGGGAAAGCAACTTCTAAAAACCCTGCTATCTGTATATTGCATAAAGTCAAGATCATGAAAAAATACAATGTTATTTCACTTACTGAGAAACCTCTCCACTTTGCTGACTATCTCACTCTGATCTTGCTCGAATATGGCTTGCGATCTAAGCAAGTTTGGTCCAATATTTAACCTTTTTCTTGCTTAGGCTTTTCCTGCCTTCCTTACGCATTCTTGCGCTAATTTAGCCCCTATTAATTATGAAAAACCCAATTAATGATTGCACAATAAAACCAAGGCTTCCTGATGACCTTAGGCATGATCTATACAATTTTATAATTATACAACTGGTATTTATATTCCCTTTTGTTAGGGTCATATAATAATAGGGATCATAATTTTGATTGGTTATTTTTAATCTTGTAATATTGTACATACCTTTTCTTTCTGCAAATTTTTTCCCATATTAAAAAATGAGAAGAGGGTATGTCCTAAAAGAAAAATCAAAGGACCAAAAGAAAGAAGATTAAAAAAGGATATAAAGTATGAACCCCACAAAAAGAAACAAAAATAGATCCTGAAAGTGTTGCACATTCAAATTCCATTACTTTAGTTTACTTTACTTTTGTAAATAAAATTGTGTGCAGCTTATCCAAAATGGCACAATTCATGATGATCATACAGTTTAATCTTGATTCATTCATGCTTTTAAATTTCATGTCATGATAGTTAGTGAAATAAAGATCCGACCAAACCATTTAATCTTGGCAGATCAGTAGTTAGGTAGAGAATAAAATGAGCTCATCAGTTTAATCTGAGCCATTGGAAGTTATAAGATTATAAGTAGGATAGTTTGCTTATTAAAAGAAAATAAAAGGGTTAGCAAGCTCAAATGCACCCAATAAAGGAAGTAAAAATGTTAGGGTAAAAAAAAGGGTAGGTAGATTACTTTCACAAGTTATGAAAGCATCAAATGTTTTGTCTCTTATTACTAATATATTTATAAACACATTCCCCTTGCTAATATTCCTTTCCTCTCTTTGAAATCATTCTCCCTTGTAAAAACCATTTCCCCTCCTAAAAAACATTTTTTCCCTTCCTAAAACCCCTTTCCCTAGTTTAAAACCCATTTCCATTATTAAAACCCCCTTCCCCTTTACTAATTTCGCATCATTAAAAAAAAACATGCAAGCCCACTTATCCAAAGTTTGCAGTGCTTATTATATATCGGGCCCCACTTCAAAAACCCCTCCCCGATATCATTCCTATTATATTTCTAACATTCTGCCATCATATTTTCCGACTCCCTTTTATATCATTTTAAACCATAGATTTATATTACATTAATTCCCCGCTAAATATGTTTTCCCAGACCCATTATGTTATTTGGCATATAGTTTATATTTAACTTAAACCATTCCATTTTATATAATCCCCAGGTCCCATATCATTTTAACCCTTTTCACATATTATATCCCTGATTCCTTTATATATTAACCCATGCACATATATTAACCCATTCACATATAAATTTCCTGAACCCCTTTATATCATTTCCCCGACCCACCATATCTTAAACCTCCACATATTAGTTCCCGACCCCACCTCTTTGAAATCCCGTTATTTTACCATTCGTCCAATTACCCCAGACCAAATCAAATGTCCCCCACATCCTTTCGCACTCTCCGCTTCCCTTCCACATGGAAATTCCATGTGTTATCACAACCCCCCGATCCTAAACCACCAAACCATTCTTCGTAGTGCAATAGACCATTCATAAAACTGCTAAACCATCAACACGATAATTCCACTCGCGCCGTGAAACAAAAAATTTCTGCGTCTTGCAATAAACCACCAAAACTGCTTCACAGTGTAAAGAATCACAGAGTTTTCAAATATGAAATCCTCATTGTTTCGTTCGTTTGCCCACCTCTGTTGATTTCCAAAAAGAGACTAAAGGCTATTGTCAAACAAAGATGAAGCTTCACTGCAGTCTGGACCCTTTCCACAAAATCCGTCACTCGCCTCCCTGCAAAACTGTATTTTCAGTAACAATTGTTTTTATTTTGCAGGTATCTAACAAGGCCAGAAGATTCGACAAACAATTTTGATACTAGTTCCAAAACTTGTTTAATCCAGACTCTCCGAATATGAATTCAAAAGCTTCATTCAGCAGAAGTTTCATGTACATAAAGAAAATTAAGTAAAACCCGACATAGAGCAGGAAGAGACTATTTACACAGAGACAATGATGGTTAGCAGAGATAAAAACATTTACATCTGCAACAACGAAGTTATTCAATGTAACTCTCCAGGACATATTTTACATGAAGTCACATATGTCTTTTAGTAAAATCTATTTTTACTAAAAACACAGAACACAAGAAAGTCAGTGTGATTTACTACAGACGAAAGACAGAGGAAGAAGAAAGCGTGAAAGACAAGCCAGCATGAAAGAAACAAACAGATAACATCAATCAAATAAAAAAGGGACAACTTTCAGTTAGTTAGAAAGGTGTCACTACCTTTTTGCATTTAGATATTTTATTTCTTAGAATAAATCCTAATCAGTTAATAGGATATTTTGTAATAATTTGTATAAATACTTCATCAATTCGAAGTATTAGTGGTGGATTCCTGAATATTTCTATAGTTGAATTGATCTACTACCTGAGGGTTTTATTGTACCTTTTTCAAGTTGACAGACAGGACAAGTAATAAAGGCATTTCTTTACAGGATTCATGTGTTGAGCTACTTCAGTGAATTATATTTCAATTTTTCATGTTATTTCCTTAAGTATTCCATAAACTTGCATGTTTTCTAAATTTTAAATGTTATAACAGGAATTTTATTGCAGAATTTGTTTAAATACACTCCGTTTTGAACTGTTATTCATTTTAATGTTTTCTTCTGATATCCGGTTTAGACAATCCTTGACTGCTCTCTGATCCAGATTGACCTCCTTCACCTTCCTTCATTATCCGGTTTAAGGAATCCTTAATTGCTCCTTGATCCCGATTGAAATCCACTTCACCACTCAGCCTTTAAGATCTGATTTTGCTTGGCTACCTTGACCTATAACACTTCATTTAGAACTTGTTTATGTTATGTTTTCTTGATATATTGAATCCATAGCCCAATGGAAAATACACAAGCATATATCCATATAAATCAGTAATTCCACCAACAAATCAAAATCAAACCAAATCAATCTTACATAAATAGCCTAAAATCAATTAAAACAACAAAGTTAAATCATTAAGAGAGAGACCTCTCTAAGCATTAGGAAGGCTAGATCCTAATC
The DNA here is from genome assembly GCA_034641835.2 of Pinus albicaulis. Classification (NCBI taxonomy): domain Eukaryota; kingdom Viridiplantae; phylum Streptophyta; class Pinopsida; order Pinales; family Pinaceae; genus Pinus; species Pinus albicaulis. The sequence goes on along the minus strand of CM076580.1, from coordinate 665,905,634 downwards.
TCCAAAATTGGTAGATAGTTACCTCAGTGATTTCTTTCCTTAGCCTTGATAAATTACAGAGTGATAACACCTTTAACCCCAATCTCACCTGGCCCTTCCTTAGAACTGACATGAAAAAACTATTCATAGAAAATTATCAGTTAACTGATTTAACACTACTTGTGAATTAAATCATATTTAATTCACTGGAACTATCACTAGCTCATCTCTCAGTCAGAACTAGTTAAACTGATTTTAACTTAATTAATTGAGCTAACTAATTACAACTCAAAAATAACTGTAATCAGACCCCCTAAAATCATTGGAGAACTCTACATGCCTCCTCTCTGACCCTCAAAATAGAACTTACTAAGCTAACTAAGTCTTTTGGACTCATTTAACTAATACAAGTTGTCATGTGATGAAATTACAATTTCTCTTCTAATTTAATTAAGGGAAAATTAAATTAGAAGCCCCCTATGGTGCCATTTTCAATGTTTATTGTTGTAAATTTCAACAATCCCTCTCAACAATAAAGGAATTCAATCTATCCCAATTCAGGACCTTTAGAATGTTCTGCATGCAACACTTCTCTAGTGTTGTTTTCTCCTACAACTCCTGAAACTGAATAGCCTCCAAAACTAAATCAGTATGATGTATCTGTCATTAGAGTCTCTGACTGCTACTAGTTATTACATTGTCTATTGAAAACTCTGCACTGCTGCTGACTTTTCATCTGTGCCATTTCCACTTATTTCAACTCTAATCTGCGCTCCAGTATCTGACATTTGTCACACTGAATTCTGTCTTTATGACATATGACTACATCAATCGCTACTGATCCTTCCCACTACTGTGTATTGTGGGATCCTCGTAGCCAAGTCTGATCCATGAGACAAGACATCTCAATGGATCCTGCCTAAATTTATTCTCTTGGGATTATTTCTTCACATCAACCCACCTCTTACCTGGAGGTATGGATGCACGCGATCCCTTTGCCCATCTAGCTTGAAATTCCCCCCTCCTGGAGGTATCTGCTTGACTGGATGCCTCCACTTGGTATCATCTCTACTTCTCCAGTTGCGTATTCTCCAAAACCTTCTGAGATTGCTTCTGAGGCTACATGTTGAGAGGTAATTTAGGCTCCCTCTCAACTACCAAGTCACTAACCTCTGATTTTATCCTCAAATATTTGCATGCATATTCAACCTTGAGAGAATACAGGTTCTTGACTCGTACATCGATCTATTTCACTCGTCCTGTGGCGATGTGTCTAAGGAACACCTTTCCTTTTATAAATATGACATCATAACCACAGTCTTCCAATACCGCTACAGAGACAAGATTATTGTTTAGTTCTGGAACATACAAAACATCTTTGACTCTGAGAGGGGATCCAATCTCCAATTGAAATGTAACTGTACCTATGCCAGTCGTGTTATACCTCCCTTCATCTCCAAAATATATGTTTTGTTGGAGGTCCTTCCCCTCCAAGTCACTGAAGAGATCTATATTCCCCGTCATATGGAACAAGGCACCCCTGTCGAGATACCACATGCATCCCATTGTAGTGCTGTACATGCATGAAATGAGAGTAAAATCAATCTCAAACTGTGAAGCTAGCTCTTCACTTGCTGCTGCAACTGTAGGCTCCTTCTTGCTTTCCTTCTGTGGAAATGTCAAGGCATAGTGCTCATGCTCGAGAAAATGAAAACAATTCAACTTGGACAAGTCTCTATTGCCCTCTTCGCCTTGGGACTTCTTTCTCTTGTATTTCTTGCCTTTTCCTACCAATGCAAAATATTATTCTTTGTCTTTGCCAGAGGTCCTATATTTGGTGCTCTACATTATCTCTTCTTATACCAAGTCTAATCACAAATGCTCCCAGTCTGGTAGCTTCTCCCTCCCATTCACAGAGTCCTGGTAGCTATGCCATCTCTTGGGAAGGCTTAGAAGAGCTAGGCTGACCGAATCATTTGGGATACTATCACACCAACACTTCCAAAATAATCTCGACATTGAGTGAACTTCTTCAAGTATTTTGTATCTTCTTGCCCTCCTCCATCTTGATCTTTATGAGATTTTATTTCAGTGCCAATTTCTTGTGGTAATTATTATTCTGAAACAAATCCGTCAAGTCCTGCCACATAGCATATGGAGTCTCCTTCCCATGGATACTTGAGACAATATGATCTCGAACTCATTCTAACAAGATCCTTCTCACCTTTGCTACCTTCTTCTTCCATGCATCAAGAAGTTGAGAATCTGTTGCTACGAGCTGGGGAATATCACTGTATATGAATTCCTTCAGTCCGTTGTCCTCTAGCACTGCCTCTATCCCGTCCTTCCATTCTATGTAATTCAAATTTCCCTCATGGGCATATTCGAGTCTCAAGACATTGAAATACATCTTGATCTGTTGCTGGGTCCTGAAGAATAAATATGAAAATTTGATGTACCTGTTCAAAAAAAAGTTTTTTCTTCTCTTATAATGTGATTCCTAGTGCCATGATACCATGTAGAAAATATAGCAACAAGATTCAATCTGATCTTGTAATTTACTAAGACAAAATATTGAATCCTTCTACAATTTGCAGAAACAAAACACGATCTCACAATCACATAACAAGTAAGAGAAAGAAATAATCAATCACACAACACAAGATGTATATGGGGAAAACAACTGCTCAAAACCACGCTATCTGCATATTGCATAAATTAAATATCATGAAACAATACAATGCTATTTCCCATACTGAGAAAACTCTGCACTCTGCTGACTCTCTCACTTTGATCTTACTTAAATATGGCTTGCGATATAAGCAAGTTTGTTCAAATATTTAACCTTTTGCTTGCCTAGGCCTAGAAAACCTTATGAGGCCTAGAATACCTTATGAATTATTGGGCTAATTGAGCCCCTATTAATTAGGAAAATCCCAATTAATGATTGCGCAATACATCCAAAGCTTCCTGATGACCCCATTCATGATATGTACAATTTTATAATTATACAATTGATAGTTATCTTCCCTTTAACCCCTGTCTCAACTGGCCCTTCCTTAGAACTAACATGCGAAACATATTTATAACGAATTATCAATTAACTAATTGATCAATTACTTGTGAATTAAATCAGATTTAATTCACTGGACCTCTCACTAGCTCACCTCTCAGTTAGAACTAGTTAAACTGATTTTAACTCAATTAATTGAGTTAACTAATTACAACTCACAAATAACTATAAATGGACCCCCTAAAATCATGGGAGAAATATGCATGCCTCCTATTTGACCCTCCAACTTAAATTTACTAAGATAACTAAGTCTTCCTGACTTGGTTAACTAATACAAGGTTTCATGAGATGAAATTATAATTTCTCTTCCAATTTAATTAAGGGAAAATTAAATCAGAAGCCCCTTATGGTGCTAGTTATGGGTGCCATTTTCAATGTTTCTTTTTTCCATTTTCAACATGAGCTATGAGGGTGTATATATAGCAAATTAAGTGACTCTCCACCTCCCTTGTGAATCTTGAGATCATATGTGACTTTTCAAATTCCTATGAGACCCTTGAGCTTCTATATGACTCTTCACATTCTATGTGTGAACCTTGGGCTTCCACACATCTTAAATTTTCTCATTTTCTAAATTACATAATTACATCCAAAAATGATGTGGAAAAATAAAATGACACATAAGAGCCTTATGGTAACACTTGGACAAGCCATGACTTGGAAGTGATGACATGGAACTTCGTTGCAAAGTTCTTATGCCAAGCTTGTCTCATTGTTGCCACATTTTATCTTCATGAAAAATCTTGACTGTACTTCATATTCATCCTCCAAGAGGAAGGAAAGTTATAGAGTCTTCCATGTGATATTGATCTTCCTTCTTCTCTCGTGATCTGATGTCCCTTCATTTCCTTGCTTGATGATCTCTTCGTGGTTCTAGGTTCACAAGTGTCTTTTTGTGTCATCTCCTTAGCGTCCTCTTTGAGCATCATCCTATCATGTCAAGATAGTGGTACCTACAAATGGAATCCACTCATGACAAGACAACACTAGTCTCAAAATATCCTAACCTATCTTATTCTACATGCAACATGTTGAATGAGCTAAGATAAAGTGCAGGATTGAGGAAGAGTCTGAGGGATTGCACAATTCATAGGAACATGATACAATGGTGAGGGTTTGGGAATTAGGATTGAAAAATGTGCAGTGAGTGAGGGTTAGGAAGGAAATATTGCACATTTGATGGATTTAATGATGCGGTGAGGCATGATTTCTCACTGTGATTGCATAGTGCGCAGTTCTGAGAGGACTAAGACAAAGGATTAAAAAATTGATCTAATCAAGGAATGAGATAGGGCATGGCTACTCAATGAGAATGTGCAGTGCAAAGTGGAAGCAAGATTGGGAAAATATTGTGTAGTGAGAAAGCGCAGGAGGCAAGGTTTGGGCACTAAGATTTCACAAAGCGTGGTTCTTGGATGTAGTGACTGCACAATGCATAGTTCTAGGAGGAAAGGATGGTTGTATGGGGCTTGGGATTATGAAATGTGCAGTTTAGTAGGGAAATATGAGGAGTGGTTGGTCAAGCTAGTTACAAAGATAAAAACACTTCAGAAATTGACTAAGTGTGGGATCAATGAAGCAAAAGACAAGACCAAAACATGTAACAAGACTTAAACATGATCACACACTTACATATGATCAACCACATATTAATAAGACATTTAATACCAAAAATAAACTTGCATCCATTTGATGAATTCTATTCATTACCATCGCTACTAATGCATCTAAGGAATTCACACCAAATGGAGGACTTATTCAACCATTTTCAACTTTATCCAATTAATTTAGAAGCTTTTGGGAATTACCATGTCGAATTTCTCCTAATATGCGCAAGGAATGCAGGGAAAACAAAGTCTACATAGGGTAACATAGGTTTTCTTTGGAGGACCCAATTTACTAAGAGGGGTAACACAGGGTTCATTCACAAGACATGTGTTAACCACGCAAGTTTCCTTTGGATTTCATCCCCAAAACTCAATCGAAACTACTCTATAACATCCTGAACTTGATAATCTACTTCCTTAAGAATCTCCCTATCCTATAGGCCCTCTATAAGATCATGTAAAGCCTCTAAAACATCACATCAAAGTGTATTTTTTAAAGTAGGTCGGTCTGAATCACACTCAGTCTAGTTGACTGGGATGAACCCCTCATGGGTTCAATTAGGCTCTTAAATAGGTTGGAGGACCGGTCCATTATCGAACCGGTGGAGTTGGTCATCAACTTAGTCGATTTCGTAATGGACTGATTGGACCGACCGAGCCTGATATAAACCAATATAACTCAGTGATGGAAAAAATAAGGTGTTTTGGAGAATCCATTTTTTTGTTTGTTTTTGTTTTACTAAATCCTATCCCCTCTATCCATCTCCCATGGCTATTAAAGTAACCCAACCCCCTCATATTTCCTCACAACTATATCATTGGATTTGTGAGGAGTTTGTAAGAAGTTGGAGTTGAATTTTAGAGCAACATTGAGGAGGTTATCAAAAATCTTTGGAGCACCATTGAGGTTTTGGTTTTTGGAGAAATTTTTTCCATTGAGGCGTTGGTTTTTTGATAAAAAATTGTATTGTTTTGATGTAGAGGACATTTAAGTTTTAGAGCCTCCTTGGTTATGTGTTTTTGTTTTGATCCCCATATATTACATAATACATGTATTGGATAGTACACTGTGTTTCATTTTGATATAATAGACATATTTATGAGAATTCTTTGATCATATGTTGTCTTCTCTCTATTACTCTAATGCTTTGAGTTTGGAAACATGAATGAAAATATTAAAAAATATGTTTTTCATTAAAAATTAAATATTTAATGTACTTTTTGTTGAAATGTGTAACTAGGTTCGGTATTCATAAATATGAAATGTACTCTTAATTCTTGTATATTTTAAATAGAAAGAAATATTATTATTGTTATTTTTGTAGCATGGGTTTCATGCTTAAGGTATTTTATTTATAGGTCAAGCACCCATTGACTGCTTATAGGGTTTGTCCTAGTGTCAAGAATTCAACAGAGTCATTTTCATATTAATAAGACCTCATTGGGAATATTGTAACATGTCAAAAGAATTATTTTTGTATTTAAAAGTTTCAAAATACTGTCGAGTACCAAGTCGGCCTGACAACTAAGAAGTTGACCTCATTAGGGCATTTCGTCCCCCTTGGAAACCTATATATAGGAGGGAAATTGACCTCCTATGGAAATTCACTCACTTCTCATAATATAAGTGAAGGCAAAGAAAAGGAAAGGCAAGCGAAGAAGGGTATAAAGACGAAGGACAAATTTCTTGGGTTATTTCTCTCTCTCTCTCTCTCTCTCTCTCTCTCATGTGCGATAGGAAGGCTAGGGTTTTGTAGCTGTAAGGTTGAACTTGAGGAAGTTGTAGAAAGAAGGTTGAAGGAAGGACTATTAAGTCATCTACAAGCCCTAGAAGGCAAAGGAACCCAAGAAAAGGTCAAAGGAAACCTTGGAAGCCCTAAAAATTCTCATAAGTGTGGAATAAATAACCGTTGTAAGGGCTGAAAGTTTCAGACCTGCAGTGGAGGCCAAAATTTTGTGGCTAGGGGTCGAAATTGTGTAGCTGGAAGGGATTTGACTTGGTTTGACTTAGAAAGAGAAATCACATAATCAAGAAGGTATGACTTGGTATTGGAAGGGTATTTGTATTGGTCCAGAGGTCTTGGAATTCATAATTTTAAGAATTTATAAGAAGAGAAGAGATTTGCAGGTTTTCCTCTCAAATAGAGATGTTTTGGCCTTGGCTTGCAACCTACATCATGTGTTCTTGTATATTGTTGAATATTATTGTTTTGGTAGCTGTTTGATGATAAGAACAACAAAATAATATGAGAATAAGCTAATGATAAAGACACAGTAAAAATACATCACAAGTAGTTATCAAGTTTAAGAGAAATCATCCTAATTGTATCCCTTAAGATTTCTCAAGACTTGTTACAAATACCAAGTCATTGGAATCGACTAGTCCGAGTCGATATTGATTCAGAGTTTGATTTTGAGTTGACCCTTGAACGTTTTGATTTTGACTTCGAGTTTTAAAAGATTGCATCAAAACCTCCAACTCTGTCCAATTGATTAGCATGTCAAGACCTCCAAAATAGTTGACATCATGCTAACAAGTCATATGCTCTTCCTTAGACACTTGCACATCCTGCAAAACCTCTGCAAAACTATGTAGAAAATAAATAACATCAACATGAGGCCAAACATCACTGCAACAAATCTTAGCATGAACATGAAAACCTACATGATGACCTAGTTTTCCACACTCATCAACATGGATCAACATCTGTAACACCTGCTCATCAAATCTTTCCATCAAACCAATGTCTAGTAGATCAATGAAAAAATCATAAGAGCTACATGTTGACCATGCATATGTCAATAGTTATAAGAAGAAAAGTACAAAGCAAAGGAATTTTTTTATGAGTCATTGTCATAATTGTAATCACAATTTCTGCAATTTTATTGTAAAAAATGATTGTAGTATGATTATGAAGCCATGTAAAGAAACATAGGTAAGCATTTGATTATTAACTAAGCGTTTCTCTTTAGGGAGTTTTTAAACCTCCCTAATTATTTGTGTTTCTAAACACAAATAATTAGCACAATTTTTCTCCCAAGCATCCCACAAAGTTAGGGTGTAATCCCCAGTAAGGTCTTAGGTGAGTCCTAGTGTTATCGAGTCTATGTATTTTTGTCATACCAGATCATGTGTCTTGTGTCACATAATTTGGTTGAGTCTAAAGAGGTCATGTATATTTTAAATTTCCCCTTCTATGGGTGATTATTGTAATATATTGATGTAAAAGTGTTGTCTAGGAATATTTTTTGGTGAATGTTTACTAACAGTTAGACACCATTTCCAAAATATTTTTTAGACCCACTTAGAGGGTGGAAAATATGTTTAATCCCTATTAAGTCTTTTAATTTTATTTTCTAGCAAAAATAAAAGGAAAATATTAAGTTGTAAATTTTTCAAAAATTAAAATGATAGAAAAATAAACTCTCGAAGTTGAAAAATAAAATTTGAAGAAAAGTGACCTTCTAGAGGAAGAATAAATTTGAAGAACTCAATTCCAAGGAGAAAAATCCCTCAAAAATTCATGGGTCCAAAATAAATAAATTTTCTGAGGTCCTTCATCAAAGGAAAAATCAAAATTTTAAGAAAATTCAAACCTTTGGACCATGGTGGTTAAGTCAAGGATCAATTTTTAAGGAAAAAAGGTTGGAAAACATATTTTTTTGGACTAGGATCAAGGCTTTCATTAACAAATTTGATTTTTTCTTCCAAATCAAGGGAAACGATTTAATTTTGGCATGGATCAAGCAATAACTAGTTATTATTATTCGGGATCAAGTTAAACTAGCCGTTTTTCCACTTGGAGGGTTCTCACATTATCATTTTCCTATATAAGGAAGCTATCAGGCTCTTCATGGATTACCATGTACTCATCAGAAAATATCAAACAAGCTGTGAGTCAAGCTGCTGGATGTAATTTATTTTTTGCAATAATAATATTAATATCTTTGGGGGTTTATCTCGCGACAATTTTCCTTTTTTCTTCTTGTGGTAATGTTTTTATGGATCTTGTTCATAATGCTCTATTGAATAATAATGTCAAGTTATTATTTAATTTCTTAGCAGTTGGATCATCTATTTACACAAGTATCTTGCATTAGGTACTAGATATACAAAAGCATTCTAGCTCACTCGATCTAGCAGGTATCTCTAGATCTTGAGGGTTATAATATGTATCTGACCCCTTATGATCTAATAACTTCATTTCAAGTGTGTAGAAATTTTTTGGTATTCAGATCTTGGGCATGAGGGGAAATATTCATTTGGATCAACCAACTCCCAATACAAGAGGTTTAAAATCCCATCGTGTTAAATTTTCCAAGGTTTATCTAACATTTTGTATGCAGTAACTTGGCCATTGAATTATATTCCTAAAATTATTGCAAAGTTACTTGTGCAAATAAAGTTAGATCTTCTAATTAGATCCAATTTTTATTTTTATTTTTGAATATTGTTAATAAATTGTATATTATTTTTTTAACCCTTGTAATTATTTTTCATTGTACATATAGCCATTTGGGATTTTATTTTTCATTTTCCTGTAAGATGTCTAGGGTTTTTGAGCTCATTTTGCAGGTTGGTCATTTTCAAAATCAGGGAAGAAACCCATTTTTTGAAGGACCTAACCCTCGCCTAGTCTAAACAGCTAGGGTTTAGGGATGTTATTAAAACTTTTTGAGGATTTTTATTAGTCTAGGAGGTCCGCAGGGAATTGGAGGGCTTATAGCCCAAGCCGCAGGCCTAAGAGACCTTAAAACCCTATACACTAGCCTTTGGGACATTTGGAAACCTAGAAAATACCTTGGAGGATACTTCTAGCCCTAATTAAAGGCATTGGAGGTTTGGAAATCTCGTTTGTAATTGAACCAGGGACTAATCGTTTATATTTGCAGGCCTAATGGGTGTTTTGACTAGGTTTGGTAGCAATTTTTATTTGAGAAATTGGAAAACACAAGTCTGATCCATTATATCTATTTGGATAATCATTTGTTGTAGGCTTTTAAAGGGATTTTGAATTTTTTTTTGGTATTGGTGATCTCGTTTACCCTTTCAACTAGCCCTCAAGGCTTAGAGGCCTCTTTTCCACTAGGACACAAGCGAATTTGGGATAATTATTTGCTATATAATATCCAGGGATAATCATTTGTGGGTGCAGGTACATCAACATGATTTTTAGGGGGATTTGATTCTTGTTTGTGGCTCACATGTTTCCATTTGCATGCTCATCCAAGCATCCTATACCTTGAGGCTAGGCTATATGGCTTAAAGGCATTTCCTGCTCTCATTTGTAGCCTCTTTGGTGACTGTCATATACTAGATCTAAAGTGAACCATATATCAAAACTTAATCACAATATTAAAACCTAACACCAAGCACTAAAACACTCATAACAATCACATAATAATTGCAGGAATAATTGTAAGTGTTTTGGATTCCATTCTTTTCTAGTTTGGAAATTAATTTAATTTCTAGTGGACTGCTATCTTCATTACAAAGGTATGATTTCATTCTACATTGACACAATACAATGGTATCTTCAAACTTAATTTGGAAGTAAACTTGAATCTTAACTATTTTTTTGCGGGCAAAAATACCCCAAGGTCTGGGTTGAGGGACCTAACAGAGTGGAAGGCATACAACAACAAGAAGCAATCAAACTAAAGGTCCTAATGTTTAAACTAGTAAACTAGGGAGATATGACCTTACCTGTGTGTCCTACGTTTGAGGTCATTCCCGCAGGGTGAAAACCCTTTGCTTCTCCACGTGCTTCAAGACTCGCAAATCACTCAAGAAAAAGCACATAGACTAGTTTTACAACATATATATCCTAAATTTCAGTAGGTTAGATCATATAAGGTTAATAAAGATAACATGAAATTAAAAATTACAAGATGATTAACATGTATAAAAAGCATATAATATCATGACATCATGAATGAGACAAAGCTTATTTATTGATGTATGTAAAATATGTGGAGAAATATCATCTGAAATCAGCCACAGCTCCAAGTGAAACCGTCCTCTAGATCCGTCCAGCCCAAACCTCAACAATATTCTTCCATAAAAGGTGCACAAGGATGTCACATAAAGGAGGTGAACATCTCAAAGAAGAAAACAAGGGTTTCCTGAACTTGGGAAGTGCAGGAGGCATAAGGATAATCAAACTTTATCTGGGCTATAATAGACTATAGTATCAATGCCTTTCTCTCTCCTCCCTAAGGCATTCCCCATGAGGCATATTTATACTTCCTCAAAACAATTTAGTTATTTTTTTTATTATTATTTCAGTTGGGAAACAGTTTGGCCATGGGCTCTTATAGGTGGGCTTCCGGTGTAACCTGTAAACCCTGACCAAAATATAGGGAGTTATATATTTTTTAATATTTTAAATTGTATACGCGGGTCAAATATGAGCGAACCGCGACTACATGTGTGTTAGACATGGGAGAGTCATGTATGGAATTCAAAATAATGTTTTTTAAGAAGATGAACAAGTTTGATTGGAAAGGGTTATCCAAGGCCAATACATAGATCGTCAAGTATATAAAGGTGATAAATGATGCTATAACAGATTCCCCCTAATATATGAGGTAAAAAGGGGTACATGATGGCCGAAATGTATTATGTGCATAAGAAATAATCTTGCGAGGACTTGAGAGGACTTCACTAGATTTCAGCTTGGCAAAAACTAGTGAAAGAAATTAGAAAGTAAGCTCATGTCTGAGGTGGACATACCCATGCTTAGTGAAAGTAAAACATGTTTGCATAAAAAGTATGGAGCGGATCCAATATGTATACAAGTATAGCATAAACTGTAAAGTACATAGTGAATCATCTGATCACTGCCCGGAAGTACATATCAAAGTCACGTAAAATTTTCACATATAGAGGACTGATCAATGATGCTGCAAAGGTATCTGATCATTGAAGTCACAACTGAATCTCCAAGTACCAAATCATAAGTGGTGGAAAATTGGTACTGTACGCAACTCGGGTGCCAACAAATAAAATGTTGTTGTGATGAAATGCAACATATAAGGGTGGATGGTGTCACTGGCAAAAAAGTGAACCAAATCATGCTGATGCAAACTCGAGGTCTTCACCGATCACTATGGTAAAATTATATACAATGGGAATAAATGAGCTGAAGTTGACCATGTGAGAAATTGTTTGATTAATGGTCATTGATGTATACTTTTAACAAACGCGAGACAACTCACCAATAATGATGATGAGATTCAAGGTACCCCAGTCCAATCTAACAAGTGCGAATGAATGAGTTGAATTCAAACACTTGATAGAATCTACCAATCAGGAGACATTGATGTATTCTCACTTTCGATAGTGAAGGAATCTGCTACTGATGTCTGAAAACCCTAAGGTACTGGCAAAAGGACTCTAGAACTTATTCCCAAAGCAATGTGTCTGAGTCGATGGGAAAATATCTGTTGGAAGGAAGGAATTAAGGCATCCCACATCAATCCAGCATGAGTGTAACCCGCAGGCCAAAATTTGGAAGGAATTGAACGAAGAAAAGTGAAGTAACCAACCCGAAGCATGTTTCCGACATGCAGAAAATGTAGCTAGCGCAGGACAGAAACCCTCTGAACCAAACAATAATGAAATCTGACAAAGAGGCAAGGAATCCACCGATAGGGTCAAATGGAAACCAAGGTACTGCACGAATCCCAGGTGTGATAATGAAAGCTGAAGTCGAACACAAGGGAAACCACTTAGTCAAATACCCATGGCATTGATCAAATGCTGAGCACAAGGTCACCTATCAATAACGTAAAAAGGGTCAGGGTGCGGCTCTAGGTTTACTCTCAAAGTAATTTGTTGAAGTCGATAAGATAAAAACCCGCCGGCAAGGAGTCAATGGAGACCTTATCAAACGAACACGAGAAAAGGACCAAATAGATGATGTAATAGAACAAGAATTTGACAGATCGAGGATGGATGACTGAATAATGAGTTAAGAGACATCGTAGAAAGGCCAATTCAGGTTTACTTCCCTTGAACAAAAGCACAACTCATTTTGACTATGGAAGCATATGATAACTTTGTATAAATTTTTCATGCAAGAGGCACGAACAAACCCTCCATATGATTGGAAGAGATAACCAACTGAGTTAGTACTCACTCGATAAAAAGGTTATGGCTTCTCCTAAGTCAAACTAAAGCCCATCGCAAAATGGAGAAAAGACTTAACTTTTTTGTGCTTTGTTCAAGGGAAACACAAATGGCTCTTAGCTGCCATCAAATATGGAAGTAATTTTCCGATCCCACTCTTTTTGGGATATTTAATTTTTTTGTGTCTTTTTCATATTGAAAGCCTAAAAAATAATAAAATAATGCCTATAATATAGTGGATAGAACGAGTGTCGATGAACAGATGCTCTAGTTCCTGGGTTAGGAACAATCCTATGCTCAATGCAAGGTGGCGAAACTGGTAAATGACACTCAAAGGAATGTTCCATCCATGGGAAAAAGGTGTTGAGTTGCAAAATCTAAGTGATTGCAAGGCTGACTTTGCAGAAGGACATGGTAAAAAAGATGGCTTATACAGGAGTCCAAGTGAAGTCGGCTTAAGGCGAAGATATAAAAATGGTCAATATGAAATGCAACAAAACAACTCAACAATAAAATGGGAGCCTCTAGGGTATAGAGCCAAAAAGATAGCGAAGAAGAAGAAGAATTAAGCTTCATTGCATAAGTCATGGAGGGACTTAAAGAGGATTCCTGAGCCTACATAATTTGCAGCATGGGCGACATATGCTAGCAAGGATATAACTAAGAAGCCCATGTAAAGGATGACTCTACCATCATATCATGATTTATAAGTCGACGAGTGAAAATGGTTTAATAATCATAACATGATGGGGTCAACCTTATGGCAATATTTCAGTATGGAGGCTAGTATGCATAAGTGCAATGAAAAGTGAATTCCCTAACCTAAATTCCAGTTCTAAACATAATACCTGCCATGATAGGTCAGCAATCATGGAATCATATCGAAATTGTCAAATGGACCTGAAGGAAACCTATCCCAGCACTTACAAGCCAAAATTTCATAAAGTCTTGGACAAATTCAAAAAGTAAACACAAAAATTTAGACAAGTGGGTTTTTAATTTTTTTTTGAATTTTGGGCATAAATAGGCCTTCAGAACTCACATTTGGTCATTTGTGCATTGGTGAATTTGAGAAAGAGCTCTTGATCAGAAAATCCCCAACTTCAATCCGGATGAATTCTCAGCCGAATCAACTCAAATTTTCCAGGTAATCTTCTCAATCAACTAAGTAATCAATTTTGTTATCAATTCAAGTAATTTTATGTGAATTTCACAATAGGATTTAAGTTTTTAGATTAACCCTCTGAGTATGCGCGGCTTCATAATTTCGAACCTGCGTCTAGATGTGATTGTGTAAGAAGAAACTTGCGTATGCACAGAATGAAATTTTAAAATAAAATCTAATGGGTAATTTGATGAATTGCCTCAGGATGACCATCAACTAGAGACAGAGGGAGCATAGTGTAATTGACAATGAGGCAATGGTGGACAAATTTTCCTTATATATACTCTGAGGATGTGGATTTCTCAAGTTTTTCAAGATGCCAAATATGAAAACAAAAACCAAATTGCTTGAAATGCTCGTCAATTACTGAGACCCATAGGAGGACTGATTCATGATTGATAAAATGCCTTTAAGGATCGAGATTGAGGACATATATTTTATAACTGGACTCTCTCGAAGAGGAGAACCAGTAAATTTATAAGGCAAGGCAACATGAGGGATGAATGTTGAGGATTACATTCGCATATACTGTGCTGAGGTTACTCAGAAGGTTGGGACCCAGATCCCAATTAGATATGTGCAAGGGTTGCACATGAAAATTATTCTTTTCGCCATAGTCAGAGTAGACGGGTCAACTTCATTATACCAAGCCTCACGTGGGAACATGATTTTTGAAGTTGATTGCCTGACCACTTTATATGATTGGTGCACTGCCTTGTTGACCAATTTGAAGAAACAGTTAACCTCCATCCAGAAGAATAAAACTAAAAATTTCGGTTATGGGACCATTTTGTTTACATTCTTCTTTGAGAGGATTCTAGGGCTTCGACCCAAAGTGATCTCTACTATCAGCATCCCATGAGATCCATGTATAGCACGATGGGCTGATCCGATGAAGAGGCTAGGGGGTGGCAAGGTCGCTAGAAATATCTGGGATGACGAGTTCTTCCTGTGGTGGAAAGAACAAGTGACCGCTGTGGAGGATTACCCCTATGATGGCATGGAATTTAGGGGAGATGTTGATCTGGCCTTACCACCTGGAGCTGCATGGGGAGCCATTGGTAAGATCACATTTAAATGATTTTTGATTATTTGATTTTTGGATTTTCAATGAAAATGAAAAAATATTTTTAATAGGACAATTGACTTACAAATTTATTGATCACGTTACAAATGTTGGAACAGTCAGACCCGAGGGTTTACCGAGGCACAGGCGCTGCAGAAGAGAGACAAATAATATCACAGAGTATCCTGGGAGAGTTCTCCATGCCATTCAGAGGAACTTGGAGGGTTTGACTCGCCATGTCCCTATGGCTGTAGCAGAGGATCTCCCTGAGCCTGTTCAGAGACATGTGGTCGGTGTACCACACAATTGGGTGCGACTATTCCACCGTGTGGCTACTGCCATTGTGTTTTCTCGTGACACCTATCTAGGGCAGGGGCCACAGGCATAGAATTTTTAGGGTGACAGGATGACTTTGATATTTTTTTGATGATGGACATGATCGGGCATAAGCCCTAATTTTGTACGACATAATTGTCCAGTTTTTGTATATTTTGAACACAACTCTGTTCTATATGTATACAACAATTTCATGATGTCATTGTCTCATATATACAATGATTATTGATTATTTTTGATATTTAATGTAATGAATGATTAATGTGCCAATCGATTGCTTGATTAGCTAATGAATTAGAAAATGTATTTTCTGAACGTGGAATGTGAATGTATGTAACATAATTAAATTATCTTTGCAACAAATGAACTCTCAGAAATAAATGATATAAAAATGGATCTTTGACACGATAGATGTTATTCAACTGTGAAACCACCAGTTGTGAATCTAAGTACACTACTAACAAACCAACACCAAGAGACATTGCCTCTGAAAGTAGATTGATCACAACAATATATCCTGGGACATTGTTCGAAGCAGGACCAATACATATGCCCCTTGAGACTAGAAACTGACTAGATGGATAGTAGATTACCCAAGCCACGGAAGCAAGATTTCGGGTATGTCGACTAGCACCATCGGCAAATCCAAAATGACTCATATAATCTATAAACACCTCCCAAAACAGATCAATAAAATCAAGGTCACAGTAGAATTGATAGACAAATATGCACAAAAATACAATATATACAACCAAAGTAAATGTTCGGGAAATGCCTAGGCATAATACTTCTTAAGATAAATCCCATTTCTGGGCTCCACCAGCTCGTTTCCGTCAAATTAAACCAAAGCATAAGCTCCCTTTTTAAGGAATCTTCTGACGATGAAAGGGCCATACCACATGGAATTGAATTTCCCTGCCCCCAAGGCATCCTAGTCATGATCATAGACCAAAACTAGGTCACCTTTAGAGAAAACCCTAGGTTTGAAAACCTTATCATACTGAACCTTCACTCTTTTCTTATGGGCCTCGTTAATCATAGCTGCATCTCGATGCTGCTCATCAAGACGTTCTATATAGACAAGGCGTTCTTCGAGACTTGAAGTGTTTGGAAAAATCTCAACAACCAACTTAAGGGAAGCAATATCACACTCAAAAGGAAAGATTGATTCCAAACCATAAACCAGTTGGAAAGGAGTGAACCTAGTTTCAGTCTTAACTGACATCCAGTATGCCCAAAGTGCAGGATACAACATGACATGCCAATTGGACCTAGATTTCTTGATTGTCCTTTGAAGGATAACCTTTAAGGATTTATTCATGGTTCAACCTGCCCATTGGCCCGAGGATAATACGGAGACGAATGCTCCTTCCAGAAACCTAATTTAAAAGCCAATTCAACCATCATGGGGTTCTGAAAATGACTGCCATGGTAAGTGAAAATATATTTTGGAATATCGAAGCGAGAAATGACTTAGTTGAACAAAAACAGGGCTGCTATTTCACCATCATTCGAGAAAGTAGGCATAGCCTCAGTCCACTTGGTGAAGTAGTTCACTGATACGATAATGTACTTGTGACCTTTTGCCGAAGGCAGGTTACAAGTAGTAAAATAAATTCCCCACTTAGTTAACGACCGACAGTGATAACATGAAAGAGAGGAGTTGTATGAGCGCGCATCTTTCACTTATAAACTTGACAAGGATGACATTTTTTTGTCGCCTCAACACAATATTAAAAAATCAAGGGCCAAAAATATTTGGCACGAAAAATATTTTGAGTTGTAGCAAGTCTAGATAAATGACCACCACAAGCTTCAATGTGGAAATCATTCAACACAACCTCAACCTCTTTGAGAGTCAAGCAACATCTAAGGATCGAGTCGACCCCGCGACGATACAGAGTGTCACTGATAATAAGATAACTTTTTTCCAAGTGACACAAATTTCGATGCTCATCTTTTGAAAAAGCAAAGGGAAACTTCAAATTCTGGAGATAAACAATGATATCCCCATACCAAGGATATTGTGAAGAAATGAGGAAAATGACTTGAGTTGGACTACATATATAAAATATAAGTCATGAAAACTCATTGGGTCGAAATCTGATCCAAAATACTTCATAAATGTATTGTATGAGTCATTACCTAGAATCTAGGGAAGTTAGAAACCATTCCATCAAATTTAGCTAATAACTAGGAGTGTGTGTCTCCTTGATTAATTACATCATTCCTCTAAAAAGAGAGGCAAAAAAAAATCTCCTACCAAAAATAAACCTCATGGGACAGCTAAACCTTGAATTTTTGATTTTTTCTGGCTTGACAAATTGACCATGTAGCATAATTATTTGAGAAAAGACAAATTACCTTTACTTATTTGCTTATCTTTGCTAACTCCCAATGTAAATGATACGTATGGTGAAATTGAAAACTTGTTCGCCTTCTTTCATGACATGATTGGACATTGTGGTGGTGAAACAAAAGAGACCTAGACCCTAAACTAGATGGAGGTTTGGTGGCTGATCTAAGACCCTAGGTGATAATGGATGACATGACCTTGAAATGAAGATGACGATGAATGGAGTGAAGGGAGTAGAATTTCATACCTAGACAACATTCAGTGAACAAAATTTTATTTGATAATTGGTTTGAAAGCATGAAATTTTGACCTAGGACCACTACCAAGTAAACCTGAAAGAGTGTATTTGATCATTGAACACTAAGACACTAACACCATGAACCGTGGTTATTATTTTTAACTTTATTACATGGAATTTTCACCAAGGTTGTTACAACAGAGGTGTATTAAGGATGAATGAGTTGGCATCCAAGAGTAACAACGTGTAAGGGAGTTGGTCGCTGGAGTATTGGTGGCTGCAGATATCGCTGGGTCAAGGCAGAAAGGACCATGATTGCACAAGATGATTTAAAGGAGTTTGTCATGATTTGAGACAAGCCATCCATGATATTGCTTCTATGCATGCTTTATTGAATTAAATGAATAACAGAGCCTCAGTGACTGGAGGTATGATCACAGTTTAGAGAAGCCATATTGAAGTATAATCTAAGTTATGTGGGAAATTAATTAGCATGGGGAGCTTGGTTGTTGTGTGCAGTTTGACTGAGAATTATTTCTCAGTATGGAGAAATTCTTAGGAGCCCATTCCCAATGTTTATTATAGGAGTAGTGGCCAAGTAAGATGCTACAATAATATGTAAATTATTTTTGGAGTGTGTAGGTTGACTGAGGATTTATTTCTTAGCATGGGAACACTTAGGTTCCCATCCTCATGTTCAATGTAGAAACAATGGGTGAGAGAATGAAGCCCATTATTAGTGTTTAATGAAGTTGCAGCGACAAAATTCAAGTAATGAGATGCAACAATAGAATGGAGAAGCCATGTAGGAGTACACTCATACAATGTGAATGGCGAGATGATGGCTGACTGAGATAACATCGATCACTGTGTTTCAGTGAAACAAAACCTAGGATTGTAGTTGAGAAATTGTGGGGAAGAAACATAGTTTAGTGAGCTGTGTGGAGAGCTCTGTGGGTGTGTGTGTGATATTGAGGAGACGCTAAGTCCTCCAGTGTTGTAGAGAGAGACCGAGAGTGCCTATGCAGAGGAAAGAGATCCCGAGAGAGCCTGTGCTATTTTGTGAGAGGTTGAGTGAGCCCATGCTGCAAAGAAGAGGTCGAAAGTGCCCATGCAGAGGAAAAAGGTCGAAATTTCCTCAACAGAATAAGAAAGATGAGAGATAAGTGTATGGTTTTGAGAGTAGAAGGATGAGTATAGTGTGATGTTTTAGAGTGAGCGTAGGAAAGAGTGTTGTAAGGGATGTGATGAGTGAATTCTGTTGAGCAGGGCAGTGGGATATTGTAGAGTGAGCAGAGGACATATAATTCTACGTGGGCCAAGGGATGAGGAGAAAAAAGAGCTGAAAAAAGGTAGAGAGGTTTCCAATTACAATGAGCACCAAGTTTCCTTATTGAGTGTGGGTTGGAGCCTACATACAAGAAGTTGGTGCTTCCATCTCTAGTGGGTGTCTCAATAAATATTGGGGGTTGGTGCCTTTTGCAAGTTGGTGCTTCACATGGTGGTTCTAGTAAGCTTATCATGTGTCTATAGAAGGAGGGAGTTGGTGCTTCCTTCTAGTGGGTGTTAGAAAGAAATCAAACTGAGTTGGTGCTTCCTATGAGTGGTGGCTCACAAACATATTGATGTAATAGAGTAGGTGTTATTATTTTTTACATCAATAACAACAACAAGATTTGGTGGTTTTTTCCTTGAAGGGTTTCCACATTAAGCTTACGTGTCCAATGTGTATGTCACTCATGATGTGTTTTTATGTGTTGATTTAATATTTCTGCCACATGATATGTTGTTGATGATTATATGGATGGTTTCCAAGTTTGAATGAAAAATAATTTGACATAAAAGTTAAAATTAGCCTTAATACCGATTCAAACCCCCTCTCAGTATTAAAATTGTTTCCAAAAATTGATATCAAATCCAGGTTCCTTCAAGAATATCTTAATCGCTAGAAGGTAGATCAAAGGGAAACAATGGCTAATCAAGTTTGGCTAACAACAAAAGCAATTCCATTTTAAATGGACCAAACTATGAGCTCTATAAGATTAAAATAGAGGCCTATTTAATGGTAATCAATGAAAACAAATGGATGGCTGTGATATATGGAGAGAGGAATGAGTTCAATTAATAATCCCAGGAGATTATCATGAAAGGGTTGTGTAAACCAGATGCTGAAGAAGTAAGGCATTGTGAGACAACAAAATAAATGCTAGACAAATTGCAATGTATGTATGGAAAAAATTGCAATGTGGCTCAAGAGAAGGCAAAAGAACCTTGTTGCTCAAGTAGTGAATGAGAACATGTAGGTGCTGGTGATAAGAAGAAAATGAAGAAAAATGAGAAGGAATCTAAAAGGAAATATGCTCAAAATATTGAAGATATTTCTTGTTGTGAGAAAATTGCTGATCTTTACTCCAAGGATGGTGAAGAAGAATACCTGGATGAGAGGCCATGTGAATCTAAAAGTATGCTATTGTTCTATGATAATTATAAAGATATAAGTCACTTGGACATTATATGTGCATATTCCTTTTATGAAGATAAAGATAGTCATACATCTAGTGGTTGTGAAGAGAGACCTACATTTGTAGCAATAGCCAATGATGGTACCTCAGAGGAAGAAGAGAGATCCCAAGTTTTCTCATCCATAGGATAGAATAAGAGTATTCCAAGTAGTGATGAATATGGGATACTTCTCAGATCTATGGAAGATCCTATGGTCATAAAGATGAATCTAGATCTATATGGTGACTCAGCTAGCACATATAATAGTGAAGAGAAGGATATGAATGAAAATATCTACTTTAGAGAGAAGCTGATCTCTTCTCTAAAGGAGATCAAGGACCTATCCGAGGAAAATCTCAAGCAAGATGAGAAATTGAAAATTTATGGGCTTAAGAATGAAAAGTTGAGAAAAACAATAGTTGATCTAAATTCTCAACAATAGCAAGGCTAACAATTCAGCTAGGTGAAAGAGAAGCTCACTGTGAGAGACTACAAAATGAAGTAGTCTCATTGATACATGACTTAGAAAAGTCAAATAAAAATTTGTCTCAATACCAGAAGCTTGAGGAGAACACAAATTCTTTGAATGAGATGCTTTTTAAGCAGAGATCCCCACTCATCAAGGATGGTTTGGGTTTCGAAGAAGAATGAAGCTGCACGAAGGAAAAGGATGAAGGGTCCGATATCCAAGTAAGGGTAGTTTAAGGTTCCAACAACAACAAAGGAAAATAGGTTGTTGGACAAAAAGAACAACAAGGAAAGCAACAACAACAGAGGAAGTGAAGGGAACAACAACATGTTATGCAATCTCGAGGAGAGCAACAGAAGAAAGCCAAGCAGTGGCAAGAAATAATGGAAGGTAGTAATGCAAACTATCATGGAAGGTAACATGAAGAACCAACAAAGGTAATTCCCCCCTCAAGGACAAATCCATCAAGGTAAAGGTTTGTTCACTTCTCAAAATCTCTTTTATGGGTATTGATTTTCTTGCAATAATTTTGGACATAAATCTATGGACTCTAGATGGCATGCAAGGAAACAATATGTGTCGGGTAGAGACAACCCAAGAATGCAAAAATCCACCTGGAAAAGGTGTGTTTGCAGTAGTAGAAATTTTGACAAGATTGCTGAAAGATATAGAAATTCCTTTGCCCCATTCTTAAGTCATATTGAATGCTACACTTGTGGAAACTTGGGCACAAGGAAGTAGGCTGCAGACATGAGAATTCAAAGCATGCACCCCAGATGATGCGAAAAAATGAAGCAAGTCAACCATTAAGGATTAATATAAATAGAAGAGAAGAGAAATCCGAGTATGTCTTCAGAGCTCTGTGTAAAGAGAGCATGATGAATAGTGGAAGGAGAAATCATCAAGGTGTTGAATTGTCTTTGAATAAAAATTAGAGAAAAATTAAGATGGGTGATTCTCATATTCCTATGAGAAAACCCTCTCTATGTGCCATATGTAATAAGCACAATATTTTGGAAGGAAAGAGAAGAAAAAACCCAGTAAATATGTCCTTGCAAACAAAGAAAAAAGGAAGAAAGGGGATTTGGGTGAAGAAAGAGGAACTAAAGGTGGAGTGCCCTCCAACCATGAACAACCAAGAGAAATCCCAAACACGGGCAAAGAAGAAGCTGAAAAGTAATGGTCCTCTCAGGACTTGACCATTGAAGGTTTGGAAGAAGAAGGAGGATAGTCTACTCAGGGGGAGTAGATAATTTACTTTTCTTTAGTAAAGAAGAGAATGGCCTCAAGGGAGGTTGAATAAGTCATATTCAGGAAGCTAGAAGGAAAAAATAGGGAGGTGCATCTGATTGTTGAAGGTATGATTGTGTCCCCTTGTTGATTACAATAATGTGATTGTTAATTTCAAACGTATCGCCATTGAAAGAGAGAGGAGGAGTGCAGACAACATGATTTCTTGGGGAGTACACAACAATACTTTATGTTGTGAGAGAGGAATATGGGCTGCAATAGAAGTGTGGAATGAGAAGAAACCCATAGCAAGTAAGGTATGTAGGATCAATTCCCACATAGATGCAAAGAAGCAGCTGCAGGAGATCATATAGCATTGGCTCAGGGGTAGCTGCTTTATTTCACAGTAGCAAGCAACAATTGTCAGCCTTAGGAAGAAAGATTACTCAGGAAATGAAATGTTTTCATCTTGGGTGAAATACCCTTATTTCATTTAAGTTGTGAGTTTGATTATGCGTAGCAGTATTGTGTTCATGAAACACAATTGGTACAATATTTCCATGAATTGGTATCTCTATGTCAATTGGTAGTCTTGGGTTCAGGTGGAGAAACCTTTTTTTGCAAATGCGAATTTCTTTTGAGAAAGATCTATAAATAAGTTACCTCGTATAACTTCCAATTTGTATCAATTTCTTGGTGCAATTGGTATTATTTAAGTATCAGTCCCTATTATATAAGTATGATCTCAAGGGGATAAGTGTTTAATATGCTCAAGAGAAGTAAGCACAATATCGGCAACAACAAAAACAGTGGAGAGCAAGCTCAACGCATCACTAATGGGTGGTAATTTCAACAAGAACATTAACATGAGTAATTTTAATTGGTATCAATTTATTTTTAATTGGTACAAAAGATGCATTGGCAGAAACCATATTTAGCCAACAACCATAAGGTGTCAAAAAGTGGAGGAATTTAAAGCAGATACAATATATGTTTATGAGGAGCATATCACATATGTCCAGTTTATATAACAAGAACAACTATCGGACCTTGAAGAGAAGTCTACAGAGAAAAATCCACATAAAAAACCGGACCCTTAGTCATTGACAATCGATGATTGCATGGGGAAGAAGAAGAAACTTGTAAGCCCTTTTCCATTGATGTCAAATGGGGAGAGAAGATTATTGGGGAGCAAGTTGTGATGGCCCAAGCAGAGGAAATAAAACCATTGGTGGCTTATGCTAGGAGATGTGTGGAAGAAGCATGAGGATTGGCCATCAATGTGGAGAAGTGAAAAGGTGTTTCCATCAATGAAAAAGGGGGATATTGTTGGATAGTTGGCATTGTATGTCTGGCTAGTGGCAGTAAGTGTATTAGAATTGATTTCAACCAGAACAGCATGGAGGTATGTGCTAGCATGATGTTAGGAAAGACAACATTGATGTCCACTGGGATAGTTGTGATAGCAGAAAATGATAGCATTGATGTGATTGATGTGTCAAGCTTAGGGGGAGTCCTATGGTTGCTGTAGTCTCTTTTAGAGAATCATCACAATATTAGACTTATTGGAGAAGCCATAAAATAATGGCTATTATGGTTGGGAGTCCCAGAATTTGGAGGGGTTTCATCCTCAATAGATCAACTCAGATACTCTTTTAGTTAGCACAATTGATGAGTGCTTGGAAATATCTCTCCGGTGGTATGTGGAACCTTCCAAAATTCCTTCAAAGAGTAGGTTCTAGGCACAATAAGAAGGGTCAAGGTGAAAAGCAAAACACAAAGTTGCAACCATTTTTTAGGTAGGAAATGGGCTCGAGGACTACATCGGGCCTTCTCCACTAGAAATTTATTTGAAATTTTTTTCTAATGATATGTGGAAGTCCATAAATGGATCTCGAGGTCAAAATTTACTGATTGCTGATGTTAGGATCTTGAAGTCCTCAACAAGCTGAATTTTGGAACCAAGGCAACAAGCCGAATTTTGGAACCAGGGGAGCAGGTGAAATTTCAGAACCTCAGAGCAAGGGGAGAAGGCTGAGGGTCACAGTCTTGGAATCTCGAAAGAACTAAATATCAGAAGGTAAAAATATCAAAGGGTCATAATTTTAGGACCTCATAGGGTCAGAATCTCGGAAGGTCGAAATATCAGATCAGGCTGAATATTGGAAGCAGGCTGGAACATCATAACCTTAAAGGTTCAAAACTTTGGGACTTCAAAATTTCATAGTTTCGTAACTCTTTATTATTGAATTATTTAAAAGAACCAAGGGTTTTAGGGATCAAGGTTTACAAAGGAAATAACTTGCAAAACCAAGGACCGAGGGACCCTTTCTCTCTCGTTGGACAAGACACATGGCAGTCGTTGATTGGCCCTTAGGAACCGACGAAGGTAGATGACATTAGCATGATGTGGCTATACGAAGCACACATGGCAGTTAGATTCAATATTATTGATTACCATAATGTGGAAAATCCCAGCGACACATGTCACCACTATGGAGACACCATGTGGGGTTGATGACAACAACATGATGTCACCTCGAAATTCAGAATATTGGAGGTCAGAGATTTCGTAAATATGCTGTAATTTCTTTTTGAGAAAATTATTGATACGAGGGAGCTCCGATGTTGATTGGCGCTTGGTCATGGAGCCCAAAGAAGCAAGGGAATAAAGCAAGGCTTAACACCTAAGTGATATGGAGATACCACATGGGTATTTTGGAGGTAGGAGATTTCATAAATCCCCTCTAATTGAAATTTGAAGAATGTTCCGATACATGGAGCTCTAATGTTGTGTGCACTAGGTCATGGAGCCCAAAAGAACCAAGGGCGTAGAGAAAATAAGAAGATGAGATAGGCCCCTGATAGGATATTGAAGGGCTTAACACCTAAGTTCTATGCTGCCATCCATGACACCTGGTCCTATGGTGAAACACAATAAGGGGCGAAGCAAAAGGGGCTAAAGTCCAACACTAGAATCTCACGATTTAATGTCATTTTAATAAAAGTTACGAAATAAGGGGCCCCTTTATTTCCACACAGATGTGTATGAAGGATTAATGAGTCACCAAATAAGAATAACAACGTGCAAGAGAGTTTGTCGCTGGAGTAATGACGACTGCAGAGATCACTGAGTCAAGGAAACAAGGACCAGGATTGTGTAGGATGATTTAAAGGAGTCTCTCATGAGCTGAGGCAAGCCATCCTTGATATTTCTCTTGCACACACTTCATTGAATTAAATGAATAATAGAGCATCAATGACCATAGGTATGATAAAAGTTTAGAGAAGCCACATTGAAGTACAATATAAGTTCTATGGGAAATTAATTAGCATGGAGAGCATGGTTGTAGTGTGTAGTTTGACTGAGAATTAATTCTTAGTATGGAGAAATGCTCAGGAGCCCATTTATAGTGTTTATTATAGGCGCAGTGGCCAAGTCAGACGCTACAAGAGTATGGAGAGCCTTGTTGGATTGTGCAGGTTAACTGAGGATTTTTTTCTCAGCATGGGAACACTCAGGTGCCCATCCTCATGTTTAATGTAGAAATAATGGGTGAGAGAATGGATCCCATTCTCAGTTCTTAATGAATATGTAGAGGAATAATTCAAGTAATGAGATTCCAAGATGGAGAAGTCATGCAGGAGTACACTAGGGCAATGTGAATTCCTAGATGATGGAGGACAAAGAAAACATCGATCACTGTGTATTAGTGAAAAAAAACCGAGGATTGCAGTTGAGCAATTATGGGGAATAAAAATTGTTTCTAATGAGCTATGTGGAGATATATGTGGGTGTGTGCACTACTGAGGAGAGGCCAAGTCCACCAGTGCCACAGAGAGAGGTTGAGAGTGCCTAAGCAGAGGAAAGGGACCCCGAGAGAGCCTGTGCTGCTGTGTGAGAGGCAAAGTGAGCCTGTGTTGCAAAGAAGAGACCAAAAGTGCCTGAGCAGAAGAAGAAGGCCAAGATACGAGTGTATGATGTTGATAGTATATGGATGAGTAGAGTGTGTTATTGCAGAGTGAGGAGAGGATACCGTGCTGCATGGGCTATGATGAGTTACTTTTGTTGAGCAGGACAATGGGCTGTTGCAGAGTGAGTAGAGGACATAAAATGTTGCATGGGCCAAAGGATGAGGAGAAAAAGAGCTGAAAATAGGCAAAGAGGCTTCTAGTTACAGTGAGCAGTAAGTTTCCTTATTGCATTTGGGTTGGAGCCTGCATACAGGAAGTTTGTGCTTCCATATTTAGTGGGTGTCTAAAGAAATATTGGGGGTTGTTTCCTCATACAAGTTGGTGCTTGCATAAATCCAAGGAGATGAAAGATGGTTTTTGCAACGAATCAATGAATTTTATGCTTCACATGGTGCTTCAGGTAAGTTGACCAGGTATCTACAAAAGGTGGGAGTTGGTGCTTCCTACTAGTGGGTGCTAGCAAATAATCAAAGGGAGTTGGTGCTTCTTGTGAGTGGTGGCTCACAGGCAAATTGATGTAAAAGATTAGGTGCTCTTATTTTTTACATCAATAAAAACAACAAGGTTTGGTGGTTTTTTCCCAGAAGGGTTTCCATGTTAAACCTATGTGTCCAATGTGCATGTTGCTCATGATGCGTGTTTATGTGTTGATTTCATATTGCTTCCACATGATATGTTGTTGATTATTATATGAATGGTTTCCAAGTTTGAATGAAAAATAAATTGGCATAAAAGTTAAAATTAGCCTTAATAATGATTCACCCCCCCTCTAATTATTAACATCATTTCCAACATTTTGTTTATCTCAACAAATTGTAAAAGAGTGGCCACACCAAGCTTCATTTCAACGTTTTCATGTTTTCTCTCCTCTAAACTGCTTGATGATATTCCAAAATTTTCAAATGATGACTCATGTATGGTATTGTTTGATTTTTGAATCTCCCTTATTGACCTTAATATTGGAAGAAAATATAGTCCTTCACGGGTTCTATTGGAAGCAGTTCCTTGCTTGAGCTCATGGCCAATACAATTATAGTGTAATCGTCCATGCGAAGAAAATTAATTGACCACAATTTTTTTTAGGAAATATATTGAGAGTATGAAATCAATTGATTCATTTTATCATAGGTTAACAATATCCATTTCAATCCCCATATTTCCATAGATCTTGAGAAGACCATTGAAGATTTCATTGTTAGTAAAAATTGGCGAATAATAAAATATTATTAACCAAGATCTAGATCTAACCACTTGGAATATTTTATTATATTTTGTTGGAGGGAAAATGCATTTGAATTGGTTAAATACCTTTATTTAGAAATAATAAACAAATAAATGATTTATTTATCATTTCAAGAATGTGGTTAATGAATAATTAACAAATAATGATTTGTTTAATTATTCCTAGGCGATTTAGTCAAATTTAACAAGGAATAATAACTAAATAATGATTTAATTAATTATTCCTAGAGAAAAATAATAATTTATCTAATTATTTCTCATAGTTTGGTTAAATATGACCAGGAATATTATTTAAACAATGGTTTAATTAATTATTCCTAGAGGAAAATAAAAAAATAAGGATTTATTTAATTATTCCTCACGGGGTTTCTTGTTTTAACCATAAATAACTTAATAAAATATGGTTTATTAAATTATTTCATATAGTAAAAGAAATTTTACTATGGTAAAATTGGTCTTACATGGTGTACTTCGATCCATCTAATTGTAAATGGTTAGATGACCAAAATTTGGTGATAACAGATTGCCCCCCAACGTGCGAGAGTTAGGAGCTAATCGTATGACCGAAGTACGTTGTAAGAACACAATCACTAGACACCGAAGGGGAGTAAAAGAGAGAGAGATACATAGGTGAAGAAAATAAAGAGAGGACAATGACTGAGGGAGCGAAACTACAAATGATATAAGTCTCCTTTAATGTTTGGGTACATGTTCTCAGTGAGGTGGGGGATGCATACCTATGCCCGAAAAGATGACAAGGTACACATAATAATGGTGCGCCTAACAAAATGGAATTGAGAAATAAAATTACATGATAAATGGTACATGAAATGCTGAAATAAAATAGGCCAGACAAAAATATAATGGATCCCACACACATATTGTGGCTGGAGAAACATGAGCCATGACTGAATACAATAATATATGAGTACATGAGACATGATAACAACCAAAGAAGCCCTGATAAACAAGAAATGGATTTGTAAATATGAATGGATCATCTGAATGATACATGCATGCTACAAGTAATGCAAGCAGCTGAAACTAAACCTATCATATCTGCGGATCTGCATCTTAGGCTGTAGCATAATCTGAAGTCATCCGGGCATGTGGGGGGCTAATTGAAGGGCCACCCCCTCATGAGGTCTAAAACATTTCACACACACCCGGGAATCACTCGTACAATCTGCTGGATCACCAGACCTCAAGTATACGAATCTCAATCATGCAATAATGAGCTGAGGCCAAGCGAATGAGAAACAACCAAGTAAAAGGGTAATGATGATTCCCTTTGCCTGATCTGAGGCATCGAACAAGAATGGAATATGGAACCATGGTACGCCACCCTCTATACCTGTATTTTGGAATGAATGTGCTGATGTCGACAGAAGGAGTTCTGCCATAGGTGAGGTAATGATGAATCCTAAACTAGTAAAGTGACTGATGGACTGACACCAGGGATGATGATGGAATAGAGGATACTAAGTAGTGGACGAACAACTTCCCTTGTCAGAGCATAAAAAGCGTGGATGACCTGGCAATGACTGGCTCGACTTCGGGGGGATGAGGGACTGTTAAATTTATATAACCATGGTGTTATATGATTGATGTACTTTTAATTCAATATTTCTTAGGCCCAATAAAAAATAGCCATCACATAAAATTGAAAGTAAAATGATGATAAAACACAATAATAGATAAATAGAAGACAAGCCAAATATAGATCAGATTTACAATTCATTTTGTCCAACAAAGGTATGATATATTATGGCGTTACGACAGTCAGCACGATGTTTCAACCAACAAATTATTTCTCAGTTAGCTAACACTTTCACGTGTCACACCCACAACCCTTAAAGACAACTCATCACAAGTCAACGCAAGTCAAACCAGGGAAAACATAGAAAATTCAACGCAGACAGCTTCAGAAAATTCAATGCAACAAACTTGGGCTTCGATCAAACAGACCAGAATTCCTTGATTTTAGTTCCCAACTGTATGGCCTCCTAAAATCAAAATTTCTGCAGAATAGTGAGGTTAAACGACCAAGGGTTGACCACGGTCAACGTTGTTTAACGCTGCAGCAGAAAATTCCTAAACAGATCAGCGCTGAAAATAACATCTTTGCTCCACATTTGTGAGGGAAAAAGGACCTCTAAAGGCTATCGAATGAATCACATCACAATGAGAGAATGTGTGATGAGATGATGAGAAAATGATCTCCAAGTCTCTCCAATTTATATTGATCAATGAGGGTGTGTGACACATCTCTTAAGCATGTGGGATAAATCTGTCCGACCTTGCAAATGTGGAAAATAAATTCAAAATAAATGTTTTTCTCATCCGATCAAGATGATATTTCAATCAATCTTGCACCTCTCTGAAAGAGGAATCCAACAAAAATATGACCATCATCATATTAGTAGTGCAACATGTAGTTTGGACCTAGTTGCCAAAAAATAACACTCCCTCTCAACTAGGGAGAACTCCATCTGTCCACAAGTGCCATCCATCATGTACCAAACCAAACATCGTGCGTCATCCCGCTGTAACTTGATTTGCTGGCTCTTTATTTGAGAAAAAAAGGTGAGTCACAAAGACATCACAAACAACTAACCCGCAGTCAGCTTAGTGGTAAAATCCTCTCTCAGACTCAAAAGAGTCTCATACTAACCCGAAGTTAGTTCACTGACCCGAAGTCAATTTAGAGGATAAAACCTCATCATACTTGATCCCATATCAAGGTATTGGACACATGCCATCCTAGACATAGAGAGTACAAAAATCTCCAATGTGTCCATCAGTCTTGCTATAGTCTCTATCCACATTTCCAACCTCATTGGCCAAATGAGAGGTACTTCCCATGAGTCCGAAACTCCATGGTTAGGATACGTGTGGGGCACAGATCAGGGAGAGGCAAACCAACTCAATATCATAACAGTGGGGAAGAAGCACCACAAGGTTTGGAAAGCCTAGCCCTGTGAGTGCTTATAGCTCCAAGAATCTATCCCCAATCCCCTTGGAGCTCCCAGAGCTCATAATCCAACTCAAGTAGGACCCTCATAATAGGGTATTTCCACGATTCCAAGATTCTCACGGAAGGTTAGGAAATTGACCTTCCCCAGGGGCTTCGTGAGAATATCTGTGACCTTCTCATCAGTTCCTATATGATCGAGCCTTACGACACTTCGCTATACCATATCCCAGATAAAGTGGTGCTTGATATCAATATGCTTGGATCGGTCGTGGAACGCAGGATTCTTAGAAAGATGAATCTCACTTTGGTTATCACAAAGGATAACGGTGGTATCTAGCACATGCCCAAACAACTAGATGAAGAGATTTCGCAACCAAACAACTTCACAACAGGCCATACTCGCTGCAATGTATTCGGCCTCAACGATGCTCAAAGCCACCGAATTCTGCTTCCTGCTCATCGAAGATATCGAAGCAGAACCCAAGGTGAAGCAACATCTAGATGTGCTCTTGCGATCCATCACATTGCCAGCCCAATCGACATCTGTATATCCATGGAGTCTCAAACTCCCGACATTGTATCTCAGTTCATGGTTGATTGTGCCCAAAGATATCTCAACAGATTCTTGGCACTAATCTAGTGAATGTGATGAGGATCGACCATATGTTGACTCAAAGTGTTCACTGTAAAACATACGTCCAAATGGGAGTTGACTAAGAACATCGAGGCCCTTACGAGTTGTCGATACTAGGTATATTTTGCTAGCACAGGCCCAACAACATTTCCACTCAAATTATTAAAGTTGAGTTCCATCGGTGTCGACACAGACTTACAGTCCACTATACCAAATCTCTCCAGCAGCTTCACGACATATTTTCCTTGATAAAGGAAAATATTTCCTAGCCTCTGCCAGACCTCCAAGCATAGGAAGTAGTGCATCATTCCTAGGTCTTTCATCTCAAACTCAGAATCTAGCTCCCTCTTACACTGATGAATGATAGGATCAACACCTGTCATTAATAGATCATCCACATAGAGAACCAAAATAAGAGGCCTTTCCCCATCAACCTTAAAATTGTAGAAATTATATGAACTAAGCATGCATATGTCCTAGATTCACCTGATCTCACAGTATTTAACTTCTTGCAAGATACTGAATCATTCCACTGTTAATATTTTTCGGAAAATTAAATTTCACACACATGTAAAGCATAAATAAAATAATTGCACAAAACACAGTTGTTTTTGACCAGAAAAGCTTGAAGCTGAAAACCCCAACTATATATTATGTATCATGGAATCATATGAAAATACTCATACAAAGCTTATCAAGCTCTCAGTACAGTATAATCGTCATACACTAATCAGGAGCAATCTTGCAAATCCATACACCGATCTCTACCCCTTGCTAGCCTGCCTCCACTGCGCAATCCCTTCCCTGCTGAAGAATAGCTGTGAATGAATTCGAATTAATCTTGCCTTGACTGCGCAATCCTCATTGGAAACTTCAATGTGTGTGTGATGCAATCAATGCATCACTATAGTCACAATAGATAGTCCATCTTTCCCTTTCACCATCTCTCCATTGGGTCTCCACTGAAACTGCCATGCACTGTAGTTAACTGCTGTATTGTTCAGTTGATTAATGAGTTATTATTTGTGAATTAATTAACTAATTAATTCACTCCACTCTCACTAGTGTATCATTCAGTTAGACTAGATACAACTAGCTCAACTGAGTCTAATTGAGTTAAACTAAAAACAACTCCATAACTACTTCTTCCAACTGTGTCATAACTCTACCACTTGAGTTCTGACTGAGTCTTCCATGCATTAGCTCTATTAAACCCTTGGGAATTGCGTAATTCCCTCAGTCCACTGATGTGCCACATCTGTGCACTGAAAAAAAGTAGAAAAAGTGTCTATCAAGTCATTATTAGTGTCCGATTATTATTAAGAGCTAATAATAATCGACATGCATCTATTTTTAGATCGGGGCCGATCTATAAATAGACTTCGCCCAATATTCTAAAAATAGAATTTCATCTATTTTTCCAACTTGACCAACCATCCACGAATAGCATCCTGCAACTTCTGAAATATGATCATCATGTCTAAAAATAGACATAGTCTAAAAATAGACATAGTCTAAAAATAGACTTGCGCCAAAAATAGCCTGCAGGCCCACTTAGTGAAGGCGACTCTTTTCACTAAGCTCATCATCTTGTTGAATCTCAAAACTCCCTCTCAACAAGGTAGGGATTATCCTTCACCCCGATCCTGCCTCTATGGTATTCGACCCTGCTCTCGGTGAGAGCCTTCGTCGAATATCTCGCATCCCGATCCTCCGCCGTAGGAATGTACCGA
Organism: Pinus albicaulis; assembly: GCA_034641835.2. Taxonomy (NCBI): domain Eukaryota; kingdom Viridiplantae; phylum Streptophyta; class Pinopsida; order Pinales; family Pinaceae; genus Pinus; species Pinus albicaulis. The sequence continues at coordinate 665,872,918 of CM076580.1, read as the reverse complement.
AGCAACATGATCTTCCACTGCACACAATCTCTAATATGATGATACCGAATATCAATATGTTTAGATCTATCATGAAACACAAGATTAACCGATAGTTTAATGCAACTCTGATTATCACAATGTATCACTGTGGGATCTAAATGTGAACCGAACAAACTGACCAGGAACTTCCTCATCCAGATAGCCTCACATGCAGCTTGACTTGCTGCCATGTATTTTGCTTCCGCTGAACTGAGTGCCATGGATCTTTGTTTCCTGCTGTACCAAGAAACTGCTGTAGATCCGATATTGAAAATCCCTCTTGATGTGCTCTTTCTGTCTGTTGGGCTGCTTGCCCAATCTGCATCCGTGAAGCCATGCAATTTCACCTCATCCGTCTGTCTGTACCATAAGCCATACTCAGATATGCCCCTGAGATACCTCAGAACATGCTTGCCTGCCTTCCGAAAGAGCTTGGTAGGCTTAACCATCGCTTGTGAAAGCTGGTTCACCGCATAGCATATGTCCGATCTTGTATTAACTAAATACATGAGCGAACCCACCAACTTTCGATAAACAGTGGCATCCACTACCTCTGCCGATGTAGCATCCTCTTTCCTCCAATTTCCTGGAAGAGGAGTGTCGATAGGCTCGCAGCCTTGCATGTGAAACTTCTCCGCCTCTCCCCGGGCATACTTGCCTCGAGACAAAAATAGTTCACTTATTCACCTTCCCGTTATTATTGGATCCAAGGAAATAATGAAGGAGGCCCAAATCCTTCATCTCAAACTCCTTTGCAAGATCTTCCTTGCATGAGTGTATCATCTGCTCATCACCCGTTAGTATTAAATCATCAACATAAAGAACAATGATTAAAATATTACCCTCCACCACAATTTTGTATAGGTTTGCAACTACCTCACTCTTGGTGAAGCCAAGTCTAGTGAAATAGTTGTCAATCTGTGTGTACCAAGCACAGGGTGCTTATTTCAGCCCATACAATGCTTTTTTGATTCCGCACACATGTGACTCACTACTGAAGATCTAAAATCCTTCAGGCTACGCAATGTACACTTCTTCCTCAATGATCCCATTAAGGACTGTAGTCTTCACATCCATCCGATGAATGTGCCAACCCATCTCCGTGCCGAGAGAGAAAGGATGGTCCGTATGGAAGAATATCTGCGAAAGGTGCAAAGGTTTCTTCATAGTCAATCCCCTCAATATGTGAGGTGAAGCCTCTAGGCAAAAAATCTTGCCTTATATTTTCAACGATCCCATCGCGTTCGTTTTTACCTTGTAGATCCATCTGATCCTACAACTCGATTTTCCCACCGATCTTGGAACAATATCCCAAGCACTCAAGCTTCGACAATGGAATACATTCTCCACCATGGCATTTACCCATGTGGGATCCTACACCGTTTCTTCAAAATAAGATGGCTCACACGACACACTTCAAGCCATAAGAGCCATGTATCCAAGAACTCCACAGTGACCGTCTTTGTCTGCGCCGTGATGTAGGGACCCCTACATTCTGCGGCCGCATCAAGCTTCAATCTCTCGCCTTCTATGGTACACTTTCTCTCCTTGTCCGATGTTTGGTTCTGCATGAGTGGACTTCTCCACTCCATGAATCTCCTCCTATGGTTGATCCACATCTAGAGGCTCATCTTTGGGAACAAGAAGTTCATCCTCTACATGCAAGTGTAGCTCCCTCTCAAGCAACAACTTCATGGCTTTCACCTCATTGAATTTTATATCCCATCGCACCACAGTCATCCGACTGTCTGGCAAATACACACGATAATTATGGGGTGTTTTTGTGTACCCCACAAATATCCCAACTTTTGCAGTCGGCTCCAGCTTCTTCCTGGTGTCCTTTGTCACATGAATGTAAATAGATTAGCTAAAAATATTCAAATGAGAAATATCAGGCTTCTTACCAGTAAAAACTTCTTTAGGTGTACTCATGCCAAGTACTCTATGAGGAAAACAGTTTTGCACATAAATCGCAGTGTTGCATGCTTCCACCCACAAGTGCATCGGTAGGCCCTGGTCATGCAACATCGCTCGTGCAACACCCACGATCGTTCTGTTCTTCCTCTCCGCGACCCCATTCTGCTGTGGGTTATGAGGCGCTATGAGTTCTCTTCGAATTCCTTCTTTGCTACAGAAGTCTTTGAATTCGCCCAAGATGTATTCACCACCATTATCGTTCTGTAGAGCTTTCACTTGCTTCCCCGACTCCTTCTCCACCAATGCTTTAAACTCACATAACTTTGAGAATGTTTCGCTCTTCTTCTGCATGAATAATAGCCAACATCTATGAGAATAGTCATCAACAAATATAACATAATACCTGTGTTTTGTTGTTGAAGCAACCAAGAAAGGTCCACACATGTCTATGTGAATTCTCTCCAGGATCACTAAAGCACGGTTCTCCTTCTCATCAAAGGTGGTCTTCACAAACTTACCCATAGTACATCTATTTCACTGATCTAACTGTGCAAGAGTACCCTTGGGAATTCCAGTAGAAATTTTCTGCAAAATCTTCAAAGCGCCATGGTGAAGATGGCCCAATCTCCTGTGCCATAATTCGCCCTCATCCCGACTCACCACTTCATCTGCTTTGCCCACCATTGCAAGACATCCATTCACCCAGCCTTTTGTATAGATTCTTAATTCGAACCCATATATTCTTGGTTTGACCCATTGTTTTATGTCGAAGGAAGGCTTTTCCCTCACCGAAAACAACATCATAACCTTTGTCTTCCAAAGATTGCGACCGAGACCAAGTTCTTCTCTAACCTCGTGGAACATACATGATATTCTTCAACAAGAATGGGATTACCGTACTCCCTCTCAAAGGTAATTGTCCTAATACCAGTACTATACCGACCATCGTCTCTATCTTATATGCATCTCTGGAGGTCCTTTTCCTCCAAGTCACTAAACAACTCCTTGTCTCCCGTCATATGGAAAGACGCACCACTATCAAGATACCACACCGATCCCATACAGCTTGAAACCAAGCATGCGATCAAGGAGAAATCAAGTTCAAATTGTGAGGCTAAGGCCTCTCCAGCTGCAGATCCAGCATCCTTCTTGTTCTTCTTCTTCTGTGGACAGTTAGTGGCGAAATGTCCATGTTCGTGACAGTGAAAACACTTCACTTTGGACAAATCTTGCTTCTTGTCTTTAGCTTCAGATTTTGAAGGATGTTTCTTCCCCTTCCCTTTCCTTGCTTTGGCAACCAAAGCGCAATTCTCATTTTTCAATGAAGATCCATCCCTGGTACCCCGCCTTATCTCCTCCTGCACAAGATCCGACCAAATTCGCTCCCATCCCGGTAGTTTCTCCCGTCCATTAACAGAGTCTTCATAGCTATGCCAACTCTTCGGAAACCCAAGGAGAGCCAATCTCACCAAGTATTCATCATCAAAAATAACCCCCACACTTCCCAATTCATCCTTGTAGTGGACAAACTTCGTGAGGTATTTTTTAATACTGTCGCCTTTCTCCATTTTTATTTTTCTGAGCTTGTCTTTAAGCGCCAACTTCCTCTGGTCACTTCTGCTTTGGAACAAGTCTTTCAAAGCCTTCCACATTAATAATGGAGTGGCTTTACTGTGAAGGTTGGACACAATATGGTCCTTCACACCTTCCAACAGAATCCTTCTCGTCTTTGCTGTCTTCTTTTGCCATGTGTCAAGTAATGCAGGATCGCTAGATCCCGGCTTAGGAACATCACTATCGATGAACTCCTTCAGTCCATTATCCTCCAGCATTGCCTCCATCCTGTCCTTCCAGACTATGTAATTTGAGCTCCCATCAAGGCCATACTCCAGTGGCAACCCATTGAAAGCCATTTCAATGTATACTCAACTTCTGCACCAAGAATCTTCTGTAGCAAATTCGAATTGTCCACCAACACAAACTCACTTTACAATTGCAATATTCAATTAACAATGCTCCGAAACCATGTGGAAATTATATGCACTAAGCATGCATATGTCCTAGATTCACCTGATCTCCCAATATTTAACTTCTTGCAAGATACTGAATCATTCCACTGTTAATCTTTTGTGGAAAATTAAATTGCACACACATGTAAAGCATAAATAAAATAATCGCACATAACAAAGTTGTTTTTGACCGGGAAAGCCTAAAGCTGAAAACCCCAAATATATATTGTTACACCATTTTTTGGTCATCTAACCTATTATCATTAGATGGACCCAAGTACACCATGTAAGACCAATTTTACCCTAAGTAAAATTGCTTTCACTATGTAAAATAACTTAATAAAATACATTTATTAGGTTGTTTATGGTCTAAACAGGAAACCCCAAAAGGAAATATTAAACAAACCTATATTTGTTTGATTTTCCTGGTCATGTTTAACCCAAAACAAAGAAATTAATTAGATAAATTTTTATTTATCTTATTATTTTCTAGGAATAATTATTTAAATCTTATTTAAATAATATTCCTTGTTAAATATGACTAAATCACCCATAAATAATTAAATAAATCATTATTTATTTGATTATCTTTCAACCACTTCCTTAAAATGATAAATAAATCATTTATTTATTTATTATTCACAAATAAAGAGATATGACCCAAGTCAAATATTTTTTCCCTCCAACAAATATAATAAAATATTCCATAAAAGGTGGATCTAGATTTGGTTAATGTTATTTTAATCATGCACCAAGATCTAGAATGACCCAATATTTTGTTATAAATAGGAGGGTTTTTCCTACCATTCTTCACCTTTGGTTGCCTATTAGATCACTCTGGATCTAAACTCTTGGTCTGACTTTGAGCCATTATCATTGTCATATTTTCCATTTTTTGCTGTGTGAGCTCCCTTTGAGTTCTATCTTTGTCTGGGTTTTCTACACCAACAAGAGAGAGAAATGCTAGATCTGAAGTGCTTAGGACGTCCAAGAACCCATCCCATTGAGGAGAATTGGAAACACCTTCTTGTTTTCCTCCCAGGTGCCCTTAACACAAAAAATTCTTTCAAAAAACGTTGTTCTTGTCTTGTCTATTGGATGTATGGAGCAAAACCTTGTTTTTACTACTTAATGTCTCTTTATGCATAGATCTGGTTTTTTTGCAGCACTTGTTTTGATCAATTAACTGTAGATCTGAAGATATTGATAGCCATATTTTATTTTAGGGCTATAATTTATGCGTAGCTAAAGTGGTCTTTTTTCGTACACTTCGACAAAAGATTCATACTAACAACTGGCGACTCCACACGGGTTTTCAATTACGATCGCTGTCGTTTTTCATATTCCTGCATATCCAGCTACTTCAGACCCTAGGGTTTCTTTTCAGATTTTTGTTTTTCCTATTTTTATGTTGTTTTTCTCACATAAAACCCTAAAACATTAAAATTTCTAACTTCCGCGTGTTTCTGGCCCTATTGCGCAGGTGACAGACATCAGCCGCAACTGAGACGGCATATTTTTCGGAAATCTGCCGCTGGGACACCCGGAACTTTAGGTCGCACTTTTCAGCCCAGAACCTGCAACCTGGACTCCAGGTCGCACTTTTCAGCCCATTATCTGCGACCTGCACAGAAAACAGGTCAGAACCTGCGACCTGCCAGTTTTTCTACTCTTTTTCTGCAATTTTTCTGGGTTTTTCTGAATCTTCTATCAGGGTTTTCCAGCCTCTGTCTCAGCCCATTTAGACCTGTTTCTGATCTGCTTTTCTCATCTAAGTGGGAAAATAGCCCCTAGGGCTTCAATACCCTCTACTTTTGGTGGAAGAGTTTTAACTGTTTCAGGTGTTTGTTTTTTCAGAGTTTCAGCCGCCCCTTTTTCAGATCTGATACTTCCTTTTCAGATCCCTTTTAATCAGCTCTTCCCCCTTTCAAAACACCTCCTGAAGATTTTTTTGGATCTACCTTTAGGGCCTCCTCCTTGTCCCTTCTGATTTTTGCTGATTTCCTCCTTTTTTCCAGCCACCTTGCCTCTGCCTCTTGGCTGTGTTCTGCACCTCTTTTCAGCAGATTTCTCCTTTAGATCCATGTCCCTTTCGACCCTAGATCTATTGGCCTCTTTTTAGTGTGTTTTGACTAGATTTTTTCCCTCTTTTAGACTAGTTTTGAGAGACCCACCTTTTTGGGTTAGATCGATGCATTGTTAGCTGTTAATTTTATGTTATTTCAGCATTATATACTGTTCTCTGCAGATTTATTTTCAGTTACACAGCACACTTTTTCTTTTGCTCTCAAAACGTCAGGGTTTAAAAATTAAAATTAACGCATGCCACACACTCACCCTAAGCGAAGAAGAGCTTGGTTAACACCGCCAGGAAAAGACTTTAAAACATTGTAAAATCAATTGACACTGCACCTTTCTGCCCTTGTTTTGACAGTGTAATCAATTGATTCTGCGCCTCCCTGCCTTTGTTGTTCGTTCTTCTTCACCTTGTGCCATGTTTGTGTTGCCACCATTGCGCCCCCAAGGCACACATCCCGGAGACTTCTTGGCCTTCACCCTCAGTTTCCGGTTAGTCGACCTACTCCTTCCCGCCGTCGTCGAGTTAGTCCTCCTCCGAGTCCGCACTCTGACTCCTCTTCTGATTCATTGGGTTATCCTTTTACTTCTGGTTCTCCCCCTGTCACCTTCACTATGTATGGTCCAGGGCCTAACGCTAGCGGTAATCCCGACCCTAATGTCGGGACTACTACTAGCGGAACTGCCACAGGAACTACCTCGGCTACACCTTTTCTCCCTTACATGGCAGGCCTCAGCCTCCCCAATCTCAATCAGTTGACCAATGACCCTATCCGCCACGATGTTGGTTGGCCTGCTATGCCAACCAAACTCCCCTCCGACATCCCTAAGTTCGAAGGCCTTGCTGGAGAAGATCCAACCAATCATGTTCGATCTTTCCACATGTGGTGTTCCTCCAATTCCATTACCGATGATTCCATCCGTCTTCGGTTGTTCCAACGCACGCTTACGGGCGAAGCTTCTAAATGGTATGTTGACCAGGCCACCTCTTCCCATAACACCTTTGCGACCATTGCCCAAGCCTTTTTATCTTATTTCCAGCTCCCTCTCCGATACGACACTGGTACAGAGCTTTTGACCTCCTTCCGTCAAACCTCTTCAACCCGCCTTTCCACTCATGTCCAGGAATGGCGGAGACGAAGGAGCTTATGTCGAGCTCCCACCTTCGAGGATCGGGTTTATATGGACTGGTTCCTTCACACTCTCTTACCTCCCATTAGCAAAGATGTCGCCTCTCATTTCCCTCAAACCGAAGAAGCCGCCCTCCAAATCGCCTTGAAATATGACCTGATCTACGCTCAGTCTGGTTATGTTTATACCGTCCTTCCTGACCTCCCCAGGCCCGGTGGTGCTAACGCCCCGGGGGCATCTCATTCCGCCGACGGTATCGTTGGAGCCCTTTCTCATCCGTATGCTCAACCTCCTATGGGCTATGGTCTCCCTCCGGGAGGGGCCAACACCTCTAGCACTTTTCCCCCTCCAGGTAGCATGTATCCAGAATACGGCATGCCTCATCCTTTTTCCCAACCTCCTGCTTACCTCAATGTTGCCAAACCTAATCATTATCCTTATCCGCAGCCTGGTGCTCCAGCTCCTCCAGCATTTGCACTTCCACCTCTTTTGCCTTCTCAACCCCAGCAACAACACCTACAGCCCCCTCCAGGGCAAGTATTTGCATAGCAGGGTGCGACTAATCCCCCTTCCTCTCAAAGAAGGCAGAGAGGCAATAAAAATCAATCTGCCCCTGGTACTTGTGGACCCAATCCTCAAGGTACTGACCCTAACACCGCTAACCAGCAACAGGGCACTCAGCCCAAGCCGGACAGACCTATTCGCACAAATAAGCCTTGTTCGTGTTGCGGTGTTTACGGTCATTACACTCACGATTGTCCCCTATTACCACAGATGCGGTAGATGTGGGAGTCTCAAGCCACATTACGAGGACAACATGCCTCCCCTCACGCTCCCCCTAATGTGGCCACTACTCAACCGGCTGTGTTTACCGATCCTTTCCCCCAGCAAGGATTCGTGGCTGCCCAACCACCTGACGGACAGGTCACCACTCAACCTTCCCCTTCTGGTTCCTCCGATTACCAGATCCTCATGATGAACTCTGATCCATCCCCAACCGTTGACCTTAACCTTCAAACTCGGTCTCGCTATTAGCCCAAGCCTCCCGCTCAGTCTGCCTCCGAGTCCCCTTCTTCAGGTTCTACCGAGCCTCTTTCGACATCCAATGGTCCCTTACACATCCCTCAACCCAAAGTTGAGGTTCATACCAAGATTCCTAAAGGACCATTACGCCGAAATGCTGCTCCTGGTCGAGCTGCTCATTCGTATAGCGTAGTAGATGATTTGGCGCAGTCTCCTGCTGCCATTTCCACATTGGAACTCCTCCAATCGCGCCCTTCCCAAAAGAAGGCTCTACTATCTGCCATGGGCGCTGTGGATCCCGCTGATGACCAAATGATTGTTTTCGACGCCCATCAATCGGAACATCCTCCCCTTCCTGCTTCCGTAACCTTCCAAATCCCAGTCAAAATTTGGAACGCTAACGTTTGTCGGTGTATAATTGATGAGGGGGCATCCACCTGTGTGATGTTCGCTTCGGTTTGGAAGCAACTCGGATCTCCTGAGTTGGCCCCTTCAACGATCACCCTTCGAGCGTGGGATGGCCATGCCTCCCAGCCCATTGGCCTCTTCCGTAATTGTCCTATCACTCTTGCGGGAAAGACTGTTTGCGTTGACGTCGAAGTCATCGACGCTCCTCTAGATTACAACATTCTCTTAGGGCGAAGCTACACCTATGCCATGTCTACTGTCCCGTCCTCGATTTTTCGCAAGATGTCTTTTCCTCACAATGGAAAGATAGTCACCATCGACCAGTTGAATTATCATGAGCCAAAGTCTCAGACCTCCCCTGAGATGACCATCTGTTCTGTAGCCAATAAGCAAACCGTCGATTCCTTGACCAGTGTCTCTCTCGGCATCTATAAAGACTCCTCTTTGCTCGGAACTTTTCCTGGTCTCCCTCCTCCTCCTATCTCTGATCCCAGCTTATCGAATGTTTGCATGATGCAATCGTCTCGGGCTGCCCTTAAGCGGCCCGCTTCGGCTAGTCAGCAACCTCAGACTCAACCTCGCCCACCGCAACCCGCTCCTAGCCTTTCATCTCAGCCAGCCAGACCTCTTCCTTCTGGCCCTTCTCCTACAGCTGGTATCCCTGAACCCCTCTATCCTCCTGGGTCGGTTCCCCCAGCCCTCAACCATCTCGGAGATGTCCCTCCTGGTCATTACCCCGCTGGTCAGATACCTTTCCTGGCTCCCCCTCCCGGAGTCTATTCGGTCCCCGTCATGGCCACCCTCTCTCTCCCCAACCTGACCCTGGGCATACCCGTTTGGTACCTTGACCCTCTAGCCGCTACCCCACCTGGTCACCCCAAACCGTATCTTTCTTTGACACCCGTTCAACTGGTCCCCCTCGCTTCCTCTGTTGCCTCCATGCCCCCAGCACCTCCTCAGGACCCTGCTCCTGTGGCGGCAACTCCAGGACGGAAAGGCAAAGCTCACAAGGGGGCATCCAAAGACAAGGCCACCCCGACTGATCCGGCTCCTCCTCTGCCCGCAAAGCCTTGCGCCTTGTGTGTTGTCGTCAGTCATGCCACCCATACTTGTCCTGAATTTCCCCGTATTCAGCCCATGGTTAAAGTCGCGTTCCCTGAGTCTACGGTCCCTGACCCCTCTATTCCGTCCTCTTCCGTAACCAAGAACCCAAAGATTATTCGCACCAACAAACCCTGTGCTTTGTGTGGTGTCCATGGCCATTACTCCCACCATTGTCCTCACCTGACGCATTACCGCGCCTCTTTAGAGGTCATTCGAGAGTATGAGGTTGAAAAAAATCAGTTCGCCTCTCCCATACTTGCGCAGTATGCTTCAGGACAGCTTGAGGATCCCCCAGCTCCCATTGACATCCCCCCCCCTGATGTCCAGATGACGGAGTCTACTACCACCATTCTCTACCTATCATCCTCTGTGAGACCTTTGGAGAACCTTCCCTTTGAATCCTCCCCTGTTGTTTTGCTCGATCCCCCTTCAGCGACCACCCTGGGCTTAACATCATGTGACCATTTGTTTATTTGTCCCTCTGTCATCCCCCATGACGATCCGTATGTTAGCCTTTCTTTTTATATAGATGATCTAGGTAGCTTTGCTGCGTCATGTGGTTTCCCTTCCTCTCGTCATCCCCTCTTTTCCTGTCAGGATGCCCCCTTGGACACCTTTTCCACCCATGACCTCATCCTTCCCGCCCATACACGGAATAACCCCACTCGTATCTATGTTGACCTCCGCAGCCCGAGTCCCAGCCATACCTCCTATAGCCCTCATATACCACCATCTAGTTTGTATATGAGTCATAGCCATCCTGCCCATCACACTCCCTCTCGCAGTTGCCGCTCGATGTCTACTATACACTCACACTGCCGTCATTGTTCCCCCTCCCCCCATTTTTTGTCTTGTGACACTATTTCGCAGGACCTCCCATCCCCACCCCACATTGGTTACGCCGATGGTGCAAGTCGTTACTCCCAGAATCTAGCCTCGGCAGGTTGGGCCATTTTCACCCCCTTGCATGCCCTTGTTCTCTCGAACGGGGTCTGCATTGGTCCTGCCACCAATAATCAGGCCGAATATGATGCAGTGCGTGGTCTTTTAGTCGATGCCGTCTCTCATCGCATCCTCCATCTGCATGTTCATTTAGATTCCCTACTTCTTGTCATGCACCTAAATGGTGTCTATCGTGTGCATAATCCTGTGCTATTTAGACGATATTTACGAGTGAAACTCCTGATACGTGAATTTGAAACCATAACTTTCAACCATGTACCTCGAGAACAAAATCACTATGTAGATAGCATTGCAAACCATGTCCTAGATTGGAATTTATCACACGCATTTTATACAAGACAATCACATTCATAATCATTAAAAAAGATGCATATCCATAATATGTGTCGCAAAACATGTGTTTAGAGTCCATCTACTCTGATACATATGACATGCCCATAGCATGTTACAAAAAAAAAACTCAAAACTAGGGGGCACCACCTGTCCCTACATGCACACTAGGGGGCACCACCTGTCCCACACCTAATCACTATCTGGCGGATCCCGAGCCAATGGCTCTGCTCCTGCAGCTTGTAGATCACGTATCCCCTTACCGGCCATCGCCATGCGCCTCATGACACCCCGCCATTCTGAGGGTAGACCAATACATGGCTCTATGTACTGGTCGTCTAATTCTTGCCACCCGCGCTCTGAAACACCGGTCAGCAACCTGTCGCATCTACGGCGGATGTCCTCCAGGAGGGTGGCCGCATCCTCATTATGCGCCGCTCTCGATCCACTCGGGCCTGCAGCTCCTGATGCTGCTGGTCATCCCATATATCCAGCCGGTTTTACCGGAGCTATATCTCCATACCAAAAGTACATGAATCAGTACCCTATCTACTATTCAAAAACTTTAACATGCCCAAAAAAGAGTAGTCACTTGTCACTTACCATCGGGTCCCCATACTCGGCCAGGCGGAAGTGGTAGGTCCGGATCCCCACAATAACTCATCCCACTATAGGGATAGTCATCTATGTATAATGGCATCTGATCCCAATGGGCAAAGAACTCAGGTTGAAACACTCGTCCGACCGCCCCTCCTCCTCCTCTGCACAGTAGTCGCCCCCACCGGCGCATCCTGGGCTCTCTCGGGCCCCCATCTGGGAGCTGTATACGAGGTCGTAAGGTCGGGATCCTCTCAAAAAAGAAGGAGCACAACAAAGTCCCATACGAGCAATCGTGGTTCACTTGCCGCTTGCAAAGTGACAGCTGTTGTCTTAACGACACCAACATCATTTGGGCCCACCCATAGTAGGTCCCACTCAACACACTCTCCACAACCATCATCTGCCCCCCAGTGATGTGATGGAGCGCCTGGTTACCCAGGATCCGCAGCACTGCTGTGGCCACTGCACGGGTCTCTAATCTCTCTAGGTCCCCGATCGGTATCCGAGTCCCTTTGACTTGCAGACCCGGTCGACAATGTCACTCCACAAACTCCATGATGTTCCGACCCCGCGGTAGCACTGGCTGTGTATTTCCCACCATCCCAAGTGGCGGGAGACCAGTCAGGAAATACAGATCCTGGACTGTCAATTCGATCCTGTGCCCCTGCACTACAAAGACCTCATGATCTGGATCCCAATAACTGACAATCCAGGCCAACAAGGGCTCCCCTGCTCTCATCAAAGGGTTCTCCAAAAACTTTAGAACCCCAAACCTGGCCAATACACGACGGACACCTTGATCTGCCTGGATCTCTGACAGTAATGTACCCAGGTCTCTCTCTCTCCAGTTGACTCGTATATCTGCCATATCTGCACAAACACATCATCTTTGTCAGTATACAGATAGGAAACACTGTAAGCAATCACAAAAACCCAAATCTCAGCCCTAAAACAGCACTGAAATCTCATTCATCCTCCAGGTCGCACTGTTCTGCCCAATCCTGGGACAGGTCGCAGTTTTTGGCTCAAAACCTACTTCCCAGGTCGCAGTTTTTGGCCCAAAAAGTGCGACCCGGCCGTAGAGGTGAAAGAGGGTCTGTTCTTGAGATTCTGGGCCCTAATCTGAACTTTCAATCCATCAAAACGAAAGAGTAAGGTTAGGCCTATTACCTGCAACTGACGGATCTCGATTCCAACGGTTGGTTTGTCCGCTGTGCTCGCTACAAGATTTAGGGCCTTCTCTCCTCTCTACATTCACCACAACAACACTAGCAAATGAGTGAATTTGGAGGGAAAACTGCCTTATTAAAAGAGAACCCTTGTTTTTTCTTTCGCCTGCTGCGACCACACCGTAGCTCCGTTTGACAAACCGTCTGCACCGTTGGAAAGCTCTCATGGAGCCCTCAAATGGGTATCTGTTATTTTTTTGTGATTTGATACTTCACCAGGACACATTTTGTCCAAGATGGGTCACATCACCTCCCCCCAAAATCGAATTTCCTCACTTACAACACTTGTACTTGGGGCACCACTTTGCCTCCATACTTGTATTTGTTCGTGTCAATTTTCGTCATGAGATACCATCTTGTACTCATGTTTTATGGTCCCCCATTGGACCTTTACTGTGTGGCAGCACCATCACGTTGCCCTTGTTTAGAGCATCCGAGTTGAGTCATCACTGCATTCATGGAGTCTATCCCGAGTCCCTTTGTATCCCGCTATAGTCCCCCATCCTTCATTGCTTGGTCCCTCTCTCGTGTCGCACATTATGGCCTTCAATCCCACTGTCCCCTATCCCTCATAATATTGTGTCATTCGCTGCCATGTCATTCATGCCCTTTATGCTCTAACAAGGGAAGTCATCCATTCGCTACTCAGTCCCCTCCATTTCATTATCATCATTGGTATTAGTCTGTCAGTCGCTCTACTATTTTATCTCGTTCCCTAGTTGAGGATCCCTTATCGCCTCACCTATGGCGGACCTCCTTCTGTCGACATCAACTCATTCATTCCAGAAGACAGGTCTAGAGAGCGGTGTACCTTGGTTCCAGCTTCCACTCTTGTTCGATGCCTCGGATCAGGCAAACGGATCTCTCATTTCCCTTTGACTTGATTGTTTCTCCACTCCAGCTCCTTTCAGCATGATCGAGATCCGTATGCTTGATGGTCCAGTGATGCAACAACAGCTATTGGTGATGCCCGGGTGTGTGTGAGATGTCTCAGCCCTCATGAGGGGGTGGCCCTGCAGGTAGCCCCCCACATGCCCGGATGACCTCTTCATTGCAGCCTTTGATGCAGCTCCATATATTTGATGATGTCGGCCTTAGCCGCTTGCAGCGCCTCTTTTGCATGTATCAGTCATATTTTGTGAGCCCTTCCCCGCTTGTAGGGGGCATTTGGGTTGTATTTGTATCTCATATCCACAGATATTATTGTATAAGTCCTGGCTATTATCCTAGGCACAACATGTATATGGGATCCCTCATTGTATTTCTATCTAGCTCATGATTATGCCGGTTGTAATTTATGGTTCGGTCCCTTGTTTACTGGACACACTATTCTTTTGTACTTTGTCTCGGCGGGCATAGGTATGCCTCCCCCGCCGCCTTTAGCACAGGTACCCTCTCATAAATAAGAGGCTTGTTGCACCTGTAAGTCTCATCTCCTCAGGGTCTAGTTCTTCAGCACATTAGTATACCTCACATTTCTCTCTCTGACTTCCCTTTTGATGTCTGGTGATTGAGTTCTTACAACGTACTTCAGTCATACGATTTGCTCCTAACACTTGCACGCTGGGGGGCAATCTGTTATACCATTTTTTGGTCATCTAACCTACTGTCATTAGATGGACCCAAGTACACCATGTAAGACCAATTTTACCCTAAGTAAAATTTCTTTCACTATGTAAAATAACTTAATAAAACACATTTATTAGGTTGTTTATGGTCTAAACAGGAAACCCCAAAAGGAAATATTAAACAAGCCTATATTTGTTTGATTTTCCTGGTCATGTTTAACCCAAAACAAAGAAATTAATTAGATAAATCTTTATTTATCTTATTATTTTCTAGGAATAATTATTTAAATCTTATTTAAATAATATTCCTTGTTAAATATGGCTAAATCACCCATAAATAATGAAATAAATCATTATTTATTTTATTATCTTTCGACCACTTCCTTAAAATGATAAATAAATCATTTATTTATTTATTATTCACAAATAAAGGGATTTGACCCAAGTCAAATACTTTTTCCCTCCAACAAATATAATAAAATATTCCATAAAAGGTGGATCTAGATTTGGTTAATGTTATTTAATCATGCACCAAGATCTAGAATGACCCAATATTTTGTTATAAATAGGAGGGTTTTTCCTACCATTCTTCACCTTTTGTTGCCTATTAGATCACTCTGGATCTAGGCTCTTGGTCTGACTTTGAGCCATTATCATTGTCATATTTTCCATTATTTGCTGTGTGAGCTCCCTTTGAGTTCTATCTTTTTCTGGGCTTTCTACACCAACAAGAGAGAGAAATGCTAGATCTGAAGTGCTGAGGACTTCCAAGAACCCATCCCATTGAGGAGAATTGGAAACACCTTCTTGTTTTCCTCCCAGGTGCCCTTAATACAAAAATTATTTCAAAAAACGTTATTCTTGTCTTGTCTATTGGATGTATGGAGAAAAACCTTGTTTTTACTGCTTAATGTCTCTTTATGCATAGATCTGGTTTTTTGTAGCACTTGTTTTGATCAATTAATTTCAAATCTGAAGATATTGGCAACCATATTTGATGTTAGGGCTATAAGTAATGCGTAGCTAAAGTGGTATTTTTTCGTACACTTCGACAAAAGATTCATACTAACATATATTATGTATCATGGAATCATATGACAATCCTCATACAAAGCTTATCAAGCTCTCAGTACAGTACAATCGTCATACACTAATCATGAACAATCTTGCAAATCCATGCACCGATCTCTGCCCCCTGCTAGCCTGCCTCCACTGTGCAATCCATGCTAAAGAATAACTTTGAATGAATTCGAATTACTTTTTCCTTGACTGTGCAATCCTCATTGGCAACTCCAATGTGTGTGTGATGCAATCAATGCATCACTATAGTCACAACAGATAGTCCATCTTTCCCTTTCACCTATATCTCCACTGGGTCTCCATTGAAACTGCCATGCACTGTAGTTAATTGCTGTATTGTTCAGTTGATTAATGAGTTATTATTTGTGAATTAATTAACTAATTAATTCACTCCACTCTCACTAGTGTATCATTCAGTTAGACTAGATACAACTAGCTGAACTGAGTCTAATTGAGTTAAACTAAATACAACTCCATAACTACTTCTTCCAACTGTGTCATAAATTTTCCACTTGAGTTCTAACTGAGTCCTCCATGCATTAGCTCCAGTAAACCCTTGGGAATTGTGTAATTCCATCAGTCCACTGATGTGCCACATCTGTGCACTGAAACAAAGTGCTCCAAGAGAATAATTTGCTGTTTAGTGTCTGATTATTATTAAGAGCTAATAATAATCGACATGCATATATTTTTAGATAAGCAATCTATAAATAGACTTCGCTCAATATTCTAAAAATAGAATTTCAGATATTTTTCCAACTTGACCAACCATCCACAAATAGCATCCTGCAACTTCCAAAATATGATCATCATGTCTAAAAATATACATAGTCTAAAAATAGACTTGCACCAAAAATAGCCTGCGGGCCCACTTAGTGAAGGCGACTCTTTTCACTAAGCTCATCATCTTGTTGAATCTCAACAAAAATAAAGGTTCTTATCAACATTACTTCGAGTGAAGCCCAAATTCATCAAGTAGCTATCAATCCTCTCGTACCAAGTCTCGGGGGCTTGCTTCAAACAATAGATGGATTTATTCAACCTGCATACATGGGTGTCTCTATCTCGGACTTCGAACCCCAGAGGTTGCTCCACATACACCTCTTCCTTTATAGATCCATGCAGAAAAGTGCTATTCACATCCATATAATGTAGAGTCCATCCTTGCATAGAAACAAGGGAAATAATAGATCGGATGGTGGTTTAGCGGACCAAAGGTGAAAATATATCATCGTAATATACGCCTTCTTTTTGAGAGAAGCCTCGAGCAACGAATCTTGCCTTGTACTTTTTAGCACTTCCATCAGTTCCATGCTTGATCTTATAGAGCCATTTCGCGGTGACAAAAAAATTGTCCTCTATTCTTGGGACCACTTCCCAGACATCATTATTCATAATGGACTCATATTCTTCATGCATAACATCCTTCCAAACTTGATGCTTTACGACTTCTTCAAATGGTCCAGGCTTAGATTTTACTATCGTACTCATGGCTACTAGATACCCTTGGTATCTCTTCGACTTATTTCTTTCACGGAATTTACTGCTTGGGGAAATATGTCTCTCGGCATATTTGAGAGTATCCCTTAGCCATGAGGGTCTTCTCTTATTTGAAGGAGCTGGATCAATGGGATCCATAGGTCCTTCAACATCGGGCATTAGGTCATCCTTCAGCTCTTCCAACTTCCCTGCTTCTTCATCTTCTTTGTATTCCATGGAGCTAGGAAGATATCTTAATTTCTTGAAAGAATCATCTTCATAGAAGGTGACATTGTGGCATATCTCCACTTCTCTTTGACCAGGAACATAGATTCTATATGCCTTCTAAGTTTCACTGTAGCCCAAAAACATTCCCTTCTTTCCAGAAGCATCCAAATTGCTTCTCTTTCAGCACATGAAAGTAAACAGGACGACCAAAAAATCTAAAATGAGAAACATCAGGTTTCTTACCAAAGAATATTTCTTTGGGAGTTGTCGAGTTCAGAGCGGAATGCGGGCATCTGTTTTGAACATACACAACAATGTTCACAAATTCTCCCCATAGAAAATTTGGAATATCTTGGTCACATATCATGGCGTGGGAAACTTCCACAATGGCCTTGTTCTTTCTTTTAGCAACAGAAATTTTCTCATGAGTGTACGTAGTTGTGGTCTCCCTCTGAATGCCAAATTCTATACAGAAGTCATTAAACTCATTTGACTCATACTCGTTCCCATTGTTGGTCTCCAAAAATTTGGTTTTCTTCTCGGTTTTATTTCCACCAAGGCCTTGAAGGTGTGAAACCATTTGAATGCTTCGTCCTTATTCTTCAAAAAATATATCCAGGTCTTGCGAGAGAAGTCATCTGTAAAATTCTTGTAATAGGAACATCCTCCCAAGGATGTCACAGACATCATACCAGATAAGTTAGAATGTATCAACTGGAAGATATCAGTTGTCTCTGTGACACTTGAGGGTAATGGTCCCCTTGTATTCTTCCCTTCAACACAACCATGACATATACCTTCATAATCATCTCTCAATTTGGGCAACCATGTCACCACCTTCTTTGCTTCGGGAAGGGCTTTGAAATGAAGGTCTCGAAACCTCCGGTGCCATAACTCTGTTTGAAGAGTTGTGTCAGATGTTATAGCCCCCAATGGAATTCCTCCAACCTGGTAGAGTGTATCTACTCTAAAACCAATATAAATAGCTTCCTTGAAGTTCTTCTTCTAGATAAGTACCTTTCCATCAACGAATGCCACCTTGAACCCTTTGTATACCATAGCCAAAATGGATACAAGTTTATTCTTAAAATTAGGTACATATAACACATCTTGTAATCGGATGACTTGAACTTGAGATAAATGGAGGGTCATAGTCCCTGTCCATTTCACGGGATAGGTGGCATTATCTCCAAGGATAAATTCTAGTATCATTCTCAACCAAATCATAAAGGGCTTATTTATAACCAGTGAGGTGCCTTGAAGCACCACTATCAATTAACCAAACATCCAGGGTGTCGGGTGGAGATGCAGTAGAGAGGGTAGATACAAGAATAAAATCATTTATCTTATTATCAACAACATTAGACTCATCGTACCTGGAATTTCTTGACAATTTATTTTGTTCAACATTGTGGCATTACGGTAGTTAGTAGGATGCTTCAACCAACAAAGTCTTTCTCTGTCATCTAACACTTTCATCTGTCACACCCACAACCCTAAAGGACAACTCATCACAATTCAACGCAAGTCAAACCAGGGAAAACACATAAAAGTCAATGCAGGCAGCTTCAGAAAGGTCAATGCATCAAACTAGGGCTTTGGTCAAACAACCCAAAATTCCTCGATTTTAGTGCCCAACTATACAACCTCCTAAAATCAGAATTTCTGCAGAATATTGAGGTCAAATGACCAAGGGTTGACCATGGTGAACGCTGGTCAACGTTGCAACAGAAAATCCATAAACAGATTAGCATAGAAAAAAACAGCTTCACTCCACATGTGTGAGGGAAAAAGGACCTCCAAAGGCTATCGAACCAATCAGATTACAATGAGATAATGTGTGATGAGATGATAAGAAAATTACCTCCAAGTCTCTCCAATTTATGTTCATCAATGAGGGTGTGTGATACATCTCTTAGGCATGTGGGATAAATCTGGCCGACGTTGCACATGTGGAAAATAAATTCAAAATCAATGTTCTGCTCATCCGATAAAGATGATCTTTAGATCAATCGTGCACCTATCGAAAAGAGGAATCCAACAAAAATATGACCGTCGTCATATGAGCAGTGAAACATGGAGTTTTTACCTAGTTTCCAAAAATTAATAGGGATAGTATGACTGGATGCCAAAATGAGCGACATGAGAGGGATACAAAAAAAAAATGGATGGAATACTGTAACAAGAGGCAAAGGGACTCGGGACAGACCCCATGAATGTGATGATGACCCAACTCGGATGCTCTGAACAAGGGTGACTTGATGATGCTTCCACACAGAATAGGCCCAATAGGGACCATAAAAACATGAGCAAACGATGGTTACTCATGAAAAAAATCAACACACACGTTGACAAGTATGAAAGCAAAGTGGTGCCCCAAGTACAAGCAGCGTAATTGAAGAACTTCGATTATAAGAGGCGACAAAGTGGCCCTTCTTGGAAACAATTCTTCCTAGTGAAGTGTCATATTACCAAAAATGAAAGGATACCCATTATAGTGCTTGGTGAGAACTTTCCAATGGTGCTGAAGGTTTGTCAAACTGAGCTACGGTTTGGTTTCAATTGGTGAAGAAAAATTTAGGGTTTTTGCTTTAATAGGGTGGTTTCCCTCTAATTTGATTCATTTAATAGTTGATCTGTGGTGAATTTGGAGAGGAGGAGAAGGCCCTAAATCTTGCGGTGATCGTAGTGGAAAAACCGACCATTGGAATCAAGATATGTCAGTTGTAGGTAGGTGGCATGACGTTACTCTACATTTTCAGTGGTTTAGTTTTTCAGATTAGGTGCCTGGGGCTCAGTAAGAGACTCTTGTCTCTCCTCACGATCGGATCGCACTTTCTGGGAATGTACTATGGCTTGGCTCGTAGTTTCCAGAGGGGAAAAATACGAGCTCGCAGTTCCAGAGCTTGAAAGGTGCGAGTTGGAGCTGTAGGGGAGATTTGGTTAGCTTGTTGGCTGGGGACCAGGACTTGATTGTTTATGATACACTTTTCCTTCTCTGAACTGATAAACATGATGGTTGTGTGCAGGTATGGAAAAGTTGAGGATCAACTGGCGTGAGAGATATTTTTATACCCTTCGGGCCAAGATCCAAGGGGATCAGGTGGTACAAGGAGCACTTGTGAGATATGGGGTTCTCAAGTTGGTTGAGAACCCATTGATGAGGGCAGGTGAGCCCTTACTATCAAGGATAGCGAGCTACTTGGATCTGAACCAGGAGGCCTTCATGGTGCGGGGGCATAGGATCGAGCTTACTATAGAGAACATTTATTTTTGACCAGAATCCCACCACTAGGGGTGGTGGGAAATATACATATAGTTTTATCACGTGGGAAAAATATATTAGAGTTTATGGAGTGCCACTATATATCGGATGCTCATGCTAACAACACGACGAATTCGATCAGTGATTTAGACCGAATAGATGCCCAGGATGTTGCTGCAATAGTATTGTGGATCCTGGGCAACTAGGAATTCCATCACATCACTGGGGGGTAGATGATGTTGGTAGAAAGTGTTTTGAGCGGGACCTACTATGGGTGGGACCAGATGATGTTGTCGTTGGTGAAACGAAAACTGTCACTATGCAAGTGACATGTGAACCATGACTCTGATTTTGGTATGGTATTGTGATTTTTCTTCTTTGAGAATATCCCCACACTTCGAGCTCTTGTGAAGATCCAATATGGGGGCCCACAGGAGCCTAGGATGTGCCGCTGGGGGTAGCTGCTACGGAGAGGAGGTGGGAGAGTCAGACGGGTGTTTTGACCAGATTTTTTTGCATACTGGGATCATATGCAATTTTACATAGGCAACTATCCATACATTGGTATGAAATTTCAGGGGGACCCTGACTTGCCACTTCCGCCAGGTCGAGCATGGGGACCAGATGGTAAGTGAAAGTTTATGTATATTATGGTGCATTTAAATTTTTTAGAATATGTATGTGGTACTGATTCATGACTTTATATATGCAGATATAGCATCGGTGAAGCTGATAGGGTATATGGGATGACCCGTAGAACCAGGGGCTGTAGAATACAGTGGAGAGAGAGGGGATCAGAGACCTGATTATGAGGCTTTGCTAGAGGATGCCCATCGCAAGTGTGAGCTAATTCTAATTGGTGTATCAGAGCATGGGTGGCATGATCTTGAGGACCAATACATCGAGGGATGCATAAGGCTACCCTCTGAGTGGCGAGGGGTCATTTGGCACTTGGCGATGACTGGACAGGTAGTTCAGGATCCGCGAGCTAGTGGAGCCAAGCCATTGGCTCAAGAACCTCTAGATAATGATTGGAGACAGGGGCATGTGGTGCCCCCAATTTTGATTTTTGTAACATGCCATGGAAATGTATGATGTTTTTAGAGTAGTGGATTCCAAACATTTATGATTTTTTCGATACATAATATGGATATTCATATTTTTATATATGACGAGTATATTTTTTGCCATTTTTTTATGAATTTCTTGTGTTAAATGCATGTGATAAGTGTGAATCTAGAATATTTTTTGCAATGCTATCTACATAGTGATTTTTGGCTCTAGGTACATGAATGAATGTAATGGATTCAAATTCACGCATTAAGAGATTCACTCGTAAATATATTCTAAAAATGACATGGTTATTTACACGATATACGCCATTCAATTGCATGACAAGCAACAGGGAATCTGAACTAACATGAAGATGAAGAATGCGATGATCAAGGGAATCGACTAACAAACCTATCACTGCATCATATTCAACCTGGTTATTGGTGGAAACTCCAATGCATACGCTGTTGGAGAGGAATAACGAATGCAAGTGGGTAATAATGGCCCAAGCTACCGAGGCTAGATTATGAGAGAAGCGGCTTTCATGATCGGCATGTCCGATATACGACGTGGATGACGGATCCATCTGAAATGCGCTGCAAGAGAACAAATGAGATGATGGAGGGAAATGAAAGCTACCTAAATGCATGAAAAAAATAAATACACGCATGTTGATGGGAGATGTTATGGGTAAAATTTCTTGAGGTAAAGTGCATTGCGAGGGTTAGGAAGGAGTTGGCCTTCGAAATCCTATAGAAGGTATGCCCCCTTTCCCAAATCCTTACTAATGATGTAAATTCCTAGCCATAATGAGTCAAACTTCTGATGACCAAGGACATCGTGAGACTGGTCATACACTATAAAAAGATCACCTTCGTGAAAGGTACGAGGTGGAATTTTCGGTCATATTGAGATTTGGTGTGCTTCTTGGCTGCTTCAATGGTTTATAATGCAACAAGATGGTCTTCAGAGGCATGCTCAAGCATGATAAGTATTTTTTCTAAAGGTTGGGTGTCAGGGAGAAGTTTGACGGTGAGGTGAAGGGAGGGGATTTCACACTCAATCGGTAAGAATGGCTCCTTGCAAAAAACAAGGTGGAAAGGAGTAAACCCAGTAGCAGTTTTAACATAAGTTCTATAGGACCACAAATCAAGGAAGAGCATAAGGTGCCAATTGTTTTTGTGCTTGTTCACCGTCCCTTGAAACATAGTTTTAAGGATTTTATTTACCACTTCAACTTGTCCATTACATTGGGGATAATAAGACGATGAATATTTATGCTCAAAGCCCAACAGAGAGGATAGCTCACACCATATCTCATCTTCAAAATGTCGGCCATAGTAAGAGACCAATTGTTTTGGAACCCAAAATTGAGCGATAACATGGTTAAAGAAAAAGGGATCTACCGTAGCCATTGTGTTGTTGAACGTTGGCATGGCCTCAACCCATTTGGTGAAATAGCCGACTGCCACGATGATATATTTGTGGTTACCAGCAGTTGGAGGTCGACACTCCATAAAGTGAATGGCCCACTTACAGAAAGGATGGGATGATATGACAGGATGGAGGGGAGAAAGTGGAGCTCACGCCTTTGGGGCAAATAATTGACAGTTGGAACATTTTTTGACTGCTTCAATACAATCACCAAAGAGAGAAGGCTAAAAATACCCATCACGCATGATTTTCTGGGTGGTGGCCAAACCGAAGAGGTGGCTACCAGAAGCACCGATATGTGCATGAGACAACGATGAAGAAAAGAATAAACGCCGCGATGATAAATATCGTCACCAATGAGAAGGTAGCAGGGGGATTGGTGTCATATACGTTGTCGAGCATCACGATCAAGATGGGAAGCGAACTTTTGGGCTCGAAAGTAGGTAAGGATGTCACCATACCAAGGATCATCCGAATTAATGGTGAAAAAGTGCTCATCGGGTAAATAATCATTAACTAGCGGATCACACGTACTAGTAGGAAATTCATAAATGAGTTTAGCAGGGGCTAAACCTTTCTTATTCTTGGGTGTGAAAAATTCAAGATCGAACTCCTAAAGGATAAAAATCCATCGAGCGTACTTCCCATTGATGATCCTTCGACTCAATAGGAAAGACATAGGGTTGGAATTGGTCATGACCTTGGTAGAAAGCGTAAGGATATAATGACGTATTTTTTGGATCGAGAACACAATGACCAATGCCAATTTCTCTTCATGCGAGTAGGACACAGGGGGTGCCACAATGTTCTTACTGAAATAATAGATAATATGTTCATTTCCAGTGTCATCTTCATGAATGAGGACCCCAGTGACCGAATGGATGGAAGATGAGATGTATAGGATGAAATCCCTCTCAAATTTAGGAGGACTAATCAAGGGAGCGGAAGTGAGAGCATGTTTCAGGGCATTAAAAGGCTGTTGAGCATAGTCATAAAAAACAAATGGAATGTTAGATCGAAGGAGTCTTAGAAACCCATGCACGGTGGTGGCATAGTCAGGGATGAACTGATGAAGGAAATTAGCTTTGCCTTGGAGGCTTTGTACCTGGCACAAGGTACGAGGAATAGGAAGCTAAAAAATGGCTTGAAATTTGAGGGGATCAAGATTTATACCGTCTTTGGAAACAATGAATCCTAAGAGATGGCTGAAAGGAATGTAAAAGAAACACTTCAACGGGTTGAGGCATATATTATACTTGCGACATTAGAGGAAAACAATACACAAATCATGAATGTGTTGTGCTCGAAGCCTAGAACGAGCAGTGAAGTCGTCAAGGTAAGCAAGGATAATATGAGCCAATTCATGGAAGCAGTAAGACATGGTCTGCGAGAAGGTGGATCTAGCATTATTTAGGTTGAAAGGAATGACCCTATAAAAAAAATTTCTCCACGGACTAATGAACACAACTTTTAACTGATCAACATGGAGGATAGTAATCTGGTTATACACAAAGAAACCATCCGTAAAGAATAAAATCTCATGCCCCACACACTCATCAATAATTTTATCATTAAATGGTGTGGGGAATTTGTCTTTGGGACAAGATTTTTTCAGGTCGCAATAGTCAGTGCAAACACGAATGGTGCCTTGTTTCTTGAGAACAGGAACCGAGTTGGAAACCCACGTGGTGTATTCAAAGGGATAGATAAAAACAACCTACTTGATATTGTAGATTTCGACTTTGATAGCCTCACGTCTGGAAGGATTGACGGGTCTTAAATTTTGACGGACAAGATTAACATCAGACCATGTGTCGATATGGTGTTCAACAATGGAAAGATCAATTCTAGGCATTTCTGAATAAGACCAGGAAAAAAAATCATGAAATTCCTTGAATAGCTTGGTGTAAGCGTCAATTTCTTCCGGGGTGTAATGTGCTGCAAAGGTAATGTTTTATTCAACCCCTGGTTTATCAAATTTTTTTGTTTTAATGGTAGGAGAGATATTGGCCATATTTCCTTCTTTGAAAGCATCTAGTGCAGGAATGGGATTTCTAAACCAATCGAGTTCATCATGGATGAAGTCTTGAGACTCCACAACATACTGGTCATGGGACTGTTGCAGAAGGAAGTATGCACGATGGTGCATGTCATCCCAAGGAAAATCTGGGTGGTCATGGCTTCTATAATGTCTTCATCAGAATGGAATATGGGAGGATTGGCGGAAGGGAGGCCACATGATGCAGCAGGGATACCTGGCACATCGACATGAGAGATATGGTTCACCTACACATCACCACAAAGGGTAGATGAAGATCTAGTAGATGAAAAATCTACCGATGTTGAGACCAAGGTGTTCGCCGAAGGGGGTTCGACTGAAATAGAAGGGGATGCCCCTGAGGGGTCTTCCACCATTGAGTTCATGGATAATGACATGTAGAGAATAGTGACTGAAGAGTCTGTCATCTTGACATCGGGGGGAGGTATCACAATGGGTGCATAAATTTCCTCCGGTTCTGTTGAAGCAGAACTCACAAGTCGAAGCGTACAAGATCTACTACAAGTTGCCCCTATTTCAAAAAATGCCTCAA
Organism: Pinus albicaulis; assembly: GCA_034641835.2. Classification (NCBI taxonomy): domain Eukaryota; kingdom Viridiplantae; phylum Streptophyta; class Pinopsida; order Pinales; family Pinaceae; genus Pinus; species Pinus albicaulis. Next base: position 665,847,409 of record CM076580.1, on the reverse strand, counting down.
GGGTATCACGAAAGTTGTCGAGACAGGGAAAATGATGAGAATAGTGGACATAAAGGTCACACAAAGCACAAGGGTGGTTTGTGTGCAATGATTTAGTTTCTTACCTAAATCAGGTAAGGTAACATGGACCTCTAGGATGTCAGATTTAGGAAACCAATCATTAACCACAGGTTTGAGATGAGAAAGCTCAGGAAAGTTATGGGTGGCATGCCAAACAACATCACACAAAGTGAATGGAGGTGACTGTTTTGGAGGCTTAGGAGGAGCTAGAGTTGTTTGGGGAGGCTTGTCCTTGGGTTCCTTATTTTTGGCTTTTCCCCCCTTAATGGATGCTTTCACAATAAGAGTAGGTTCCTGTTGAGGTGGCTGTTGCACTGAAGCAAAGGGAGGGTTCATGGCGACTAATTGAACTGGGGTCAAAGCGGTATACGGTTTGAGATGACCAGGTGAAGTGTTTGCTAGAGGATCGATGTACCAGACCAGGATCCCCAGGGTAAAATTGGGAAGACTCAACGTAGCCATAATAGGCACTGAAAAGACTCTGGAGGGGGGAGCTAAAATCAGTATCTGTCCCGAAGGGTAATGTCCTGGAGGAATTTCTCCCAAATGGTTAAGGTTCGGGGGAACCATTATTGGTTGAAAAAGGTTTGGGGAGACACCAAAAAAAGGAGAAGGTCCTTGAGGAGAAGGCCATGAAGGCTGTGTCAAGTGAACAACATCAGGTTGCGAAGGTGCTGGCTGCTCGCTAGTCAAACCAGGTTGCATTTGGCTAGCCTGAGACGCTTGAAACATGAAAAAACTCGATGAGCTGGGCTTAGTGATAAGAGGGGGGGGTACCAGGGAATGAACCAAGTAAGGTGGAACCTTTATAGACTCCTGGTTAAGCACTAGTGAGAGGTGCGACTGATTTCTTATCGACCACTGAAGATATGATGGGCTCAATGGAGGTTTGAGACTTCGATTCGTAATATGTCAACTAATCGATGGTGACGATATTTCCATTATTGGGAAAGCACATATTATGGTGAATTGTAGATGCGACAACATAAATAGCATAAGTATAGCTACGACCTAAGAGGATGTTTTAATCCAAGGGGGCATCAATGACTTCTATGTCAATACAAAGAATCTTGCTCGCAAGTGTGACATGAAAATTGCGGAACATGCCAAGGGGCTGAGAAGGGTGACCATCCCACACACACAAGGTGATGGTAGATCTGGCTAAGTCAGGTGATCTGAGCTTATTTTAAACATAGGAAGGCATCACACAGGTGGATGCGACCTCGTCAATGATACATCTCTAAACATGGGCGTTACAAATCTTGACTGGTATTTGGAAGGAAACAAATGAAGGTAAAGAGGTATGTTCTGATCTTTTAATATCAAAGAAAATAAAACGATCATCTAAAGGATCCACATCACCTAAAATAGATAATGGAGATTTTATTTGAGATGGGCATGATTGGAGGAATTCCAGCATTGACACGGCAAGAGGCGACTACACTAGGTCATCTACTATGCTTTAGGTGTGGTCAGATTTGGCAGAAGAAAAATTTCAGTGTAATGACCCTTTGGGGATCTTGTGAATGACCTCTGCCTTAGGTTGAGGGATCTGTAAGGGTACATTTTGCGTCAAAATGGAATTTGTGGGAACTTTGGTTTGGGACTTAGTTGTAGACATAGTGGGTTTCTTTTCATATTGGCGCGACCGGGTCTGAAGGTTGACATCAATGGTATTGACCTCTTTAGAATTCATCATGAGAATATGGTAATCAGGGGTACCAGATGGCATGGGTTGAGGAGCAGCCTGACCTTGAGGTGGTTGGATAGCAACATATCCTTACTGAGGGAAAGGATTAGTGAACACAACCGGTTGACCTGGCGCAGTGTTTGGAGGAAGCGAAGCAACGACTTGCTATCCTCTAGACGCTGTTTGTGCTTCCCAAAGCTGGCGCATTTGGGGTAAAATGGGACAATCATGAGTGTAATGGCCATGGAAACCACAACATGAACAAAGTTTGTTCATACGAAGAGGATTGTTCTGATTGGATTGATCTCCCTATTGTTGGTGTGCAATGTTAGGCTAGTTCCGTTGGGGTGCGTTTGGTTGATTACCTTGGCACCTTTGGTTACCCTATGTTTGTTGGTTCTAGCTTCCTTTCCCCTTATTATTTTTCTTCGAATAAGGAGGATTAGTTGTGCTCTGCTGCGCATACAACTAACCTTGAGGAAGTGGTGGCTGCTATGGCAGAGGTTGAGAAGGCATGGGAGGTTGGGGTGCTAATGCCAGAGGGGATGGGGCATCGTAGTGTGGATAAGGATAGAAAGGAGGAGGGGAAACATTAGGGTAAAAAGGTTGAGAAACAACTGGCCCTGACATCTGTTCATGCAGTTGGGAAAATGCGTAAGGCGTGCTTTGTCCAGGATACAAGTTGTCGTGAGGGGGATAGGTGCTGGAGGAGATGCTCCCCCACTGGGGGTAGCCATAACCCATGGAAGGATGAGTATACGGATGTAAAAGAGATCCAACGATACCATTGGCAGCGTGAGATGCCCTCGATGCATTGGCACCACTAGGTCTACGAAGATCCGGTAAAATGGTATAAACATAACCAGACTGGGCGTATATCAAGTCATATTTTAACATGACTTAGAGAGCTTTTTCCTCTGTCTGAGGAAAATGAGACACGATATCTTTAACAATGGAAGGAAAAAGCGTTCTAAGAAACCAATCCATATAGACACGACCGTCGAACATAGGAGCTCGACACAAGCTCCTCCTTCTACGCCATTCTTGGACATGGTCAGAAAGGCGGGTGGCAAAATTTTGACGGAATGTGGTCAACAACTTGGTACCGGTATCATAATGGAGAGGAAACTGGAAGTAAGACATAAATAATTTAGCAAGAGTCACAAAAGTGGAATGAAACGCAGTATTCTAGTCAACATACAACTTTGTAGCTTCTCTAGTGAGCGTACGTTGGAATAACCGAAGGCGAATGGAGTCATCGGTAATGGAATTGGACGAACACCACATATGAAAGGAGTGGACATGATTAGTGGGGTCCTCTCCAGTGTTTCCTTTAAACTTAGGAATGTTAGAAGGAAGCTTAGTTGCCATAGCAAGCCAACCTAGAATGTGGAGTATAGGGTTGTTGATTAACTAGCTAAAATTGGGAAGGCTTAAACCCGCAATAAAAGGTAGGAAAGGAGTAGCCGAAATGGTTCCAGTAGCGATTCTGCTAGTAGCGCCTCCAACATTAGGGTCAGGGGCACCACTAGCTTGAGGACCTACACCTGTATTGGCGCTTGACATGGTGACGGTATGAGGGTGAGGGGAAGCGGGTTTAGAATTAGAGGAAGAACCTGATGAACCAGAATCAGAGTCAGTATGGGGACTTGACGAAGGACTAACTTAGACCATACATGATGGAGTAAGTATTCTCAATGGAAAATGAGGGTGAATGCCTTGGAGTCTTCGCGATAAATGGCTTGGGGGCGCAATGATGGCAAGTCACAAATGACATGAAAAGGTTGAAGAGTGATAAACAAAGGCTCTGTGAGGTAGATTGATTAATTATGATATTCATGTCTTGGCTTGGTGGTGTAAACTAAGCGCTCTTTGATTTAGGTGTGAGTGTGTGCAAACCATGTGTTAATTTTAATTAAGCCCAGACGGTTGTGTAAAGAAAAAGAAAAAAATGCTAAAGTACTGTAAATAAAATTGAAATGACAGTAAAATAAATAGCTAATTATGCATAAATTCAACCCAAAAGAAGGTTTCCCAAAAAAATAGCATAAAAGGCGGGAAAAATTGACTCGAAACACAAAAAATGGAAAAAATATGTATGGTCTAAGGGACAGGGATCTAACGATTCGGATCTGCTGTAAATGACGCAGAAAACAACAAGAAAATGGAGGGAAAAACTGCTACAAAATGGAAGGCGAAAGGTTAAAACCTTAGGGGAAACAAGGGTACCCTAAGGGAAAGACAAAAAAAAACTCAAAGAGGGGTTTTTTGATGGAATAATAAACTATCAAAAAGGACCTGAAAGAAGGATATATTAGACCCTAAAACAATGGCTGAAGGCGCTGCAAATCTTAGACTACCTACTCAACTTAACCACTCCTAAAAAGGTGGAAGTGTACTGAAACCCTAGGGGGCTTGGTTCTACTTCAAGGAGACAAAATGAACATATCTAGGCCTAAAACAGGCTGAGATAGAGATCAGACAACCCAAAACAGTGTTCTCGGCAAACCTTGACAGACATAAAAAATTCGGAAAAAAGTTCCGGCTCGCAGGTACTGACCCGTGGGTTGTGGAAATCATAGTTTTTGGGAAGATAGGTGAAATTTCTTGGAGAAATCACAGTTTTTGAGCCAAAAATTACGAGTTCCTCTTCTTGAATATTTAGGCAGCAGGTTGCGGAAAATTTTTCATCTCTGATGCAGGTGATACCTGTTGCTTGTGGAAAACACTCGAAAACAATAGGAAGTTAGAATTTTGACTGATTTAGGGCATAAAGGTTAAAAAAAATCATCAAGAAACTGAAATCAGCTAAAGAAAAACCCTTGTTACTGAAAATGCTGGTTACGCAGGAATCTGAATTACAATAATGGAGTCGCAATTTGTTAGCATAAATTCTTAACGCAAGTGTATGAAAAGAGATCACTTTAGCTATGTGTGACAAATAGCCCTAACAACAACGATGACTACTTAAATTCTTTAGATATGGAATCGATAGTTAAAACAAATTCTGCAAAAAACCAGATCTATGCAGTAAAATAAGTTAAAAAGTAAAGAGAAAGAAGAGTTGTTGCATGCATCCAACAAACAAGACACGATTTAAATTATTTTGAATATATTATAACACCCGGTAAAGGGAACTAATACAAGTTACAAGTCCCCCCTCAATGGGATGGGTTCTTGGTTGTTCTCAACACTTCAGTTCCAAAAGTTTCTCTCTCTCAATGGTGCAGAAAACCCAAAATGTGTTGAACTCTACGGGAGCTCAAGAAATAAAGAAAATAGTAGAAACAATGAGAATGATCAAAACACGACAATGAAAGTGATCAAAGTGAAGAATGAATATAAAACCCTCCTATTTATAACAAAATTTTGACTTATCCTTGATAATGGTGAATAATAAAATATTATTAACCAAGATCTTAACCAAGATCTAGATCTAACTGCTTGGAATATTTTATTATATTTTGTTGGAGGGAAAATGTATTTAAATTGGTTAAATACCTTTATTTAGAAATAATAAACAAATAAATTAGTTATTTATCATTTCAAGAATGTGGTTATGGAATAATTAACAAATAATGATTCGTTTAATTATTCCTAGGTGATTTAGTCAAATTTAACAAGGAATAATAACTAAATAATGATTTAATTAATTATTCCTTGAGAAAAATAAGAAAAATAATCATTTATCATAATTGGGTTAAATATGACCAGGAATATTATTTAAACAATGGTTTAATTAATTATTCCTAGAGGAAAATCAAACAAATAAGGATTTATTTAATTATTCTTCATGGGGTTTCTTGTTTTAACCAGAAATAACTTAATAAAATATGGTTTATTAAATTATTTCTTATAGTGAAAGAAATTTTACTATGGTGAAATTGGTCTTACATGGTTTATTTCGATCCATCTAATTGTAAATTTTTAGATGACCAAAATTTGGTGATAACAATCATCATTGTTACTTCCTTTTAGGTTTTACAACACTAATATATGAAATTTACAACCAAAATTTTACCCTAGATCTCTAATACGTCGTCTCAGATGGTTCCTCTCTAATGTTGTCAATTATTCTGGATGGTGAAATCAAATGTTAAAAAATATCCATAAAATCTTCTAAATATTCTAAATCGGCATCCATTCTCAAAATATAAGGTTTTCCATCAGCTTACACATGGAAATTGTTCAAATTTTTACACTAAGGGCATTGGTAGGTGGCATGTGATTGCATTTTTACATCTCTACCCTAGGTTGCCACTCTACCTTGCATTTGCAACGTCACTCACATGATTGGACACACAAGTTAGAGTTTCTTTCTTCATGATGCTAAACTACATAAAATTCTTTCCTTCAGATTTCAGTAACTAATAGATCTTAGTTATATATCTCTTATATCTCTATGAACCCATTTTGCACATATCCCACAATCATGGCATTCTGTCAAACAATTTCCATGTATCATCCACTTTCCCATTTTGAAACAATCCTTTATCATGAATAAAAACCTTTATATATGATGTCACACAACGTCCTTTTTATTTGGTAACACATAAGAATTCAAATTCCGAAACTCTTTCACCCCGTCTCTCACATTATTTGCAAGTCTATTTTGATAGGATTTCCTACAAATATTAGCCAGACATGCAATATCATAATTCTCATATACTTGAATCTTAAATTTTTTATGCCTACATATAATTTTTTCTTGATGTTTTCTATATTATTTCTATCACAGAAAACAAACGATGTGATGCAGTTCCTTCCAAAAATACATGTTAACAATGCTCTACGATTTTTTTTCCATCTTGATAGGGTTGATGTCATATTTTTTGATTCCGACTGATTTACCCACACCTCTTTGGAATCTCTAATGCCTTGTAATTGAACTGCATCTCTTAGAGATTTATGTTTGAAAAGTCTATGTAACATTTGATCTTGTGCTATGATAGATTTACCTTGAATTTTTTTTTTTGATCTCCTTATTTACTTTATTTATAATTGTTTGTTCATTCATTGATGACCCATTTTATTCCATTGTAGTTGGATCCATATTATCTAGAATTTTTTTTATCAAAGAAAATGTTCTTGGATCGTCCAATTAATTAAAGTGTTTTTTTAGATGTGGTAGGATCTTATTGCGGGTTGGATGTTGTCCTTGCATAAAAAAATGTAAATTTGTATTTTGTACTTGAAATGTATGTATATTTAAAATTATTAAAATAGATCATAATGGTGACTTTGAAATATAATTTAATATAAATATTACAATTTATTCAAAAATTTAAAACATTAATTGACTCACCAGTAGTATCAATATTCTCATTGAAAATTTCCTTGACATCTCTCATTTCCTCATGATTTCCATGTAAATCAACATTTCTTTCAAACTCCATATTTTGTACCCTCACATCTTCGAGCTCTCTATTTGGTACCTCAACATCTACTTTAGGTTCTCTATTTGATATATCCTCATTCCTTTTGGTCTATCTATTTTCTTTTAGTGCTCTCCTCTTTACTTTTAGTTTCTCAAATTTTCCCTTTAAATCAGTTCTAATGTGATCATACTTTCATTTACAATTATTTTGGTTTCCCATGTTCTTAAATTTAGAAATCTAAAATCTAATTCGAAAACAACACAAGCTAGTTCAAGCATTTAATACTAGAAATGATTCAAGACAAATTCAAATATATCAAAGCATAATTTTTTTTAAAGGTGATTCATAATTTAATATAAAATAATTTTTCGTATGTTCTCCTTTATAAAAAACATTCAAAATATATTTTTTCATAGAAAAATATTAACATATATATTGAATATATTTTTTCCCTTTATAAGAAAGACAATATTTGTACCTTTACCAAAAAAAGGAAGATTCAAAATATCCTTTTTTTATAGGAAAAAATATATATTTTTTCTTTCCATAGGAAAAACTAAAAATATTTGATTTTCATAGCAAAAAAAAAAGGGCCCTTTGAAAATTCACTTGGTACTTCCTATTTCTGTTCTCTTCAAGACGATATTTTTAACAGACTCATTGATGTTCAGATTAAAATGAAAATTAATGGATAGAAGAAAGTATAGAAATATATATATATATATATATATATATATATATATATATATATATATATATATATATATATATATATATATATTTTGTGTTACCCTATTTCATTAAATTATTAAACATAATGATTGAATCTGAAATTCACCAAAAATAGCCCAATTTCAAGTGCAATCTGTGTAGATTATGGTCGTATAATTTTTTTCCCAAAATGAATTACCATCTCTACAAATCATGGTGGATACTGAAGTCACTTGGAATACTTGTTTGAAATTTTCATGTATATGCATTCAATATCCACCAAATTTCTCCAGCTATATGTCCATAATTTTGTTTAAAAAAAAATATGATTACGAAGGAAAGATAATTCTCTAGAAATATTGTTCGTACTACAAAGAAATTTTTTCAAAGAAATATGGGTTTTTAGCAGCTGAAGTTGAAAAATCATAAAAAATCACAATTTTTTATGTCAAAAACAAGCTAAAAGTGTTTCCCAATTTCACATTTTCACCCTATGCATAACACCAAAGAACAACATAATTTTTTTTTCTCATGTAGAATTCAGGTGAATAATTTTTTCAAGGACTTTCCATTGACAAGGTTCCCAAGTAAGTCTTCGTCAAGTGTCTCCAGTTGATAAACATTGTTATCAAGAACTGCCTGTACTAGGAAAGGACCAATCAATAGATTATCAAATTTGCCATGCTTGCTTTTGTCAGCCTAGATAAAATACCATTTTAGTACAAGATCTATAGCTTCTAGGTCACATTCCTTCACCCTTTTATCAAATAAAAATTTCCTCTTCTCTTGGTGAGCTTAAGCTTTACTAAAGGCATCTTCTCTCTTTTGCTAAAATTTTATCATCTCATATATCATCCTCTACATAAGGCTGATATCTGGTTCCTCATCATGTAGAAGATTCATTACTAGAAAGGTGAGATTCATAGGAAAACCACATCCATTCCATAGACCATATGATAAGGTGAGGTGTGTTGTTCTATACAAACAACCCTCCCCGTTTCAAATTTTTTATATTAATTTTTAAATAAGAAATGGGTCCCCTTTTCTTTGAATAGTTATAGAATCAATAAAATGTTTTGAGGAAATCCGATCCATCATGAAATAGAATCGAACCCCAACGAATAAAGATTTATTTAACAAAAAATAAAAAACATAGAAGTATTTATTGCATTTCGCATATTCAAAGCTTAAAAGAAAAACTCAAAAGTATTATCATTTAATCCCGATGCGATAAAGCAATTGCAAAAGCACATATCACATGAGTCTGAGTCCAAAACCTTTCCATTTTGAAAACTCCGATGCGATAAATCCGATCGCAATCGCAAATCGGTGAAGTCATAGTACATTTGAGTTGCACCCTTTTTAAAGTTCCCGAAGCGATAATTAAATTGCAATTGCTCATCGTTGAAACACATGAATTTTATCCAGAGACACTCTTTTGAAAATCTGCAATGCGATATCATTATTACAAAGGCACGCTCCTGTAAATGAAAACATATATTATTAAATATATACATGATTTATCAAATAGATCATTTATATAAAAAATGCCAATAATTTGATATGATTTAAAAAAGCACTGCGCTCCCCGTGGTAGCTCAGCAATAATCACAAATCGCAAATATAGAATGGAAATACTTAAACCTAATATTTGATACTTCCGATCTCTGATATGAGATTATCGTTGATCAGAAATTTGAAAAGTTATGGGATTAACGCTATAAATGGACCATTATGAATGTGCGATGGGACAACCCATAATGGCATTAAAATCTCACATTTTATGAGAAAATCATTAAGAAATAATCATGGTTGAAATCCTTCGTGGATTTCATCTTCGATGGAATAATATTTATTTAATCTGTAATATTTATTGTGATTAAATGCCATTAGTTCCTCTCCACTTTGTATTCATTCTTGAAAGAATTTTTCCATTATTCTGCTAATTAGTTTCATTATGCAGACCTGAGAAACAACTACGAGTAATGAAAATGTCTAAGAAATCCAGGAAAGTAAAGGTCCCCGTCGTTCCAAAAGAGAAACCAGCTAAATTGGTATTAATAACCGATACTTCTTGTCTGGATATCGGAAAAAATTCATGGCAAGGAGTTTACAATCTACTGGAGGCAGAAGATCCAACTGTAATATAAGAAGAAGAAGCAACGACAGATTCAGATAAAAAATCAGAAAGCACTCTCAAGGAATTGGCGTGCTCCCATCTTCACAAAATTGCAGCTTGCGCGAATGTGTTCCCATATAATGACTTGGTGAGATGGATGATAGAAAGCATAAATATAATAGACAGGGCATTATTTACGTTAGATGAAAGGATGTTCAGGTCTTTCAAAGCAGAAGACATCAAGAAGATGTATCACCTCCCAGACCCTCATAAAATCTGCAATAAAGCATTTTTGGAAGACTTCGCCAAATAAAATGAAGTAGAGTTAGATCTTGTCAGATATTGGAGGCATTTTCTAAAAAAACGCAAGCACAAATCATTGGGTATGTACTCCGTAGAATCCTTGGCATCTCCTTATTGCGATGCTACAACCATGATGTGTAGATTATTTTGAACAGTTAACTCAGAAATTTTTTCTATTGAGATGGTACCTTTAATTGAAGCCGCTGTTAATTCCTACATCATGGATTGGCCAACCATTTTATCTGATAAAATGGCAAGAAAAATCCTCGACTACAAGAGAAATTGGTATGTGACCACCCGAGTAATACCCCCATTTTACATGAGTGCTTATATTATTGACACTATATGTTTCAATTTTGAATTCCCTATCTTAGGCTGGAAGTGGACTCCTCAAAGCCTGACTCCTATCCATATTTATCACAAATATCTGTGGAAGGCCTATTACAAAGACCATATATATAGAATTTTTCATGGGTTTATCTTACCATTTCACCAAGCTATATTCAACAAACCCGCTCCGAGGTTATCCGACGAGGCCAACATTGACCTAAGCTCAATTGGAAGCTGGTTTAGAGAAGAAAAATTCACCTATATCCGAATATTCTGAAGTATCACTGATCCTTATGTTCTACCCTTGTACATTCCTGATAAATTTTTAGCCCGAGAAATAGCCTATCAAATAACAGAGAAAGGGATGTCTAGAAACCTAAAGAATTCAAAGAAGTTGATGTGGCCTACATTTCCCCTCCGATGTGGATCTTTTTCTCTACATGATTTTAAACATGCAGAGAAAGAAGCCAAAAAAATAAAAGACCTCAGATTAGCATCCATCCCCAAGAGACAGTATGATCCAAAATTTTTTTCCTATAACTTTACATATATGGTATAGGTTGCTAAATTTGAACATGAAGATGTTGATTTTGATGATCTATTTTCCTCGACCGAAGGAATTTCACAGGTTAAACATATAGCAAATTTAAAATTTGGATTAAGCAACATGGAAGAATTCCTACAGTTCAGAAACAAGAGACTACTAACAATACCTCTTGATCAGTTGAGAACTACTCCCCTACTGCAACAGGAAGAAAACAGTGAAGAAAAGAACACCGAAATAGAACAGGAAAAGAAGAATACAAGGAATAAGGCTGATAATCAAACTGAACAGGAAATAACAGGTAAAAAAGATGGCGATTCCTCTGAAATTGATATACATATTCATTCAAATATATTGAAGGAATGGGAATAGTTTGATAGGTAAATTAAGGGCCAAAATGATTCCCAGAATGTGTCTACAATGCAATCGCCCGCAACACAACAACCCATGGTAACTAATGTTACAGTTTAGGAAAAATCAACAACACTAATTCCCAAGATGTTGAGAACATCACAGAAAATCCTTCTGAGGAAATTGTATTAAAGATTGAAGATATACCACCCTTGGATGTCTTCTACAGTCCAAAGCATAGGGCTGTAGTTAGAAAACAAAGGAAGAAAATAAAAATTGATCAGGGCTTATTTTCATCTCCTCAATTCGAATTAATGAATGTTGTCTGGAAGGACTCTGAAGTTAATCCTTCAGAGGATTTAACCAAATTATCTCAATATCCAGGAGCTTATACAACAACGACAATGGAAAAAGCCTTCGAAGTCATCCAATTGATAAAGGAAAAAGATCAAAATATAGTGCTACTGGAAGAAAAGGCAACAGTGGATCATCAGAAAATAGCACAGCTAGAACAACAACTAATTGAGGAAAGACAAAAGAATGAGCAGCTTAAAGAGCAACTGAATTTTGAGAAACAAAAGCTTGACCAGTAAGCTCTACACAAAGAACATTAGCTATCTAAAGAGCTAAAAAAATTACAGGTAATGCTTCAGTAGGAGAAGATGGCCAAAGAAGAACAGAGTGCCTTGTTGGAAGCACAAATACAAAAATTTAAAGAGTATTCCGACCTTGATCAGTTCAAAATGGAAGCTCTCGAATTAAGTAAAACATTGTCACGACAGCTTGATATTTTATGTCAAAAAAAATCATTGGCCGATCCTCTGTGTGTAAAAGCTACATCGCTCATAGAAAAGGCAGTAAATACAAGGCTTTAATTCGAAGATGCCGATGAAAAAATTTCGGGGTTTCTTACATGGCAAGATACAGACCAAAGTATAGCTGCTAATATTCCCAATATCTAAGAATCACACAAGAAAATTTTATTTGCAGAATGGGAAACACAGTTAATTAAAGAAGAACAGGCTACCTCCAAGGCAAGAGATGTAATGAGCAGTTTGGTGGAATTAATCAACGACAATTTGTATATGGCTAATTTAATTTCCGATTGCATTCCAGGGAAACTCGCAAAAGTCAAAGAATTAGAGAAACAGTGGAAGCAGGATTTAGATAGCAAAGACCAACAGATCAGCGCAATGCAAGGACTCACATTGGATGCGTTCTAGCTCTATTTGGTTAAACCACACAGTCATCAGATGACCACAAAATGCCTCTCCCACGCCATCAATTATATGATTCCAGAGCTTTCGGATGCCACATATACTAGCCAGCTACATTCCTGGTTAAGTCATTCTCCCAAAGTAAAAGAAATGTTATCAATCTTCCAGTTGCGCATACCAGACGTCAAAGAGATACAATGAACCTGTTCTTATGGAGATCGCAATTCCATTTTTATGAAATCAGATCTCTGATTTTCATGTTTTGGCAGTTCCAAAAAAATTCGAGCGATATTTTAGATAGTTTGTTTTTAGTTTTATTATTATTTAAACCCCTTTCATGTATTTAGAAATGGGTTCTCAATTTGTATTAATTTTTGACTTAGGAAATTACATTTCTGTATTTTTGAATATATTATTTTTATTAATGGTGGATCACGATTCTGTAATTTTATGAGGAAATTGTTTTCAAGAATTTGCATTTTTGTTTTTCCTGGAAGCTGTTCTAAGTAAGAAAGAGGGATCAAAGTGTTAATTGCATCAGGAGGTTACAAATGTATCTGGTATTTCTATCATAATCATGTTGTTCAATTTTCTTTATGCAATTAAACATTCTCTTTGAAAATTGCTATTGTTTACATATGTATGTCTGTGAAACAATCCTTAGTTATATCATTTCTGAAAAACTGAGAATTGTCATCTTTTAAAATATATGTGAGCAATATAAATATATATATATGAATGCGATATGTTATCATCATTACTTTGTTTAATTTCTTAAACAAATTAATTATTATTTATGAATGCATCTTTTGGATGAGTAAACCATCTATATGATTATTCATCTAAATGGAACAAATCTAGAATCGCATTTATCAGAGGATATCCGAGTTAAAATAGAAGTTATTTGTATTTATTAAGTTATAGATTAGATCAATTATCATTTCCATTATCAATTATAGAAAACAAACAATCATAAACCCATATATCATTGGGAAACTGGTCCCATACTATCCAATTGGAGCCACCACCCCAAACGGAAAAGGAACTGTACTAAGGTTCAGACCGGGTGGTTTTCCCCAATGTTTGAAGCTAGGATTTTTGAGGCTTCAACATTTTTGGCACTAGAAGGAGGTCCTATGCTGTGAATGGCGAGTAATTCTAGATCCACAGGCCATTCCAAGAGCAATTCACCCTCATTATCTCCTTCAACTTCTCCTTCATCTCAAATTTCTAGGGAAGAATTTGAAAAGAAAACAACTACACCCACTGCTAAAACCTTAGACATACTGGATGATTCATCTTTTGAATCCCTCGAGGTACAATCTCTAATTCATAAACTCCAAGGGTTTTCATTATCACAAGAAGAGTCTGAGCTATCCCAAGGCAATGTGACTTCACAATACATTCCTTCCCAGCCTCTTAATAGACTGTAGAGTGAAAATCTTGGTATTGCACCAATTGAACTTCCTCTGACAAGTCGAAAAAGAGCTAGAAAATCACCTTTAGGGTCAGATAGTGAGAATTTTTCCTCATTATCATCCACATCTTTCACATCATTGCCATCTGTTTCCCAACTTCAAATCTAAATCCAGAAGGGTACACCTGTTTCAATGGTATCTACTCAATCACTTTCAACTGTCCCTTCACCTTCTTCTACTGTTAGTATAACAATGGCACAACCTCAAACAAGACCATGGACCAATCCAGGAGCTGTTTCAATGCCTGCACCTTCGAGTCAATTAACAACTAATCCTAAGAAATGGTTACCAAAGTTTAATCTTGATATTGGCATATTAGCTGAAAAACAGATTAACAACTTCATGTTGTCTGTAAACTTAAATGGAGTAACACAAGAAGATGTTGTAGTTAGACTATTTCCATATAATTTACAAGGAGTAGTAGGATCTTGGTATTTTTCATTACCAGCAGGATCCATTGATAGCTGGGATGTTTTTCAGGAACAATTCCTAACCAAGTTCAAAGATGATAGATTAGTAGCAACTTTGATTAATGATCTTTCTAATTTGAAATCAAAATCTAAGGAACCCATCAAATATTTCAACTCTCGATTTAATAAGTTATTGAATAAAATTCCAGCAACATCAAAGCCTAGTGAAGAAGTTTGAAGTGAATGGTATATATCTGCTTTTCCTTCAAATATAGCTATCTTTGTAGATAGAGTTGCTAAACCTACACTAGCCGAAAACATGAAGGAAGCAATCGCTATAGAAAAACGTATCATTGCCTTAGAAAAAAAGAATGCTAATGAAGAGATAAAACCAAAAAAGGTTAGCTTCAAAGATGATTCAAAAAAGAAAGCATCTAAATATCCATATGATATGGAAGGATTACAAAAAGTCCTGAAAACTATGTCCAATGAAATGGTTGAAATTAAAAAACAGGTAGCTGAAACTTCCACTAAAAGGCCCTTTAGGAACTTCAAAAGAAATCAGCCAGCTGAACCTAAACCACCTAATACAATATCTAATGCAGAGTCAGAATTAGAAGAAGATGAAGAGGAAGATACACTTCTATCATCTGAAGAAAACGACAAAGATGAAATAGTTGAATGCTATGGGATGTGGGATTTTATTTTGTCTAACTCAGATAATGAAAACAAATAGGAAGCTCTCCTAGTGAACACAAGAAGTAAGAATGCAGCAGAACCTATTCAAACATCCCCCAAGAAGAAAAATTCAACTCCTGCTACCAAAGATAAAGCTCCCATAAAGAAAACTTCTCCTTTGCCTACCCAAAATCAACCATCATCTTCTAATCCTCCATCAACATCTAAAACACTGGTAGTGTCTGATTCTATGGATTATAACATTATAGAAGACATGAAGAAGACCAGAGAAAATATTTCTTTACATGAACTCAGCAAGCTTAAGCATCAACAAAAGCTGCTGTTAAAAGAATTAAATGTAGTGCCTGCTTCTCCTCTTCCAACTGGTGTAATATCCAATGCAGCCAAAGGATCAGGTAGCCACCATCCGAGAAAGTAGATGCTACCGATGCTGTTTTGATTAGAGATAAATATAATTCACATACACCTCCTTTTCTCTTGACTTACAAGATCTATAACATGAATTTACATAACTACTTGATAGATTCAGGGGCATCATCAAATATAATTCCAACCTCAGTGTGCTCTAAATTAAACATTGAACCCCAGAAATCTGCAGTTCATATTGTCTAATTAGATCAGACTAAAGTGCAAGTTTTAGGAGATGTTAATTCAGTCACTATTAGGCTATCAGCTGATCCTAGAGTAATTCAGAGAATTGATATATTGATTGCTGACATCCCTGAGTTTTATGGTTTAATTTTAAGCAGGGATTGGTCTGAAAAATTCATGGTTATATTTATACTGATTGGTCTCACATGTGGCTTCCCTATAAAGGGAAACCAAATCAAATTAATATTGATTGGGAGAAACACATGACTCATACAATTACAGAGTTTGAACAAGAGAACCAACCTATAGCTTTCAATAACAAAATTCTTGGAAATTACTCAGTCGAATCATTCTTTGGAAATTTTAACGCCCAACACTCACCATTCCATGTAAATAGCTTCACTTCACAAGTTGAAAACTTCTCACGTACCGATACTTCAAGATGTGTTAATATTGCCGATCAATTTGTAAATAAATCTGTAGATAAATCTTTATTTTGGTCTTTGTATTTTGATGGATCAAAGTCCAATGATGGTGCATGAACACGATGTATTTTAATTAGTCTAGAAGGGGAAAAAAATATGTTATCATGCAGACTAGAATTTGAGTGTACAAATAACACTACAAAATATGAAGCTTTGATTCAAGGACTTTACAAAGAAATAGGCTTGAATGTCAAATATCTGAAGGTATATGGTGATTCTGAAATTGTCATCGAGCAAGTTAGGAATATTATTCATTGTCTTTCAAGCCATCTTAAACATTACCAAGCCCTTGTTCAAAATCTTACAACTCACTTTCTAGCATTCAATATTTCCCCTATTCTTAGATCTCAAAATGCAGCAACTGATTTATTAGCTAATGTTGCTTCTAAGTTCCTTCCAGCTGAAGATTATAGTCCAGATAGGTTTTCAGTTGAATTAATTTTTCGACCAACTGTACCTGACAATGTCACCAATTGGTGAGTGTTTAATCATGATGAAGACATCCTAAACTTCTTAACTTCGGAGAAATATTATGATGATCAAATATTTGATGAAAGTGATCATGATATCCAAATAAAATCAAAGAACAACGAAAATTCCATTCCGAAATCTATAGTTAAGCTTGAAGATCTCTATGATATCAAAGATAGATTCAAAAAGGTCACTAATGCCAAACTTCAAAGTTCTACTTTAAAGTTTGAATTATTAAACCTTGGTACTGGATCTAAACCACAAAATGTCAGTCTAGGACTCGAGCTAACACCAGAAGAATAAACAAATACAAAAATATTTTTGCTTGGAATTACGAAGATTTAAGAACTTATGATACTTATATCATTCAGAATACAATTCCGATGATCTCCGATGAGAAACCAGTGCAACAAAAGTTAAGGAAAATTCATCCCAACTTGGAAAGTCAAATTAAAACAGAATTGAATAAACTCTTGAAAGCTAAATTATTTTTCCTGTTAGACATTCGAATTGGGTTTCAAATTTGGTACCTGTTAGGAAAAAGAATGGAGACATTAGGATTTGTATAGATTTTAGAAATCTCAACAAGGCATGTCAAAACGATAATTTCCCATTACCAACAATGGAACAAATACTTCAATCAGTAGCTGGTTCTGAATTAATGTCTTTTCTTGATGGTTCTTCAGGATATAATCAAATACTGGTGCATCCAGATGATAGGCTAAAAACTACATTCAGAACCAAATGGGGAACATATGCTTACCAAAAAATTCCTTTTGGTTAGATAAATGATGGAGCTACTTTCCAAAGAGCCATGGATATATCTTTCAGAGGTTTGATTAATAAATCAATTGTTGTCTATCTAGATGACATAACTATCTTTTCAAAGAAAAGAGCCAACCATCTACATGATTTAAAACAAATCTTTGAAAGATGTAGAAGGTATGGTATTTCTTTAAATCCATTTTTTTTTTTTTTCTCTCTTAATGAAGGGAAACTCTTAGGATTTGTTGTATCTAAAGATGACATATATATTGACCCTGACAGAATAACAGAGATTTCTGATATCCCTTTGCGACATAATAAGAAATCCATGAAGTCATTTTTAGGACAAATAAATTTTGTAAAAAGATTTGTTCCCCATTTTTCTCATATAGTCTTACCTTTACAAACTATGATTAAGAAGAATTTATTTTTCAAATGGGGACATAAAGAAAAGGAAGCCTTTGATTCAATAAAACATGCAATTATTAATGCTCCAGCATTGAATACTCCTAATTTTTCTAATGATTTTATTTTGTACACTCTAGCCACTGAAACATCTTACGCTGCTGTTTTGACACAACTCAGTGATCAGCAAATTGAAGCACCTATCTCCTTATTTAGTTCAAATCTCCAAGGAGCTGAACTTAACTATTCAAAAGTAGAAAAGCAAGCTTTTGCTGTGTTTAAATCTATCAACACTTTAGACCATTTCTCCTAAAAAAACATACGAAAATTATTGTCCCATTTTCCATAGTAAGACAATTGCTAGTACAAAGGGAAGTAGGAGAAAAAAGAGCCAATTGGGTAACAACCTTACAAGAATATGATATCGATATTAAACCAGCTAAAATTGTTAGAGGACAAGGGTTTTGTAGGTTATTAGTAGGAGCTTCCAATATTTCAAAAATTCAAGATCAAGATAATACTTTTCAAGTGAATGAGATAAGTATCATAAATTCTGAATCTCAATATGCTGATCTAATATTTTACTTAAAAAATGGGCATGCTCCTCCTAATCTCAGTTATAAAAACAAGCGCGCTTTGAGATTAAAGTCTAAAAACTTTGAGATTATTGATGATGTGTTATTCAGAAGAAATTATGATTCCATTTTTCTAAGATGTCTGGAAAAAACTGAAGCACACAAAGTTTTGTAGGAATTACATGATGGACCAGCAGGTGGACATTTTGGAGGAGACACTACAACTCACAAGATAATTCATGCTAGATATTATTGGCCTACTTTGTTTAAATATGCCCATGACTATGTAAGGAAATGTAAGACATGCTAGATTGCCAGTGGAAGACAATGGAAGCCAACTTTTCCTTTACAACCAATAAACATTAAGCAACCATTTGAACAATGGGGACTTTATATTATAGGATAAATTGTTCCACATTCTTCCAAGCAACACATATACATCCTTACATCCACAGATTAATTCACAAAGTGGGTAGAAGCAATTCCTTTAAAGGTATCCAATCCTGATGCAATCATTGAATTCATTGATCAATTCATCATTACTAGGTTTGGAGTACCTAATGCCCTTGTTTTTGATAATGCATCTTATTTTTCTGGAAATAGTATAATGGAATTTGTGCTCAAAAGAGGTTTTAAATTAAATTATTCTGCAAATTATTATCCTTAAGGTAATGGTTTGGCTGAATCAACTAATAAGAATCTCATCAAAATCATTAAAAAAAATATTGATCAAAATCATAACAATTGGCATAAGTCTTTGATCTTTGCACTATGGGCTGATCGTATAACTCAGAAGTCTTCAATAGGCACTTCACCCTTTAATCTAGTATATGGGAAAGAAGCTGTAATACCTTCAAACCTAGCACTCCCATCTCTAGCCCTAGTACAATTTATTGAAGAAAATCCTTCATCCTCTGTCCAATTAAGATTTGATCAAATCCTCAAATTAGATGAAGAAAGGGAAAAAGCCAAAATCTCTCATGCTAAACATCAACAACTTATAAAGTCTTCTTTTGATGCAAGTTCTATTGGATCTAAAACATTACAAATTGGCGATCTTATTTTCAAATGGGATAAAGCACATGAAGACAAAGGTAAACATACCAAATTTCAAAAGATATGGCTTGGACCATTTCAAATCATTGAAAAGATAGGCTCATCAACATTCATATTGCAATATCTAACAAGAAAAAGAGAGTCTCTTCCTGTGAATGGGCTTATTTTGAAATTTTTTTTTTCTTAAGGAGGTAATTCCTTCTTATCTTATATATTCATTATGAAAGTTTGTTTGCTTTAGAAATAACGTTGTTAATAGTCTTCCATTGGCCTTTTACTATTGAAAATATTTTTGAGAAAATATTGTAAATACTTGCTTATGTAGATAGAAATGTTTAAGAAAATGATTTCAGTTTCGGAAAGTTAAATAAAATATGGAACTCTGAAAACTTATTTAAAGTTTGTAAAATATTTCAAAAACTTTGAAAATATTGTAAAACATTCTCATTTTATAAATTAGAGAAATTTTATTTATAAAAGTAAAGACTTTTTCCAAAACTTGGCACCTAAAATTTTAAAAGGTCATCCATTAATTCTTGAGGAGAGAATCATTCACCCCATCCACTAAGTTTATGATTTTTAGAGTATAATTCTAAAAAACGTCTGACATAAAAGATAAGAGGTCTCATCACGAGCCTACTTACCATGATCATAGGGAAGTAACTAAACTGACATTACCAATATTGCATATCAAAACAGGGTAATGGCTTATAATTATAAGACAAGGGGTCTCATCATGAGCCAGCTTGTTTAGTTCAAATACAACCAGTGAATGGCATTGTTATCAGCTGGATACCAAACCAGGACAATGGATTTTATCTTAAAAAAAGTTAAAAGAATATAAAAATAAAAGATATATATCTTTTAAAAGTTATACTCTTAGATGGATGGGATAATGGATGATTAATGGTTAAAAGGTAACCCTATCGAGACTATAGATGTTTGCTGGCAACAGAGGCACTACTTGTGACAAAGGAGTAAATTTCAAAGCTAAATTGGAAAAGCCACCTACTTTATCTTTATCAACCAATCAAAACTTGATGAAACCAAAAATGTTTCTATTTTTAAAGGGATTAAAAAGAAATTTACAAGTAATTCTTATTTTATTCAGAGTTAGATTTTATCTAATTATTCTAGGATAGTTTTCTTTGTCCTCAAATATTTCTACTTACAAAATATTTAGTTATCGCTTTATTTTTCAGAGATAATTGTTTCTACCAGTGAATCACCAATTTTTGTGCTATACAAACAACCCTCCCCATTTCAATTTTTTTATATTAATTTTTAAATAAGAAATGGGTTCCATTTTCTTTGAATAGTTATATAATCAATAAAATGTTTTGAGGAAATCCGATCCATCATAAAATAGAATCGAACCCCAACGAATAAAGATTTATTTAACAAAAAATAAAAAAACATAGAAGTATTTATCGCATTTTGCATATTCAAAGCTTAAAAGAAAAACTCAAAATTATTATTATTTAATCCCGATGCAATAAAGCAATCACAAAAGCACATATCGCATGAGCCTGAGCCCAAAAAATTTCCATTTTGAAAACTCTGATGCGATAAATCCAATCGCAATCACAAATCGGTGAAGCCATATTACATTTGAGTTGCACCCTTTTTAAAGTTCTCCATGCGATAATTAAATCGCAATCGCTCATCACTGAAACACATGAATTTTATCCAAAGACACTCTTATGAAAATCTGCGATGCGATATCATTATTACAAAGGCGTGCTACCGTAAATGAAAACATAAAGTATTAAATATATACATGATTTATCAAATAGATCATTTATATAAAAAATGCCAATAATTTGATATGATTTAAAAAAGCACCACACTCCCCGTGCCAGCTCAGCAATAATAAAAAATCGCAAATATAGAATGGAAATACTTAAACCTAATATTTGATACTTCCGATCTCCGATATGTGATTATCGTTGATCGGAAATATGAAAAGTTATGGGATTAACGCTATAAATGGACCATTATGAATGTGCAACGGGACAACCCATAATGGAATCAAAATCTCACATTTTACGAGAAAATCATTAAGAAATAATCATGGTTGAAATCCTTCGCGGATTTCATCTTCGATGGAATAATATTTATTTAATCTGTCATCTTTATTGTGATTAAATGCCATTAGTTCCTCTCCGCTTTGTATTCATTCTTGAAATAAATTTTCCATTATTCTGCTAATTTGTTTCATTGTGCAGACTTAAGAAACAACAACGAGTAATGTAAATGTCTAAGAAATCCAGGAATGTAAAGGTCCCCGTCGTTCCAAAAGAGAAACCAGCTAAATTGGTATTATTAACCGATACTACTTGTCTGGGTCTCGGAAAAACTTCATGGGTAGGAGTTTACAATCTACTGGAGGCAGAAGATCTAACTGTAATGTCAGAAGAAGAAGCAACGACAGATTCATATAAAAAATCAGAAAGCACTCTCAAGGAATTGGCGAGCTCCTATCTTCACAAAATTGCAGCTCGCGCGTATGTATTCCCATATAATGACTTGGTGAGATGGGTGGTAGAAAGCAGAAATATAACATATAGGGAATTCTTTACGTCAGACGGAAGGATGTTCGGGTCTTTCAAAGCAGAAGACATCCGGAAGATGTATCACCTCCCATACCCTCAGAAAATATACAATAAAACATTTTTGGAAGACTTTGCCAAAGAAAATGAAGTAGAGTCATCCTATCAGAGATTGGAGGAATTTCCCAGAAAAACACAGGCACGAATCATTGGGTATGTACTCCGTAGAATCCTTGGCATCTCCTTATTGCTATGCTGCAGCCATGATGTGTAGATTATTTGGAACAATCAACTCAGAATTTTTTTCTATTGAGATGGTACCTTTAATTGAAGTTGCTGTTAATTCCTACATCATGGATTGGCCAACCATTTTATCTGATAAAATGGCAAGAAAAATCATCGACTATAGGAGAAACAGGTATGTGACCACCCGCGTAATACCCCCATTTTACACGAGTGCTTATATTATTGACACTATATGTTTCAACTCTAAATTCCCTATCTTATGCTAGAAGTGGACTTCTCAAAGCCCGACTCCTATCCATATTTATCACAAATATCTGTGGAAGGCCTATTACAAAGACCATATATACAGAATTTGTCATGGGTTTATCTTACCAGTTCACCAAGGTATATTCAAAAAACCCACTCCGAGGTTATCCGACGAGGCCAGCATTGACCTAACCTCAATCGGAAGCTGGTTTGGAGAAGAAAAATTCACCTATATCCGAATATTCAGAAGTATCACCGATCCTCATGTTCTACCCTTTTACATTCCCGATAATTTGTTAGCCCGAGAAATAGCCTATCAAATAGTAGAGAAAGGGATGTCTAAAAACCTAAATAATTCAAAGAAGCTGATGTGGCCTACATTTCCCCTCCGATGCAGATCTTTTTCTCTACATGATTTTAAACATGTAGAGAAAGAATCCCAAAAAATAAAATACCTCAGATTAGCATTTATCCCCAAAGACAGTATGATCCAAAGAAAGTTGCCTATAACTTTACATCTATGGTACAAGTTGCTAAATTTGAACATGAAGATGCTGATTTTGATGATCTATTTTCCTCGGCTGAAGGATTTTCACAGGTTAAACATCTAGCAAATTTAAAATTTGGAGCAAGGGACATGGAAGAGTTCCTATAGTTCAGAAACAAGAGACTACTAACAATACCTCTTAATCAGTTGAGAACTACTCCCCTAATGCAACAGGAAGAAAACAATGAAGAAAAGAACATTGAAATGGAACAGGAAAAGAAGAATATAGGGAATAAGGCTGATAATCAAACTGAACAGGAAAGAACAGGTAAAAAAGATGGCGATTCCTATGAAATTGATATACATATTCATTCAAATATATTGAAGGAATGGGAACAATTTGATCGGTAAATTAAGGGCCAAAATGATTCCCAGAATGTGTCTACGATGCAATCGCCCGCATCACAACAACCCATGGTAACTAATGTTACAGTTGAAGGAAAAATAAGCAACACTAATACCCAAGATGTTGAGATCATCTCAGAAAATCCTTCTGAGGAAATTGTATTAAAGATTGAAGATATACTGCTCTTGGATGTCTTCTACAGTCCAAAGCATAGGGTTGTAGTTAGAAAAAAAAGGAAGAAAATAAAAATTGATCAAGGCTTATTTTCATCTCCTCAAGTCGAATTAATGAATGTTGTCTGGAAGGACTCTTAAGTTAATCCTTCAAAGGATTTAACCAAATTATCTCAATATGCAGGAGCTTATACAACAGTGACAATGGACAAAGCCTCAGAAGTCATCCAATTGATAAAGGAAAAATATCAAAAGATAGCGCTACTGGAAGAAAAGGCAACAGTGGATCATCAGAAAATAACACAGCTAGAACAAAAGCTAATTGAGGAAAGACAAAAGAATGAGCAGCTTAAAGATCAACTGAATGTTGAGAAACAAAAGCTTGACAAACAAGCTCTACACAAAGAACAACAACTGTCTCAATAGCTAAACAAATTACAGGTAATGCTTCAGCAGGAGAAGATGGCCAAAGAAGAACATAGTGCCTTGTTGCAAGCACAGATACAAAAATTTAAAGAGTATCCCGAACTTGATCAGTTCAAAATGGAAGCTCTCGAATTAAGTAAAGCATTGTCATGACACCTTGATATTTTATGTCAAAAAATATCACTGGCCGATCCTCTATGTGTAAAAGCTACATCGCTCATAGAAAAGGCAGTAACTACAAGGCTTGAATTTGTAGATGCCAATGAAAAAATTTCGGGGTTCCTTACATGGCAAGATACCGACCAAGGTATTGCGACGGTTTGATTTTGAGGTTTTTAGACAGTTATTCCTTGGTGTTTTGTTCTTTAGCCATTTTTAAATGAATTCCAATAACAATTCTATAGTTATCTCATGTTTGAGTTGAATGGTAAAGGAATAATCATCAATCTCCTTTAGTTCAAACAAAATTTTATGTGTCGTAGTTTCATGGTATTTATTTAAAAAGTGTTTTAGGGATTTACATTAGTGACACACATTTGTTACAAATAATTTATCCAACACATAATAAGGAAAAAGTACAATCTTTCCTTTAAAGCCGAAAATCCCTATGTATGAGAGTTTTTCTTGACACTTAAAAAAACATTTCTCAGAAAGAAAGGATATACCTTCTTGAGATTATTTGTCAATGATTGAGCTAGATGAGAGCATTTTATTAAAACTCTATTATGAAATTGTTCGGTCGGGTGGGCTGTGTCGCACCATGTGAGGTCGCTCAACTGGGCGCGTTTAGGTCAGGCTGTTTCGTTTGAGGGCGCCCGTATCAGTTTTGCTAAGTTGTGACCGCTCGGGTGCCTTGTACTGCATGTTCGGGTGGCCCGTTTGCCGTAATTTGATCCCTTGTGGCATCATTCATTTGGGCGCGTCGGGTCGCGCCGTGTTAGGTCAGCTGACCGGGCGTGTTCGGCTCGGGTCGTTTCGTTCGAGGGTGCTCGTATCAGTTTTGCGAAGTTGTGACCACGCGCGTTCAAGGGTGCCTGTATCAGTTTTTCTAAGTTCATGTGATCACCCGAGTGCCGTGTGCACGTTCGGGTGGCCCGTTTGCTCTTTGCTCCCTTATGGCATCGTTCTGTTGGGCGCGCTGTGTTGCGTCGTGCGAGGTCGCCCGACCGGGCGTGTTCGGTTCAAGCCGTTTTGTTCGAGGGCGCCCGTATTAGTTTTGCTGAGTTGTGACCGCCTGGGTGCCTTGTGCATGTTCGGGTGACCTGTTTGCTGTTTTCTCCCTTGTGGAATATTCGTTTGGCCAGGCGCGTCGTGTCGCTTCATGTGAGGTCGCCTGACCAGGCGCGTTCGGTTCGAGAAGTTTCGTTCGAGGACGCCCGTATCAGTTTTTCTAGGTAATGATCGCCAGGGTGCCTTGTGCACGTTTAGGTGGCCCGTTTGCTATTTTTATCCCCTGTGGAATCGTTCGGTCAGGACCGCCCTGTCGCACCGTGTGAGGTTGCTCGACCGGGCGTGTTCGGTTCGGGCCATTTCGTTCGAGGGCACCCATATCAGTTTTGCTAAGTTCATGTGATCACCCGAGTGCTGTGTGCACATTCAGGTGGCTTGTTTTCCATTTTCATCTTCCTTGTGGCATCGTTCGGTCGTGCACGTGGTGTCGCGCCATGTGAGGTCGCCCGACTGGGCGCGTTTGGTTCGGGCCGTTTTGTTCGAGGGCGCCCATATCAGTTTTGCTAAGTTGTGACCGCCCAGGTGCCTTGTACACGTTCGGATGGCCCGTTTTCTCTTTTCTCCCTTGTGGCATATTCGTTCGGTCAGGCACGTCGTGTCGCGCTGTGTGAGGTCACCTGATCCGGCGCGTTTGGGTCGGGCCGTTTCATTCAAGGGTCCCCGTATCAGTTTTTCTAAGTTGTGACCACCCAGGTGCCTTTGTGGACATTCGGGCGGCCCATTTTCCATTTTCTCCCTTGTGGCATCGTTTGGTCAGGCGCGTGGCGTCGCGTCGTGTGAGGTCGCCCGACCGAGTGCGTTTGCTTCGGGTAGTTTCGTTCGAGGGCGCCCGTATCAGTTTTGCTAGGTTGTGATTGCCAGGGTGCCTTGTGCATGTTTGGGTGACTCGTTTGTCATTTTTATCCCTTGTGGAATTGTTCGGTTAGGCACGCCCTGTCGCGCCGTGTGAGGTCGCCCAACCAAGCGCGTTCAGTTCAGGCCGTTTCATTCGAGGGCGCCCGTATCAGTTTTTCTAAGTTCATGTGACCGCCTGAGTGCCGTGTACACATTCAGGTGGCCCGTTTTCTGTTTGTATCTCCCTTGTGGCATCGTTCGTTCGGGCACGCAGTGTCGCGCCATGTGAGGTCGCCCGACCGGGCGCATTCGGTTTGGGTCGTTTTTTTCGAGGGTGCCCGTATCAGTTTTTCTAAGTTGTGACCGCCCAGGTGCTTTGTGCACATTCAAACGACCCATTTTCTATTTTCTTCCTTGTGTCACATTCGTTCGGTCAGGTGCGTCGTTTCGCGCCATGTGAGTTCGCCTGACCGGGCGTGTTCGGGTCGGGCCATTTCGTTCGAGGGTGCCCGTATCAGTTTTGCTAAGTTGTGACCACCCGGGTGCCTTGTGCATGTTCGGGCGGCCCATTTTCCATTTTCTCCCTTGTGGCATCATTCGGTCGGGCGTGCTGTGTCGCGCTGTGCGAGGTTGCCCGACCGAGCGCGTTCGGGTCGATCCATTTTGTTCGAGGGCGGCCGTATCAGTTTTGATAAGTTGTGACCACTCGGGTGCCTTGTGCACGTTCGGATTACCCATTTATTATTTTCTCCCTTGTCGCATATTCGTTCGGTCAGGCGCGTCATGTTGCGCCGTGTGAGGTCGCCCAATCGGGCGTGTTAGGGTCGGGTTGTTTCGTTCGAGGGCACCCGTATCAGTTTTGCTAAGTTGTGACTACCCGGGTGCCTTGTCGACATTCAGGTGGCCCGTTTTCCATTTTATCTCTTGTGGCATCGTTCGATCAGGCGCGCGGTGTCACGCCGAGTGAGGTCGCCCAACCAGGCGCGTTCAGTTTGGGCAGTTTCGTTCGAGGGCGCCCGTATCAGTTTTTCTAGGTTGTGACTGCCAGGGTGCCTTGTGCACATTCGGGCGGCCCGTTTTCCATTTTGCTCCCTTGTGGAATCGTTCGATCGGGCGCGCACTGTCGCGCCGTGTGAGGTCGCCCAACCGGGCGCGTTCGGTTCGGGCTGTTTCGTTCGAGGGCGCCCGTATCAGTTTTGCTAAGTTCATGTGACTGCTCGAGTGTCGTGTGCACATTCGGGCGACCCGTTTTCCATTTGCAGCTCCCTTGTGGCATCGTTCGGTCAGGCGCGCGGTGTCGCGCCATGTGAGGTCGCCCGACCGGGTGCGTTCGGTTCGGGCTGTTTTGTTCGAGGGCGCCCGTATCAGTTTTGCTAAGTTGTGATCACCCGGGTGCCTTGTGCACGTTTATATGGCCCGTTTTCTATTTGATCCCTTGTGGCATATTGGTTCGGTCAGGCGCGTCGTGTCGCACCGTGTGAGGTCACCCGACCGGGCGCGTTTGGATCGGGCCATTTCATTCGAGGGCGCCCGTATTAGTTTTGCTAAGTTGTGACCGCCCGGGTGCCTAGTGCATGTTCGGGCAACCTATTTGTCATTTTCTCCCTTGTGGCATCGTTCGGTCGGGCGCATTGTGTCACGCTGTGTGAGGTCACTCGACCGAGCGCGTTTGGGTCTGGCTGTTTTGTTCGAGGGTGCCCGTATCAGTTTTGCTAAGTTGTGACCGCCCAAGTGCCTTATGCACGTTCGGGCGACCCGTTTGTTGTTTTCTCCCTTGTGGCATATTCGTTCGATCAGGCGCGTCATGTCACACCATGTGAGGTCGCCCGACTGGGCGCGTTCGGGTCAGGTCATTTCGTTCGAGGGTGCCCGTATCAGTTTTCTCCCTTATGGCATCGTTCGGTTGGGCGTGTGGTGTCGCGCCATGTGAGGTCGCCCGACTGGGTGCGTTTGGTTCGAGCCGTTTTGTTTGAGGGTGCCCATATCTGTTTTTCTAAGTTGTGACTGCTTAGGTGCCTTATGCACATTCGAACGACCCATTTTTTGTTTGATCCCTTGTTTCATATTCGTTCGGTCAGGCGCATCATGTCGTGTCGTGTGAGGTTTCCCAACCGGGCATGTTAGGGTCAGGCCGTTTTGTTCGAGGGTGCCCGTAACAGTTTTGCTAAGTTGTGACCGCATGGGTGCCTTGTGGACGTTCGGGCGGCTCGTTTTCCATTTTTTCCCTTGTGGCATCGTTCAGTCGGGTGCGCGGTGTCACGCCGTGTGAGGTTGCCATACTGGGCGCGTTTGGTTCGAGGGTGCCCGTATCAGTTTTGATAGGTTGTGACTGCCAGGGTGCCTTGTGCACATTCGGGCGGCCCGTTTTCCATTTTTCTCCCTTGTGGAATCATTTGGTCAGGCGCGCCCTGTCGCGCCGTGTGAGGTCGCCCGACCGTGCGCGTTCAGTTCAGGCCGTTTCGTTCGAGGGCGCCTGTATCAGTTTTTCTAAGTTCATGTGACCGCCCAAGTGCCGTGTGCACGTTTGGGCGGCCAGTTTTCCATTTTCAGCTCCCTTGTGGCATCTTTCGGTCGGGCGCGCAGTGTCGCGCCATGTGAGGTCACCTGACTGGGAGCGTTCGGTTCAGGCTGTTTTGTTCGAGGGTGCCCGTATCAGTTTTTCTAAGTTGTGACTGCCCAGGTGCCTTGTGCACATTCGGACGACCTGTTTTTTGTTTTCTTCCTTGTGTCATATTCGTTCGGTCAGGCGCGTTGTGTCGCGCCGTGTGAGGTCGCCCGACCGGGCGTGTTCAAGTCGGGCTGTTTTGTTCGAGGGCGCTCATATCAGTTTTGCTAAGTTGTGGCTACCTGGGTGCCTTGTGCACGTTCGGGCAGCACGTTTTCCGTTTTCTCCCTTATGGCATCGTTCGGTTAGGCGTGCTGTGTTGCCCGACCGGGCGTGTTCGGGTCGGGCCGTTTTGTTCGAGGGTGCCCGTATCAGTTTTGCTAAGTTGTGACTACCCGGGTGCCTTATGCATGTCTAGGCGGCCCATTTGTTTTTTTCTCCCTTGTGGCATCGTTTGGGCGGGCGCGCCATGCGAGGTCGCCCGATCGG
The DNA here is from genome assembly GCA_034641835.2 of Pinus albicaulis. Taxonomy (NCBI): domain Eukaryota; kingdom Viridiplantae; phylum Streptophyta; class Pinopsida; order Pinales; family Pinaceae; genus Pinus; species Pinus albicaulis. The sequence continues at coordinate 665,818,077 of CM076580.1, read as the reverse complement.
GCGCGTTCGGTTCGGTCCGTTTTGTTCGAGGGCGCTCGTATCAATTTTTCTAAGTTGTGACTGCCTAGGTGCCTTGTGCATGTTCGGATGGCCCGTTTTCGGTTTTTTCCCTTGTGGCATATTCGCTCGGTTGGGCACGTCGTGTCGCGCCGTGCAAGGGTGCCCGACCGGTCGCATTCGGGTCACGTTCTTTTGTTCGAGGGCGCCCGTATCAGTTTTTCTAAGTAATTGTGACCGCCCGGGTGCCTTATGCATGTAATTCGGGTGGCCCGTTTGCCGTTTGCTCCGTTGTGGCAACGTTTGGTCGGGCGCCTAACCCATTTAATGCCCTAAGCCATAAACCTCTAAACCCCTAACCCATTTAACCCCTAAACCCTAAACCTCTAAGCCCTTAACCACTAACCCTTAAACCCTTAACCCATAACCCATTTAACCCCCTAAACCCCTAAAACCCTAACCCATTTAACCCCCTAAACCCTAGCCCCATTAACCTGTAACGACCCCTAACCCTTAAAATTGTTAACTGCTAAATCCACTAACCCCCTAAACCTCTAAAACCCTAACCCATTTAACCCCCTAAACCCTAGCCCCATTAACCCGTAACGACCCCTAACCTCTAAAATCCTTAAATGCTAAATCCACTAACCCCATAAACCTCTAAAAACCTAACCCATTTAACCCCCTAAACCCCAATAACCAATACTCCTTCTGAATAACCAATAAAGGGTCAAGGAAATTGACCAATATGTTGTCAATTTTTATCTTATCCATCTTTGGGGTAAGCTGCTTTTCGGCTAACTCCACTGGTTTTCATGATCTCAATTTTGCCAATTGCTTCCTTCTCTCATACATTTGGTTTGATTGCAATAGAAATTTTCATCAATAAATGTAAAGCAATGGCTAACAAATACTATAAATTAATAAATAAAGAAGACATGGCAACAAGCAACAATACTTACAAAATTGTTACATTAAGGCTTCTGGTTGTAAGCATGGTTGTGGTATGTTGATGTTTAGACGAAAAATAGAACTTGTAGCCCTTGATCTACTAGGGGCCAGTTACCTTGATATTAACGGTGGTGTATTCATACTCCTTCTGAACAACCAATAAAGGGTCAAGGAAATTTACCAATATGTTGTCAAGTTTGATCTTATCCATCTCTGGGGCAAGCTGCTTTTCGGCTAACTCCACTGCTTTTGATCTCAATTTTTCCAATTGCTTCCTTCTACATATGATACCTGAGCCTTTGCCTTTCTCTTCCCTTCTAATTCTGTAATAGTTTCATAGTGATGCCAACCAACTTCTTTGGAAAGTCTTCCTAGCAAAATACAATACTATGTTATGAGGGTATCTCAATTTTTCCAATTGCTTCCTTCTCTCATATGATACCTGAGCCTTTGCCTTTCTCTTCCCTTCTAATTCCATAATAGTGTCATGCATTTGGATGTTAAATACTTTCTGTTTATAATGAAATAGTTCCATTTGAGCATATGTGGAACCCTTTTTCACTTATTTAGTGTTTATGCTGATTCCTTCATGTGCGAGGCCATTTCGAGGGCGCCCGTATCAGTTTTGCTAAGTTGTGACCGCCCGGGTGCCTTCTGCACATTCGAGTGGCCCGTTTTTTTTTTTCTCCCTTGTGGCATCGTTCGGTCAGGTGCACCGTGTCACGTCGTGTGAGGTCACCGTTTGAGGGTGCCTGCCCAAACCCGTTCGTGTCGGGTTGTTTCGATTGAGGGCGGCCGTATCAAATTTGCTAAGTTCAGACCACATGGGTGCCTTGTGCACGTTCGTGCGGCCCATTTGCCATTTGTTTTGAGGGAACCCGCCCAAACCCGTTCTGGTCAGGTCGTTTCGGTTGAGGGCGCCTGCCCAAATGCATTCGGGTCGGGTCGTTTCGGTTGAGGGTGGCCGTATCAAATTTGCTAAGTTGTGACCGTATTGGTGCCTTGTGCACACTCATGCAGCTCATTTTTCGTTTCATTTGAGGGAGGCTGCCCAAACCCGTTCGGGTCGGGTTGTTTCTGTTGAGGCCGCTTGCCCAAACACGTTCGGGTCGGGTCGTTTTGGTTGAGGATGCCCACCCAAATGCATTTGGGTTGGGTCGTTTCGGTTGAGGGTGGCCGTATCAACTTTTCTAAGTTGTGACCGCATTGGTGCCTTGTGCACGTTCGTGTGTATCGTTTTCTGTTTCGTCTGAGGGCGCCTTCCCAAACCCGTTCGGGTCAGGTCGTTTCAGTTTTCACACAGAGTCTTGACTCTTGCTAAGTCACAAGTTATTGATATACTTAACACATGGGCTATTTGATATACTCCTGTTGTTATAGTGGCAACCACTAGGTTAGATCATAGGTCTTGCCCAAATTACTCCAACAAGTTATTTATTAACCATGGTTTTAAAAAATTATAAACTTTGCTAGTTGGCCTGATTTGATGATATGATCCAAAAATAAGGCTTGCACTGTCCCCCTTCTGATAAGGTTTATAGGTAGGTGCCCCCCATGAGTGGGACCCACTTGTAGGTGTATCTTTGTACGTTTTGGCCCTTGTTAAGTCACAAGTTAGTTTTTATGTTGTGCGTTGTTGGTATTAGCTTAGGGGTTATATTGGCAACCAACCAGATACTACTGAGATAATCACAACTAGTTACAAATTATTCTAGATTTTTTTGTCTTTTTTGAACATCTAATATTTGTTAAGTCAAGGAGAAATAGCTCGAATCATTAGAAGAAGGGTTTGACACTTTCACTACCTAGATTAAAATCGCAACAAAACATTTATCTCATTATAACATGGCTAAAAAATAGACATTACTTGTAATTGTGCTTTTAGATGTCTCAATCTTTACTATATCGTACATTTTTCTAGATTAAATATTAATTTTCAAATTATTAGCATTAGCTTAAAGGTTATAATGAACATCCACATAATCCACCTTAAAAAAAACTTTCAATATCCACTATTCCATCATTAAATCTTACTTAGATAATCCTTACTCATTTTTTTAAATTTAATTTAAAAAAATATATATAAAATATTCCTATCTAATTTTAACTTAAAAATATCAATTTTAATTTTTATTATTTTAAATAATTGGAAAAAGAAAAATTTCATAATACATTTAAATTATTACATAAATAAGTGATTTTTTTCTACATAACCAAAATAATGGTCATATACATAAGGACACCTAATTATGATTATCATATGTGGGCTCCTTCGATTGGGTTAACGATACCTAATATCATATGTTGGCTCTTGATTGGGTTGAGTTTGAAGCCCCTAGGAAATCAAATAAATCATTTCCCTCTCCCTTTGAATTTTTACACAGCCTTATATATGTCGTGGTTAAATTTGGAGATTATATAATTCAAATTTGGAAAATTTGGTGCTCATTTTTTACTCCCCCGTGTAATTTTTAAATTCAATATCAAAATTCCTTCGTTCTCGACTTCCCCCTCCCTCTGGTTTTAATTTTAAAAATCAGGGTCAAAATTCGGTTTCCTCTTTGCCCCTCGTTCATTACTGTTCACAACCATTTATTTCGAATACCAGTTGATGAGGGCAAGATAGACAGAACGAAGAAAATGTCTCTGGTTCGCACGAAGAAGGAGCGGGGCGGCGGCAATGGGAAAACAATGGTTGATAGTCCTGCACCTTCTTCTCCAACAACATTACCACTCTGCCACGCGAAACCCGTCACAGGCCATCGTAAATCCATGGAACTCAGTGGAGGCACATCCCAACAGAAGGAAAACAATCTCTTCTTTTATCTCTAAAACCTGGAAAACCCTATTTCCTCCTAATCCATAATACCTGGAAAGCCTTAAGCCCTAGTCTTTCTTAGTGTTTCCCTACTCTTTGCAACTTAGAATATGAGGGTTTATGTATAGTAGATCCATTGGCAGGGATGGTTTGTTTCCATTCATACTTCCTTATGTTCTGCTAGAGAAGACCATGTATGATTTACTGGGTTTTCAAAGGGATTAAGATTCAACAGGTGAGTTTTCAGAAATGGGGTATTTGCTTAATTATCTCAGTCATTCTTTTAACAATGTTTGTTTTGATTTCTTCTGTTGTATGTTGTATATATTCGATACTTTATAATATATTATTTTTTTGTTCTGGGTACAGCTTCTATATTCTGGTGGGGGTTTAAGATCTGGTGATATTGGTGGTTTGGAAGGCTCCCTTGGGTCAAGGTTGGGAGGTAGTGGAGGTTATGGAGGATTTTTAGGTTTGTCCCTTCCTGAATCTATTTTAATGGTAAGTTTCTTTTGATAAAATTTATTAGATCTGAACTGAATTAAGGTTCCATTTTTAAAGTTGTTTCTATACGTTTATCTTTAATACTTCAGATATTTCTGTGCATGAGCTACAATGTTACCCTTCTTGGATAAGACAACAATTTTCCTCTACCCTATTGGCTTTATTATTATTCTCTTTCCATTCTGTAAGTGATTCAGAGAGCCTGCAAATGTATATTTCTTTCAGTCTTTTCAAATTTGGTTTTGAACTTTCAAGTTTTCTGTTCTGCTAACTATACAATGTTTGTTATGTGTTATTTTTTCGATCTAACATGAACAATATATCTTTGTGCATTGTATGTTTAGTGGTATTTCCTAGCGTCAATCCTACAGGATATGTTATGAGTTTCTACTATGGCTAGAAGCATTCAAAGGGAACCATTTTTTTAAATCACCACTACCTGGGCTGGAATTGTAGCTAATATGGGAACGACCAATGGGTGGTATGAAAATTTAGCCACGTGTAGCTCTTTGTAAAGGTGATAATTTGCATCTCAATCACCTGCAGTAGTTAGCAGAATTGTGTATAAACCGAATGGATACTTGGTATTTTTCTGAGTTTGGTTTTTCATTTTGCTGGAGTCCATTCTTGTAAATTAATATATTATTTTTTCCATCTTCTATGGCAAGCTCTCTCTTTCTCTGACCTGCCATTTTCTGCCTTTTTCATTATTGAATTTCATGTGAAAATTCTCAAGTTGATTGAACAGAAATGGATGTGGATTTGCTAGTGAAATCAACAATTGGAAGACATTTAACTTTCTATCGAGGTCTTATTACTAATTTCATATTATTGGTTCCCTACATGGTGCCATTAAAAAGAGTTGTCTGCCCATGTGATACCACATTAAAATTGTATGGAACCAGGCTTTATGCGTTTGATGTAAATTGCAACTCATTTTTCTCGCTGTTTGTTGCACTCTGTGGTAATCCTCATAAAGCTCAATTATCTTTTAAATAAGTCCACATGTTCATTTGCATCTTCCTCTAGTAGAACTATGTTTATAATTTGTAAAAATTTATTTTATGCAGTGATTGATGAAGTGAAACATCTGTGAAAATAAGGCAATAAGAGCAGTGATAATTTAGCCTTGATCTAAGACAAGGCACTAACTCTGGCTCGTGCATAATTACAAGAGTGTTTTAAATGTCTGCATCAACAAGTATTATTGTTGGAATCACATAAAAAGGCATCTACACAGGCAATTTGACCACTCAAAAAAAATATAAATAGAAAAGGAAGCAGACCTGATTTGGAACCTAAGCACAAGAAAAAACTCATCATAAGTGTGATATATCTGAGGTATCAAGAAAGTTGTAGTCCCTTAGGATATTTTTTGTATAAAAAGGAGACTGTGTTTGATAGTCTCGTAGTATCCTTGGAAGGCTGAGTTTGATATTCTCCTAGTATCTTTGGAAGGCTGAGTTAGGGTAGAATATGGTTGAGTCTTTTGTGAACATAAGGGAAATTTTTCTCCATGAACAGGGGTTGAATATTTATGGGTCACTTCGAGTAGGGTTGATCCCTATATTGTTGATGGATAGAGTTCTTGTGTGGCAAGTATTGTGCAGTATTTTAAGGGCAAAGTTGCTTGAATGATGGTGTAGGGTGGGAGGAAATCTAAAGGAGGAGAAACACATATTTCAAATAAGGGTTTTAAGGAGTAGGATCATTGATAGAGGGAGAGCTACATATCAGGAGGAAAGAGACTAGTAGATGTGTTTAGCGTATGACCAAGAGGAGTTGTGATTGTGCACTATATTAGCTAGAGGGTCAGTTGTATCCAGTTAAGGGTAGATTGGTTCTGGGAAGAGAAAGGAAGTATTCTATTCTGGGACAACCTTTCGAAGAGAGGCTTTCGGGGTCTAGGCTTCTGCCTATCTGTAGATCGGTAAGTGAGGACACTGCCCATATATTTCTGCCCTACCCCTGTGCTATCTCCATATGGAAGGAACTATCTTTATTCCTCAATATTAATCTACATTTGGTCAGATCCTCTATGTTTATATGTCTTCGTTGCTGGTCCTCTCGAAATGCATGTATCTTTGATAATTTTTTCCTGCATTTGAGAGCAACTACATTTAGAATCGTGTATTATTTTTTGGATATTGGCCCTCAGACTCATAACCCCATTGAGCATTGAGAAGCATCATTTTTTGAAGGTTAACTTCAATCCAAATATATTTTCATGCTCGATGGATTCACAATGGGGTTCCAATGAAATTTTTCAGAAAACCCTCCCCTGAAATTTGGTGTGGTTAAACTCGAAAGGGAGAAATCTCTTACGCTCTTTCAACCATTGTTAGTCCACAGCCTTGGACATGGGCACAAAATTTTGGCGGAGTTGAAGCATTGAATGGCATAAGATGGCGAAGCCATTTAAGTGCATCCTAATGTAAGGAAGGTAGGAATTTTTTAGAGTGAACCTCTTTAAGTAACCATTATATTGCTGATCAAACATCCATACTATATCTACTTTGTATTGTTTACGATATTATACGAATTATTTTCACTTACCAAACAATAGCCGTAAACCACGAACAAATATTAAACCAGATATAGCCGTCGGTAAAACAATCCACACAGAAATTTTCATTTAAAAAAAAAAAAATTTAACTAGTCGTCGGTATACCGACGCTTCATAAGCGTCGGTCTTGCGACGCCTTCCGACAAAGCGTCGGTTTTGCGATGTCCTAGAAACGTCAGTCTTGCGACGCTTTGCGACAAACACGTCGGTCTTGTGACGCTTTGAAAGCATCGGTATTGCGACACCTTAAAAGCGTGGTTAGAAAAAACGTCGGTCTTGTAACACTTTAAAAGCGTCGGTATTGCGACACCTTAAAAGCGTGGTTAGCCATAGAGTATACCGACGCTTCTAAAGCGTCGGTATTGCGACACTTTGTAAGCGTCAATATTGTGACGCTTTGAAAGCATTGGTATTGCAACACTTTGGAAAACGTTGGAAGAGAAAGCGTCGATATTGTGACACTTTGGAAAACATCGGAAGAGAAAGCGTCGGTATTGCGACACTCTGTAAGCGTCGGTATTGCGACGCTTTGAAAACGTCGGTATTGTGACACTTTGGAAAATGTCGGAAGAGAGACGATGGTTTGGAAACGTAGGAAAAAGTGTCAGTATTGCGACACTTTGGCAAAGCGTCGGAATTGCGACGTAATGGCTAACCACGTTTTGTCCGGCCTCGAACTGTCGCTCTTGCGACGACTATGTGTCAGAATAGACGAAGTGGCCGTCGAAAATTGGGCCAAATTTTCTACTGTGAAGTAAAAGAAATGTTATCAATCTACCAGCTGCGCATACTAGATGTCAAAGATATACAATGAACCTTTTCTTATGGAGATCGCAATTCTATTTTTATGAAATCAAATCTCTGATTTTCATGTTTTGGCAGTTCCAAAAACATTCGAGCGGTATTTTAGATAGTTTGTTTTTAGTTTTATTATTATTTAAACCCCTTTCATGTATTTAGAAATGGGTCCTCAAGTTGTATTAATTTTTGACTTAGGAAATTACATTTCTGTATTTCCGAATATATTATTTTTGTTAATGGTGGATCACGATTCTGCAATTTTATGAGGAAATTGTTTTCAAGAATTTGCATTTTTGTTTTTCCTGGAAGCTGTTCTAATTAAGAAAGCAGGATCAGAGTGTTAATTGCATCAGGAGGTTACAAATGTATCTGGTATTTATATCATAATCATGTTGTTCAATTTTATTTATGCAATTAAACATTCTCTTTGAAAATTGCTATTGTTTACATATGTATGCCTGTGAAACAATCCTTAGTTATATCATTTCTGAAAAACTAAGAATTGTCATCTTTTAAAATATATGTGAGCAATATATATATATATATATATATATATGAATGCGATATGTTATCATCATTACTTTGTTTAATTTCTTAAACAAAGTAATTATTATTTATGAATGCATCTTTTGGATGAGTAAACCATCTATATGATTATTCATCTAAATGGAAAAAATATAGAATCGCATTTATCAGAGGATATCCGGGTTAAAATATAAGTTATTTGTATTTATTAAGTTATATATTAGATCAATTATCATTTCCATGATCCATTATAGAAAAAAACAATCATCAACCCATATATCATTGGGAAACTAGTCCCATACTATCCAGTCGGAGCCACCATCCCAAACGGAAAAGGAACTGTACTAAGGTCCGGACCGAGGGATTTTCCCCAATGTTTGAAGCTAGGATTTTTTAGGCTTCAACAAGGTGTCATTGGCTATTTTGGTATAACTAATTATTTCCACCCACAAGGCATACTTCATTTTTACATCCCAAATCCTCTTATTCTTGTCCAACATCGTTTTGATAATTTTCATTAAATTCTTGTTTTATTATTTTTCCAACCATTTCGCTTGACGATATTATGTTGTGGAGTGCACCAATTCTATACTGTAATATTGATAAAATTGCATAAACTTAAAAATATTTGAATGTTTGAGTGTTATCCATTACTAGAATTATGGGACACCCAAATCTAGTCAAAATGTTTCCTTTTAGGAAGGCTATCATCACCTTCTCATCAGTCTTGCGGGTCAGAATAAATTCTACCCACTTGATGAAGTAATCAGTGGTCATGAGAATATATCTGTGATGTTGACTTGAATTTAGGTGTATCTCTCCAATGAAGTCCAATCCCCATTGCTAGAAAGGATCTTGAACTTTGATTGGTTTCAACGATAGAGATCGAAGCTTTTATTTCCCCGTAAACATTTGACACTCCAGGAAAGATTGAAAAACCAAATTATTATCTTTGAAAATGGAAGGCCAATAATATCTCGCTCTTAATATTTTATAGGATGTGACCATCCAAGCATGATGTCCTCTGGATACTCCTTGGTGGAACTCTAAAATGATCTTTGATACTTTATCTTTAGTGACACAAGTAAGGAGGATGCTAATAGGACATTTCCAATACAAACTTTCATCCAAAATGTAGTACTTGATTTATTTTAATTCTAAAGATCTACATTTGGCCTTAGAAATTTCAGACAAACATTCAAAATTTTGTAGAAAAAATATGATATCTTGGATACCATGGAGAATTTCAGAACATTGAGAGATCCTTCAGGAAGGGTACTTAAGGATTCCTTCCTTATAATGGGAAGGGTTCTTGTGGATTCCTTCCTACTAGAATGAGAGGTTCTTATGGATTCTCTCTCTCCTAGGATGAAGAGGTTCTTGTGAATTCTCTTTGTCCAAAGAAAGAGGTTCTTGTAGATTCTCCTGTCCGCAAATATTGCAAAGATCTTCATTGACACACATTTCTAATGCACATGATTTGAATTGGTAAGAAATTTAGCTAACCCTTGGATTTTAACAAAATTCTTGGGCTTAATTTCCATGTCATATTCTTGTAGCTTTTCTATCCATTTTTCTTAGTATGCCATCACTATCAGGTTGAGTAAGTATTTCCTTTACTGCAGCAGATGACACCTATGCTATTACTTTGGAATGTAACACATATTCTCAAAACACTTTGAAAGCCTTTACCATAACATAAAAATGATTTTCCAAGATGATGTATTTCAACTTAGCATCCCTTTGGGCATAGTTGAAGAATGCTATAGGTTTCTCATACCCTTGTTTATTCTTTTCCAGCAAGAGTGTTGTGATGGTACGATTGGATGCAAAGGAGAAAATATCTAGTTCATTTGAAAAATTAGGACTTGCTAGGACTAGAGCTTGCATGATAGCCTTCTTGATTTTCTTGAATGATTATTGTGATTTTGGAGCCCATTTAACCTCATTATTATTTTTTAGCATGTATATTATATACTTCAAGAGTTTTGTAGAATTTATAATAAACTTGCACAAAAAAATGATTGGATTTTATTTATTTATTTATTTTTCGAGGCAGGCCAATATTTTATATAGCTTCTAGTCATTCTGGATCAATTCTAACACCTTCTTTTGAAACAGTGTGCCCCGTTAACTTCCCTTCTTGCAGAGAAAATAACAACTTCCTAGGATTCAAAGATAGACCAAATTTTCTGCATGTCAGGAATGCCTGTCTCAAGTGCTCCAAATGGTCATCATCTAATTTTGAGAAAATTGTAATTTCATAGAGGTTGATGATGATGAAACGATCTCTCTCTCTACAACAAATTAAATATTCATATCTCTTTGAAAGGTAGCTCACATGTTCATCAACTTGAAATTCATTTTGTTATACATCAAGGTACACCATGGTGTCATGAATGCAATATTTTTTTTTTCATATAGGTACATCACTATCTAATTATAGCCTGAAAATCCATCCATCATTGATATTCTGGATGATCATATCAAATTTTGCAACAATTTATCGATATTGGGAAGGGGGTAGTTTTCTTTAGTGGGCATTGATTCAAGTTTCTAAAATCCACATAGAGTCTAATATCTCTATTATTTTTCCAGACTGGCACTAAATTAGCTACCCATTGAGAGTATCTTAGTGGGACAATAATATTCTCTTTTTCTGTTGTTGTAAATAGAATGGGGTTGAACCTCCTGAGTTTCTAAACAAAATGCTTAGTATATTATTTGAAGGGTATTCTATGCTCATTAATGGAAGTGTCATAAATTTTCAAATTTCATAACTCCATGTAAAGACATCCTTAATTTGATTAAAAAAATCCACACACCTATTTTTGTACACGATTCGTAGAGATTGAAAAGTTTTACCTTTTTCGGGTTCCATTCTGTATAGAGGTCGTGTTCCTCGAAATTTTCAACCTCCAACCACAAAAATAGCTTGGTGGGTATGTAGTCGTGATAAAAAATCTGCTCGAGTGGGACCAATCCCTTGGGAATTTTTTTTTCTTGAGCTGGATTACCTCGTGGTCTTCAATTTGATTTAGGAACTTATTTCCATGATCTTGGCCACACTCCTCTTGTTGATCAATTTCAATCATTTCCTCATTGGAGTCAATGTTGATAAATGAAAAATCATCTACCAACTCCAAAAATATATTGAGTTATTGATCATCTTAAATTTTTTTCCAATTTATGATATTTTCTGGAAAAAAAGGTCAATAACACATTTCTACTTCATATTTTAGTTTGGTTTAAGAGATGGCTTCAAGGTACTTGCTGCAATTTCTAAAACATCTTCAATTTGGTTATCTTCCCTATGCATGGTTGTGATGTTAAAAGCATCAAAATAATTCTCAATAACATCCCACACAATGTTTTGATATGATCTCATTCGAGGGTGTTTAGTGGTGTAAATTTGTTTTACTTGTAGAACTACTAAATCCGAATCCCACAAACGCTACAAGGTTCTTCACTCGCATTTTATGTGCCATCTATAGCCCTAGAATTAATGCTTCATATTCAAAAACATTTTTAGTGACATCATATTATAGTTTAAAGGATAGTGAAATAATTTGTCCCATATGGGGTATTAGGATCACTCTTGCTCCCATTCCTTCTCTAGAATATGCTCCGTCGAAGATAATTTCTATACTAAACATAATCTATGTGTTGATTCCCTCTGAAAAAGTGTTGAATCTTTCTCAACCATGGCCTAAGCGATGACTGATAAGCTGTAACAACCCATTGATTCTTCTGTGACATAGAGTTATATGTTCTTAGACTTCTTCGCATCACTAATGACATATAACAACTTGGATTCCCTGTAGAGTCTTTGTTCATATCCTCTAAAAATAGGTATGGTGGTGTATGAAACATTTATAAAGTGCCACCCAATTTCCTTATAGCCCACAATCTTGGAAGTAGCATAAAATATGAGGTCTGGATATCGAGTAACACTATATCCATGACTAAGATCCTATTTGGCATATGAGTGAGGGAGACTACTGGGTCTTTGATAAGGTCAATACATTTTACTCTTCTTAAATTGAAGGAGCAAATGTCATGGCATAGCTTAGTGATATTGAATCCTATCTCAACCATGACTGACTTGGGCATGAGGTTATGGGAGGCTCCTGAGTCTAGCATACAATTATACAGAAGCTTGTTATGAATATTTAGGGTAATGTAGAAAGCGGTACTATCGTCATATTGTTCCTCTACGTATCGTCCACAATATACATAAGGATGGAATTATTGGATGTTTAAGGTGTCACTATTGGGAATTTTCTTAGCAGGGGTCATTAATTCTTACATAAGAAGTTGATATGTAGGTTTTTGTGCCAAATATAACAGAGGAACAAGATTTGATAACCTTGATCTTGCTCAACTCTTATTCAAGGTTGAAGAGAGGGGTTATACTTTATTCTAACTCTTTTATTTTTTGGGTTGCTCAACTCTTATTCAATTTTGAAGAGAGTGGTTATGCTTCATTCTAACTCTTTGATTTGTTGAGTTGTTGGTCGTGCAGAAAAAAATACATTTCAGTCTCTCTAGCTCTGGAGTGGAACTCGGGCTTTAAACCTAGGTATTCTTTCTCTTCTTAATTGGGATCTATCACACCTTATTTGATGGCCCTAGAGGTGGTGAAATAGTCACCTGAGTGGGTTAAAAATCATTTGATGACACATGTGGCTTATTTTGATGGATCATACCTATTGGTTTAATAGGTCTGGGTCACATGTCATAGTTTCTTCTGATTTTTTCCATTATAGAGTCAACAATATTTTTTTATTGGGATGGTTGGATCTCTAAATCATCGTAACCCTTATTATTGCATGATGTATGATTTTTTGGTGTCTCAAGAGAGTTTGTGTAATCAAATTAGATAATTTAGAAATTGGGATTTTGATCTTTGATCCGGATTTATGCAGGAATGCAATAGAATAAACATATAACCATAAATACAAATATGCAGCGGAAATAACACTTCATTTCATTAATATCAAAGAACTGAAATTTTCTTACAGACAGAATGGAAATAAACTAGCTAGGGCACTGGTAGCTATCTCTGAGAAGAGATGTGGCAGCTATAGGCCTCTGAACTTAGTGACAATGAGGCTCGAGCGCCTATTTATTATTTAGAAACAATGTAAAACCATAAACATCCAAAACCCTAACCCTAGGAGATGAAGCGCCAAAACTATGGGCCCCGTTTGGGTAAATTGGTGTTTTAACTTCCTGGGGACGTAACTTTGGCATACGATCTCCGTTTGATGCGAACCATACCTCGTTAGAAATATCTATCCGAGGAATACAAAATTTGAGTGAGAAAAATCGGTCTAAAAACCCATTTTTCTCCCGATTTTCCCAAAGAACATCGTTTAGGGCCTCAAAACAGCTCCGGAAGTTTAGGACCCGAAAAATTGCTAAAAATAGTAAGTTGTGACGAAACTGAAAAAAATTAAAGAGAAAATGGTGGGGCCCCAAGTGGAATAGGCGGGTGACCACCAATATCCACCTGGATCAATCTCCTACCAAATTTATTTCTTCATCTTGTATGTACTCTAGTTCAGGGTATTCATCAGTCTGTACATTGATATCCCTCCTTATAGTAGGTTGTATCAATTTTTCCTCAGGTATCGTATCACTATTTTTCAGTTGTGGATTGAATGAATTATGGAAGAAAGGGGGGTTATGAGGAGGTGGGTTAGGATTCTTGTTCGGTCCTTCAACTTTGAGTTTGGAAATTTCATTTGATAAATTTTTGATTAGTCAATTCATCTCCTAAATCTTTTCTTCATATGGGTCCTTATGATAGGTAGGGTGATCAGGTTCATCCTTTGTTTTATTTTTTCCTTTATCTCAGTTTCCTCCCCTCTCTATTTCATGGTCCAGATTCTCGTTTGTAACTTCTATTCTCTTAAATTATCCTACCGCAGTTCAATTTCCCTCTATCTTGGCTGCATTTGATTGCATGCCAAACAAGTTCCTAGGTCATATCTCTTCAAGAAAGATAGAGAAATATGGATCAAAGGTAGTAGCATATTTAACCATGGAAGTGATGGAGGTAGGTTTAATCTCGTTGAGGATATTTCTGTAGAGCTTATTGAACCTTTTTGTGAATTCCTCTACGTTTTCAAATGACTTTTTCTTCAATGTTAAAAATTATATGAGGTAGTATTGAAAGTCCTTTTTCTCACCCCACTAGGAACAAAATGTTCTTTCCAAGTCATCCGAAAAGTCAAATGAGTTATTGAGAAGAGTATAAATCCATTTTCACACATCTCCATTGAGGGTCTGAATGGATAGCCTCATGAGTACATCCTCATCTTCTACCATGAAGTTATCAGTGAAGTCTTGGAATGCACTAATATGTTCCTCAGTGGTTCGTTTCTTTTCACCACTGAACCTAGGTAAAAAATTCAAGTAATTATCATAGATATCACGTAGCACCCAAGGAAAATCCAATGTGGCATATTGTGTTGTTACCTAAGCCAATTGTTGGTTGGGTTTATTCTATTGGTTACGTGTCTGGCCTTGTCTAGAAATCACGTGTTGTAAAATCATGTCCCTAGCAGAAAATGGTATCATAGTTTTGATTCTCTCAATTTTTTGCGTAGTCACCCCTTCATATTTATATTTGGGACTGTGTGTTTGGGAATGTTCAAGTGCTATATCTGAAGGTATAGTATTCGTATGAATAGCCTCAAAATTAGACAATTGAGAAATCACTATTGCGAGAGGTGGTGATGGAATGCTAATTATATGACTTCCTAAGGGTTTTATCTATAATGTTTCATTACATTGGTTCAAGGTGTAGACAAAATGTGCAGGGTGAAAGAAAATATGTGTGAGACTCTTATATGGGTTACTCTGGGTATGTCTTCTTGACGAATCTAGAATGTAAATGCATAGATGAAAAAGTAAATTTCATGATGAAAAAAATAAAAAACAGTACGAAAATGTACGTTAGGTGGAGTATGTACAATGGATGTGTTGAGGTTTGTAGTTTGTTTGTTCATCATGTGAAATAGTGACGGTAGTGAGTGGAACAATATTCGCCAACATTAGTAATTAATGAGAAATATGGATAGTGGAGTTTCTAGGTGGAATGCACAAAAAAATATTTCAGACTTTGTCCACCACAAAGATCTGAATGAATGTTGTTTGCCCCAGTGAACAAATTTGAATCATCCCCGAAAACTACACCAGGAGATGTTGGGGCCCTATAGTCAAACTATGCTATGTTGTAGTGTAGAGCCTAGGAACATGTAAGTGCAATCCTATTTTTTGCTCTATTCTTGAGATATTCTATTGATATTATTAATGAATGGCCATCTATTTGTTGTTTAATATTATTCATTCTGATTTATAACCCTTTGGATTTAGTGTTATAACTCATATTCATTTGGAAAAAAAATGGTTCACAGGGAAAATATGGGTCATAATGCATGCAAGTAAGACCGTATATTCAAATTGTTCCTATAAATTCACATTTAAAATGAATGTGTCATTCTGATTTGCACTCAATTTAATCTTAACATTTGATAAAAATAGTTCAACATTCATTCATTTTGCTTCGTCCTATAAATTGTCATAAGAAAACAAAATTACATGAAGAATTAATCACAACCATGGAGTAGAAGCTCTGTGTAAAGATAAATTTCTCTATACTAAATGCAAAGTCCATAAATTAGGATGAAATTAATATCTCATTTGTTTAGAATATCGATTCATCATTCACATTTAACATTCATAGCATGTTTTAGAAAGAAAGTGTTTAAAATATGTATGATTAACCTTTAAATTTAGCTCATGTTTGTATTAAATTAAAAAATCTATTTGGGACTTAAGGTTAAGGGGAAACAGTAGTCATTAAATGCATTTGTTGGGTTGCATTTCCACTAATACTAATTTGGAATATTCATAACCCTTGGGTTTGACATGCAAAGTTGAAGATATGAAAATATGGATGAAAATGGAGAACAAGACTTACCCAACTTAAAGGAGCAATTAAGAATTTCTTTAAACTAGCTAATATATGGTGGGAAACTAAGAAATTAAGAATTCAACCATTAGAAAACACACATTTTTAAATATACCATTTTCTTCCAATACACTCATAAGAAATATAAATAAACTCAAGATTCTCTTCAAACTAACTTGATATATCTTTCAAAAATAAAAATAACCATTATACTTGTCTACTCAACTTAGTGTTCCTAAATTGATATCATAAATTGTCAACCAGGGCTAGTAAACTGTTGAAGTGAAGTGCACCATATGTGCCTAGGTATCTTCTTCCTACTTCATTGTGCTTAGTGTTTTTCTAGTGTTTTTGGTTTTATGTTTTTATGCTAAGGGGAAAAGAACTAAATTGCTGGCAAAGAGAAGTTACTGATCACACTAAAACAGAATAAAATCTACTCTAAACTATGAATGGTACCAAGAACAGAAAATGCTAATCCACAGATTGTAAAGCTGATAAGAAAAATAGCTCATAACTTAAACTTAGTCCAATTCATTTCATTAGAGGTATGTTGGAACAAACTGAGAAAAGGCTTAGTTTGATGTAATGAGGTTGTCTTTAGTAAACAACAACTTAAAACATCACAGAGGAAATCTTATTCGTTGTTAGAAATTTTTTGGAACATTTTGAGAAAATATTATCTGCAATGTAGTAAGGAACCCTATGCTAAAATAACTTATGACACTAGAATTAACTCATTCTGCAACTCAAAATGTTACTATTAAGCCTCATTCAAGGGTTAGAGATTTCTTGGAACAACTTGGGAAAAAGGCTGTTTGTAAAATTATGAGAATCTCTTACATAATTGCAGAACAGTCAAGAACTCAAAATGATATAACCAATTCTTGTTCATGTGATAGTGATGTGTTAGAATAAGTTGAGAACAAGAGTAGCTTATAAAATAATGAGGGTCTTTTAAATCTAATTAACAAGACTGAAATGCAATTAACTAACAAGACTGAAATGCAATGAACAAAACTGAACTAAAATGCAATTAACTCAAAAGTACTACAGCTATATCTCATTCACGTGTTAGTGATATATTGGAACAACTCATGAGAACAATATTAACTGTAATATTTGATGTAAGTAAATGACATAAAGCATGATGCAAGCGGATAAACTCAGAAAACTGCCTAAGTTAAGAACAAAACAGAGTTAAAGGTCACTTATCTAGAAAATATGCACAAAGCCTTTCGGATAGTAGGGGCCCTCTACCATCAGATTGGCACACGAATCCTTAACTCCTTAAAGTTGCTTCAGATCATGCATCAAAGTTATACTTCTTTCATTAGAAGAAAAACGCTCAGAAACAGAGTATCACAGTCTTTGAAAACTAACAACAAAACATCAACTAACTGTTTCTCGGTTCACCGAGTTATTTTTATAAGCAATTACATAACTGACATTGAGTAGAAATAGGCATAAGTGTCTTTTATAATCAAAATTGAACTATAACTCCTGTTGAGGACTCGTATTTTGTTGAAGACACCTGCAGAGTCCTTATCCTTGTAGAAGTCTGCTTCTTGGTTTTGGCTTTGTCCACGTGCATAACCACTTTCAGATTTTTGCTCAGCTTTCGTGGAGGACAAGGAATGATGCAGGGGAGTTCTGGAGTCTAACCATATGCGTATTTCCCTCAAATGACACCTGTAACCTGTGTAAACATAAATATGGCTACGAAATATGCGACTAGCTACATAATGACTGCATTCTGTAGCTAAGTCTGCTAAAAAATCACTACGACAACAAAACCACAAAAGTATAATAAGTCAGTCATTGCATGTATTCTTAAAGTGATTTTAATCATTCCTATTGATCTTTTAGGCCTATAACTGATAAAGGATAAATGGAATGCAGTGGATTTGGTAAAAATAAAAGACATTTTTAGGGCTCAACAATACTGATGCCATAATCATTTCATCTAATAATTCTCATACAATTCTATACAATTGACATAAAAAATCAGGTTTAAAACTCAAAGTGCCATGGAAATTGCATAAAATTGTATGTAATTGAAATTAAGCTTCAAAAAATGAGATGGGCGTGGAAACAAATGATAAGAAGGTAGAAAAAACCCAAGAGTCACTGCACAATTCATTCCCAAGATAATGTCAAGAGCTCCCAAAGAGTTTTCCTATAACCAAGACATCCCCCCAATTTTACAATTTCAAATAAGGCCTATATATAGGCTCTCAAGAAATTAGACGTCACCCTAAAACCACTAGTGGAATGTGAAAAACCACCAAAATTTATTACAAAATTTATAGTTGTATAATAACTAAATTTTTCTTGAAGAATCAAATGACTGTGAGGTGGGCCCCTTCAGATGTAACTTTGAAAACTCTTTATCTCTCTCTTGGCTAGGAACTGCCTCTTTTCTCTCTATTAGACGTTGTCTAGGTCAGGCACTATGGTGGGCGTGCTATTGGTGGTGCTGATGAAGGTATCGATGATGCCGATGCTATAGGGGTTCACGCTATTGACGTTGTTTTCTAAAGCTTCCACTGCTATTTTTCCTATGGTGGTGGTATTGGAATGGGTCCCACTTCAATTGGAGTCTGCCACAATAGTGATGGGAATTCCTTTTGACGTGAATTTTTTTAGAATACCAACATGATCTTCCATTCATTTCCCATGGGCACCTTGCACGCCTAAGCTTCCAAAATGAGCTCATATAGATTTGTAATTGGCTCATAATCCAAATTTCCCAGTTGTTTAAAGATATGCCTCAAAATGAACATAATTTCGAAGTGATATTCATATATAATGACAATTTCCTTGCCTTCAAGTGGATGATCCTCCTCTGCAAATCCCCTTTGGTATTCTTTGATAGCATTTAAGCTATTCAGGAGGACATCCTTATTGTACATGTCACCATGTACATAAAAAAGGAAAGGAAATTTATTATCATAAAGTGCTTCACATTTATCCTTGAACTCCTTAACCTCATTCATCATGTCTTCCTCCATCTTCTCCACTAGTGCTATTAATCCTCATTTATTCTTCATTTGACTATCTCTACTCACCAAGGAGGTTCTATTCAAATTTTCTTCCTCAAATTTTTCTTTGGTAATTTGATTCAAATATTTGATTATTCTCTCCATTTTATTTGGATTTTCTCCAAGAGTCCCCTTCAATGTTTTCATCTCTCTATGGGCTTAACTTGTCATTTTTATTTTCTCCTAAAAGAGTTCCAAGTTTCGCCACTACTTCTGTATTAACATTATGATTTTATCCCAGATGAAAGCATCTCATCCTAGCCACTTTCAAAGCTAATTTGGTGGGATGTTTTCTACTTAAAACATTTAGTTCAACCTCAATCTTCTCTCCATGCTCCTGGGATAAGATGATTATCCTTTTTTCTAACACATACCTCTATTAGAAAATAGGACAATAATAAGAGGGTAGGGGGGTGAATTAATATTGTAGGAATTTTAAAACTTCTTTTTACTTGTGCAAGGACGTTAGAACACCATGAACTACTTCAATGATTTACTCATATGATCATGACAAGGAATAATATAAGTAACACAAAGTAGCACAAATTCTTCAAAATTTACTTCAATTCCTTTGCAAGGCAAGCTACAACTTGATATTACAAAATTACCTGGCTACAATCAACGAGGATCTACTACTCCCTGATTTATCAACTACAATTTAAAGGAACTCCAACCCTTAAATATTTACCAGCAACTATTGGAAGGATCTACAACCCCTGGTCTACAAGCTACAAATTACTTGGCACGAATGATTAATATTTCATATAATTTCCATACTCAAATCAATAAGGCCAACCCTTTTACAAGATAAAATAATTTTTCCACCATCACCAACAAATTTAACAAATTTTCATTAATGAAAACACCAATAACATCACCATAAAAACTCGTACATTGGCACCATAATTCGCACAGGCTTTCTTAATCAATTATGCTTATAAATATTTTTTATTGATATTTTTAGCTTCTTTTATTTTTATTCAAATTTCATTTTAATCCTTGCACGAATATTTTATTTCCTCCTTTGTCAAGTTTCACTGAGTCTTCTGGATGTTTTCTCCAAGTTATTAGGCACTGATCTGCTGTTCTGAGCTCAATCTCCGAGTTTTTATGTCAATTTTGCTTATCCTCATGACACTTTATAGTTTTTAGCTAGATATTTATCCACAATTCTAACTATGGCTGGCTGCTAAATATGGAAAATTCCAAATATTATGCTAATTATAGCATTGTCTACCAAAAGCGTCCATTGTACCGAATTTCATCTTTAGCCCCTAGCGCTTATCTTTTTGGGCCCCTTATCCCATATGACCAAGGAGCTTTGAACCTCAATTTTAGTATATAAGGGCTTATCCAACCCACACCTTGGTCATCATTTCCGCATAGAACCATGTACTCATGCTTATGGCTTGGCCCTCGACACATTTTTCCTAGAGATTTTATATTGCACCTTCAATTTCCTTTCGGGCTATGCTTTGTGATATTATATTTCCCGTGGGGATGCTTCTTCACCTTCTCTCATTGGTCACCATATCCGACTGTACATGCCAATATGTTCTAGCTCTTATCAACCCGTTGTTCTTCTTCACACACTTTTAAAACCTTTTGGGGTCAAGGAACTAGGATGATCTATCCTGATGGGTTTGCTTACTACACTTACGCCCCAATCATCTGCTAGCTAGGCTGAGTTGTCTTCGAAAACTACCACATTTCCCACTATCTAGTCATCTCATAACTCCTCACATGCACCGCTCAACTCCTTCCAGGGTAAAGCCTATATGATGACATCATGCTCACATCATATCTACCACATGGTGCTTTATGAGTGATCCACATGTCAACCTGATTTATCCTGTTAGTGTCCTATGATTCATAGGATCAATTGTTGAGTATTGATTTTCATATGATGATATTGTCATTAATGCTTTATTATGCAAATTATTTCCAAGAAAGAAAAAAATATTTCTTCCAAATCAAAATGTAGCATTAGAGGATAATTAAGCAGGTTTAGAGGGTTATTAATCTTGTAGTAGATTAGTTTAATCATAGGATTTAATCGTGATTTATCACAATGTAATAAAATTTAGTTATACTGGTTTTTATGTAATGTTTTAAACATTGGAATAAAATTCGACGGATGAGATCAACTTGCGCCCGGATCAACGACAGGGGATTGTTTTCGAGCCCCCTGGGCTCCTTCACCCTTGGGGGGGGGGGGGGCGCAGTCTGAAAGGGTTGGACCCATTTCACTTCGTGTCAGCCCCAAATCATTTCGCCCCCCCTCCCTTCCTTTTGACTCATCGCACCCACCCCGCCCCCCCCCCCCCCCAAAAAAAAGTCCTCCTTCCCATTGACATGATACTCTTGCACCATTCCCATCTGCCACGATGAATCCACTTTTGCCTCCATTTCACCTCCCGCCTCCACATCATATATCCGTTTCATCCCACTACTTCCAGATCAATATTGAACATTGGCAATTAAAGTTAACAATGAGTTGGAAAAATGGCTAGTTAAAACTATGTTTTTTCCTATACAACACAATAATTTCAAGATTGGTTTATCAAAATTGAAAGAGGTTTTTTCCGAAACAGAATCATTTAACAAAAATATCTTTGTTTTATAACAATTATTATGGTTTTGTATATATGAGTGAATATTGGAAGGCATATTTTCCATAATTTTCCTATTTTTAGCCACTATTTTCAAATGTGGTTTCCGGATAGGTGGAAATGAATTTTCAAAAATGGAAAAAAGGTCTTTTTTTGGCGACATAATTATATACAAAAACATCTCTAAGTTTTTACACAAATATCATGTATTGAGATATTAAAAGGGATCAATCAGCCCTATTTTTCAGAATTTCATGAGGAAAAAGTGTTAGAAAATTATATATTATGGAGCAATGCAACACATAAAATATGCGGAAAATAAAAGCACACAAAAAACACATAAAACCAGAGAGACACATATATACGTGGTTCACCCAGTTTGGGCTACGTCCACCCCGAACAGCCAGTCCTTCCTTTCTATTATCCAGCAAAAATGAAGAGACAAAACCTACAACAGATCTGCTGTAATATCCTCTGTTCTCTCTCACAGTCTCCCTCTCTGTTTCTCACTCCGAGAATAAACATACAATACAAAGCCGCAATACAATACCGTCATAAAAGCGAGGGGTTGCCTTCTAGGGCAAAAAAACCTATTCTAAACATAACTTCTACCGTCAGATCATTTTCCTAATGAATGGCCCAGATTGACTAGAAATTACTATACTTTTACAAGGCAAATTTACATCTATTTTTAGCTTCGGGGGCGTTTCCCCCAAAAACCCCTGCCAAGGGGGGGACCCCCCACGGCAGCGATTAATTACGGGTGGCGTTGCCGCCCCTTTTAAGGTACAGGGGTCCAATGCTGTGATACAAAGTAAACAAGATAATCAGGCTCCACACCCAACAAAAAGTTCATGAAAAGTTAGTGACTTGGTGTTACACAGCAATTTGTCACCGTCCCTACAATCCCCATCCCACACATTGGAGGGCTCATTCCATGACCTGTGAGCAGAGACAAGACTTGAAAATACTTTCATTGCATCCCTCTGAAGATGAGCTTTGATTTCCCTGAAAACATCTCCATGCAAAAAACCCTAAAAATAGCTCTTTTTCCATTGGCGCGGTTCCACAGTTTAGCCCTCGCGCCAAGGGGGCAAATCCTCCAAAGAGGGCGCGCCAATTGGCGCTCTGTCATAGAGCCGCACCCGCTCCAACCATATTAAGAGGTGTTTTTTAAAAATAAAAGGTGGAAGTTTCATCCTAACAAATTCCTGGACTGATTTCTATCTTGAGTTGGGAGGTTTGGCTACGGATTACCATAGAGAGGAAGTGGTTTGCCACCTCTCATGGAAGCTTCCTTGATGATAGGGCCAATCCCATAATTATAGGGATCCCAACTCCCCTTCCTCCTTCTATAAAATATTGCTCTTCTCCATGGAAAGCTAATCTCCAAGTTCCCAAGAGCTTTTATATCCTTATGCTGCAAGAGCCTTCTTGATTCCCTTAAGGCCAAATCCAAGAAAGGAGACTATTGCCAAGTATCCGGAGAGAGAGGCTTGTCCCATCCCTGACAGGCTTTATCGAGACATGTTGTGTTGACGACCTGCTAAAGGAGAGTGCTGTGTCGAAGCTATGGTTGTATTCTTCTTTTGACTCTTTAATGATAAGCGACTATCAGTTATGGTTCCACTCTTGTTCTTGATCATGTTCATGAGTTATGTCCTCTTCGACTGACATATAGTTGTATATACTGGATTTTATGCTTGCGTTTGTGTTGTTTCTTGCATGTGCAGGTGTCCAATCACGGAGATCGTGAGGATTGTGATCTGCCAGGGCAAAGGAACGGGAGCACCACCTCTTTTACAAACGACATCGTCGGATTCCAGGTAAGCCTTCCTCGCAAGTCGGTTTA
This sequence comes from Pinus albicaulis, assembly GCA_034641835.2. Classification (NCBI taxonomy): domain Eukaryota; kingdom Viridiplantae; phylum Streptophyta; class Pinopsida; order Pinales; family Pinaceae; genus Pinus; species Pinus albicaulis. Next base: position 665,794,423 of record CM076580.1, on the reverse strand, counting down.
TTTGAAATTAGGAACCTGCACTGTAGCATGTTTGATTGTTGCTACACCCAATCTGGGCTAGTAGGGATCACCTCTATCCGCAGAGGGGATTTACCTCCTCAAAATTTTGGCGACTCAACTGGGGACTCAGCTTGTTGTTTGATTTGTAAACTATAGACGGAGCCTGAAGCACATCCAGATAGCCTTCGAAACGCTTTTGCTCTGCATTAGTGGAGTAGATCAACACTGCTTCAGTCAATCTCCGGTTTGGTTTATGGACTGAACAACTTGGAGTTTTGTCTTCTCTTTCCGGTCAACTTCTTGGTCTTGCTTTCTTGGTCAGCTCTTTGGACTGGTTTTTCCTGTTTGTTTGGCTTTGTTTTAGCCTTTTCATCACTTGTCTGTGTCTGAGATTGCTTATTTCTCTCTTTCCCATAGTAAACTCGGCTGGCGCGCTTTTCAGCGTGACAGTCGCGCCCATTGGCGCAGGTTGCCTGTGTATCACCCGCGCCATTTCCTTTCTGGCGTTAATTTCAAGCTCACAGTCGCGCCAATCTTGTGAGCTATTAGGGTTTGCTGTGTTTCATGCTTTCTGAGACTGACTTGTGATTTTGATCTTATTTTTTCGGCTGTTTGAGTGCACTGGAGCTGAGTTTTACTGATTGTAACCTCCATCCTTTGGTTGTTTGCCTATTTCTTTTGATTTTGCATTCGAGCCCTAGGGCATCTAGGTGCTTTTGTGAGTCAAGCCTCCCTTGGGAGTTTTTGGTTTTCGTTCGTTCAGTCGGCTTTGGGATTGCTTCCTTGCATTCGTTTGACAGTTTTCTATCATATTGTTGCACTTTTTGAGTGACTGATTTCGTTTTCATTCGAATTTCGCTTTGTTTCATTTTAGGCCTAGATTACACGGCTCATTGGTGTCTTTAGGACTTTTCTTGGTTTTGAGAGACTTTTGGTCGATTTGAGATCTGATTGTTCCTGCCATTGAGTGAAACTTGCCTGTTTTTTCTCTCTTAATATCATTTCTCGAATTGCTTCTCATTTGTTTTCGGTTTGTTTAGTGCATCTAACTATCAAACATTGAAAATAAAAAAAAAATCTCTTTTGCTTTTGATTGATTAGTGCAAATTAAAATCTTTTCAGTGTTATTAGTAATTAGTAACTTTGGAGAAAAGTTTTTAGTTTCATTAGCTGCATTAGAGATATCATTGATTGTCTTCTGATCATTTTGTTTGTGTAAAAAGCTCTCAACTCTTCTGTAGCTAGCTTTCATCGAATGAAATGATGTACTGTGGCATGTAGTTTTTCATTTAGGAGATTTTTGAGACAGCACATTCGTTAGGGCCTGAAAACTGAAACGTAATTGAAGATCAACTTTAAAATTTACTCAATTTACACTAAGGCAGCATTGAAATCTAACGAAACACATTTAGAGGTCTAGGCTAGAGACGTGTTCCGGCGTCTTTAAACCTAGCAGCTGTCGTTCGCCTTTTGGCTTTAGACAGGGCTAGTATGGACTTGTGCTCCCCGTACCGTCGCGTATATAAAGGGAGACCCCTCTAGGTTTCAAACCTTTATCCATAGGAAGCCGAGTCTGCCGCCCTATACCCGTGATACACCGAACACAACATTCGGGGAGATTTCCTGCACGTACGGAAAGTCCTTAGTTGATTTCTCTTTCATGATTGAAACCAAGGTGTATATTGCAGTTCACGATTATTTGGTACACCCTTTTGCCTAGTATTCCTGAGTAGTCATTTTGATCCTATCTGACTCCCTAAATTTGAAAGGATCACCAAGCGCTTGTCCTTTCACGCTTGTGTCAAATCTGAAAGAGATAGAGTCACCTTTTCAACCGTTTGTCGACTCTTAAAACATGAAACAGTGAAGTTTCTTATTTTTCAATGTGGTAAAAATCAATCACCCATGATTACACGCCCTGTTAGATTTTTCTTGTTGACCGTTTAATCGTGTGTCTTGGCTCTTTTTCAGCCCGTGTGTGTGTTTGATCTTTTTCACTTGTCGTTGCCGCCACAGTGGCGGAACCCTCGGTTTCGTCTACTGGTAGTCCTTACACGGACGATTCATCAGAGGTGTCCCAATCCTCTGCTGAACCACAACAGCCCATTGTTTCCGAGTTTCCTGACGGGGGACCGGTTCTTTCTGAGCAACCCTTTGGGGGACCAGTTGAGTTCGATTGGCCCTTTTCGGACCCTGTGTCTGAATTGAGATTAGGAGCTGATTTCCTTTCTCTTACATCGGGTTCGCCTTTTATAGCTGCTGTTTTTCCTCCTAGTCCTCGCCGTCTATTGCGAGATCTAGCGGCAGGCTCAAACATGAGTGATTCTGGTGAGGAAATCCCAACGTCTGGTGAAGAATATCAGCTCTTCCCACGAAGATTATTTTCAGGGGACAACTCTGAAACAACTGTCATGTCAACGTCCAGTCCCTCATTACCACTGGGGTACAGGTCCTTGGGTCAGATCATTTCCGCAGCTGCCTCTGTGGGAGTGTCAGCTCCTTCTCCGAGGCTAGCTGCTCCTTCACCGGGGGTGTCTCCTCAGACGCCCGTTACTTCTGTACCCGTTTGACCCACTTTCTGTGTGGCCGCCTCTACACCCGTTGTCACGGCATCCTCCGCCAGGGCTATGCCGTCTCCTGAAGACATTTATTTAGCGACTGCTATACCGGAGAACATCTCTCCGGAGGAGTATCGGTTGTCCCTGCAATAGCCGAACCTCGAGGTTGGACCATTCTCCCAAGATCCCAACCGCTCTTAATTTTCGCACTATGCACAGGATGGTATGCTTGTGTATGCTTTTCCAGGTCAGTATGATGAGCATGGGGACATTTTGCGTCTACTCGCTCCTGAGGCTTACCTCCATGCTCAAGGTTTACCTTATAACCCGCAAGGGCAACCTTTCCAAGGCCACCCTTCGGGCCCACCTAGCTATCCTTATGACCCACAAGGGCAGCCCGTGCAAGGCTATCTTGCGGGCCAGCAAGGGCCATCGTACAGTCCGCAAGGATAGTATTACAACCCTTCCAGTCAACCTGTGCAGCCTCAGCCGGGGTACCAACCGGGACCGGTCTATGGTCCTGGGGGGAAAATCCAGCCTTCTCAGCCTATGTAACCGCAGTATCCTATTGTTTCTAATGTTCCATATCAGCCAAGACCACCCTTTGGTTCTGCTCCAGGTCAAACCGGTTACCAGCAACCACCTGGCCCTATTCCTCCACCAGGACAACCGGCCCATCCAGTACAACCTGGTGTTCCGCCTCCAGGCCAACCGGCCCATTCGGTACAACCTGGGGCTCCTTTACATCCAGGTCAACCTGCGCAACCAGCGCAGCCTATCTGTTTGGGTCAACCTGTTCACCCAGGGTAGCCCTCTCGGCCGGGTCAACCTGTTCATTCAGGGCAGCTCGCTCATTCCATTAACCCTGCCCAGCAGCCGATTCATTCGATGCTGCAACCAAATCAACAACTGCGCCCTAGTTATTAGGCTCTGCAGGGTTCCTCCTATCAGCAGCCGACTCATCCTCAGGGCGGTTATTATCCTCATGGTCAATCTCAACTGAATTATAATCAGCCCCGAGGCTCTCAGTATTATCCTCCTCCACCCGGTTCTACCTATACCCAGCAGCCAAATCCAAATGCTGCTTACACTGGGCCGACACATAATCAGGGTCCGTACTCTGGTTATCAAGCCCCACACACTGGTTACCAACAGCCAAATAAGTCTGGTTATACGACCTACACCCCCTACGGTCAAAATCCTATGGGACAGAACCCATGGGGGCAAGGATATTCACAACCATTGTGGGGTACGGGTACCGGTCCTCATCCCGGGCTTGGCATGCCGGTCAATCCGCCATTGCCATTCCTGGCTACCTTGGAGTTTTCGGATGTTTCAAAACTGACCAATGATCCGATTTTTCATAATCCGTATTGGCCTCCGGTTCCTACCAAGATACCAGGTGATTGCCCCAAGTTTGAGGGAAAAGCTGGAGAGGACCCCCAAGTGCATGTGATGACGTATCATCTTTGGTGTTCGTCTAACTCTTGGGTCGATGATTCAATTCGTCTGTACCTCTTCCAGCGCACTTTGACTGGAGCTGCTGCTAAGTGGTACATCGAGTTATCTCGTGGCATCTTCCAATATTTCAATTCCTTAGCCATGGCTTTTCTGATGGACTTTCAGGTACCGGTTCGCTATGAAGCCGGGACACACCTCCTGACTTCTCTGAAGCAGGATAAAGCCACTCACATTTCTGTTCACATTCATGAGTGGCGGCGTCGTCGTAGGCTGATCAAGTTTCATATACCTGATCAGATACTATCACTGGTTCACTACCTCCGTGAATAAAATCACCCAAGATATTGCGATGGGAGCGTGTGTGACGGAGGAACAAGACATTGCGCGTGCCCAATACCTGGATCTTGTGTATTCTCAGTCCGGCACGCTTTATGATATCTTGCCTGATGCCCCACGGTCCGAAACCTCTAAGGCTCCACCTACCCCCGCAGTGGATGGTGTCATTGGTTCTGTGTCTCAGAATTCGAAGAAATCTTCGAATGGGAAGTAGAAGTCTAATTCTTCCAACAATACTCCTGCTCATCCCGCCCCATCAGATTCTGGCAAAACCGTGGAGGTGAACGTCGTTCAGGCCAATCCTACGAAGAAAGCCTCCAAGGGGAAGAAGAAGGGCAAAGGTAAATCTAAATCCGACGCCCCAAAACCAGAATCCAAATCTCGTACTGAGGATGGTTCTCAACGTAAACCGAAGTACCCCTGCCTCATTTGTGAAGGATACCATTATACTAAGGATTGTCCACGACGATCCGAAGTTAGTCAACTTCTAAAAGGATCCAAAGGGACTCCGACAGTTCTAAAAGAGCCATTCCCATCTCAGCATACCCAGATGGTTGAACAACTGTCACCATATGCACCATTTGGGTCCCAAGTTTTTATGATGAATGGTGCTGCACCTATCTCTGTCGCTACGCGTTCGAAGGATTACAACGAATCGTGGCAGGCACCTGGGAAGGCAGTTGCGGATGGACCACCTCCCCCACCTGTCTCCAGTTCGTTGGAAATCGAGAAGCCTACTCCTGAACCTGTTGTGAACCACCTTCTAAAGGTGTTCTTCGAAGATCTTCTTATAATCCAAATGCTCGTGCTGCTCAACACTACAGCATTGTTGAGGATTTGGCATAGGCACCTTCTGCTATGTCTGCACTAGAATTTTTTCAAAGCTGTCCTTCGCAACGGAAGGCTTTACTGTCTGCAATCGGTGGCATTGATCCCGCCGATTCGAGTCTTCTCACCTTCGATTTAGAGAATTTCACCCCCCGACTTCCACATCAGATCGCTCTTGTTATTCAAGTCGGGATCAACGGTCTGAACATCCATAGGGCCGTTGTGGATGAAGGTGCTTCTACATGCGTCATGTCATCCGCTTGCTGGAAGGTCATTGGCTCTCCAGCCCTTTCGTCCTCTCCCAATGCCCTCGAGGCATTTGATGGCTGGGAATCCAAACCCCTGGGTGTTCTCGAGAGTTTAGCGATCACTTTACAGGGGAAGACTGTCAACGTGGAAGTAGAAGTATTCGACGCCAGGCTCAACTACAATATAATTCTTGGCCGCAGCTGGACCCATGCCATGCTATGCGTGCCGTCCACCGTCTTTCGAGTTATTAAGTTCCCTCACGAGGGCAAAATCGTCACGGTGGATCAGTTGTCCTTCTTCACCTCCACCTCTGAGAACAACGTCCCATACGTGGATCAGATTCCGAATCCCCCTGATAGTGTAGGACCCGGTCTCTTCAAAGACCCTATCCTCATGGGTATCTTTCCCGCACCACCACCGCACACCACTCAAGTTAACATGATTTCCAGGTTTGATGACCCCTGGCTCATTCCAACGCCTGAGCAGGTGTTTGAGTTTGGAGAATCCATGCCCTTGACTCTAGTAGAGATTAGCTACTGTGAAATTGTTGCTGCATCTGATCCTCCACCTCCTCAGCATGCTCCTTTGAGCATGGCTCTAGATGTTTACTCTCAATCCCCTTGGCTTGGTAAGGCCGATTCACCTGATCCTCTCAAAGAGACTTTTCCTTCTGATGAAGCCATCATTAAAACTATGTCTCTCGAGGAGCTGCCTTGGGGCGATGGACATCATCGCTCCTATTTTATGCCTAGCTTAGGGGCAATGTCAGATTGTCTAGAGCGTTATGCATCTCATGTTCCTACTCCTCCTCTCCAAACGCCAATCTTGACGCACGAGGTTTTTTCAGAGGGAAACCTGAGTAATATCACTCAAACCATCCCGATCAACATCTCTGTTAAACCGGGGATCGTTGAGAATATACACGTGGGAGTGACTTGTTCTCCTGATGAGATTCAAGTCTATACTGATCTTTTTAAAGAATTCAGAGATGTGTTCACCTGGTCCTACGAGGAAATGCCGGGGATTGATCCCAGTATTGTAGTGCATGAGATTCCAACCTATCCTGGTGCGAAGCCCGTGTGCCAACGCTTATGCCCCATGCATCCTGGGAAAGCCACTGCAATTAAGGCAGAAGTTGAAAAACTTCTGAACGCGGGCTTTATTTATCCCATCCCCCTCACAGAATGGGTTTCCAACATTGTCCCTGTTGAAAAGCAGGGTACTATTAGGGTTTGTGTTGATTATCGCGACATCAATCGCGCCTTTCCAAAAGATAACTATCCCACTCCGTTCATAGACCAGATCATCGACGAATGTGCCGGAAGTGAGATTTATTCCTTGATGGACGGTTTCTCAGGGTATAATCAAATCAATATTGCACCTGAGGATCAACACAAGACTACATTCATCTGTCCGTGGGGTACTTTTGCGTATAGAAAACTCCCGTTCGGCTTGAAGAACGCTGGAGCCACTTTTCAGCGTGCGATGTCTTATGCTTTCCATGACATTCGCCATATCGTTCAGCCTTATCTGGATGACTTGCCAACTCATTCAGCTAGGCGAGAGGATCACCCTGAACACCTCCGCCAGATTTTTCTCCGCTGTAGGCGCTACAATATTAGGCTTAATCCTCATAAATGCGTCTTCTGCGTGGATTCTGGCCGTCTTTTGGGATTCATAGTCTCCAAAGACGGAATTCGCCTTGACCCTTTAAAAGTCGAGGCTATCATCAACCTCCCATCACCCTCCTCGTTATATTAGTTACAAAGTCTGCAGGGAAAAGTGAACTTCCTTCGACGCTTTATCCCGAACTACGCCGAGGTGGCCAAGGGTTTCACGTGCCTATTAAAGTAGAATGTTCCCTTCCATTGGGACGAAATTTCTCAACAATCCTTTGAGAAGCTGAAGATGTTACTCGTTAATGCTCCTTTGCTTCGTCCTCCAGACTATCGTCGTGATTTCACTTTGTATCTCGCCGCCGCGTTTAGCACCATAGCTATGGTTCTGGTGCAGGATGATGATGATGGTAATGAACATGTTGTTTATTATCTCTCACAGAACCTTCTCGATACAGAAACGCGTTATGCTCACGTCGAGAAGTTGGCGTTAGCCGCAGTACACGCTGTGCAGCGTTTTCGCCATTACATCCTGTTGCGTACGATAACAATGGTTTCAGATTGCAACCCCATGACATATATTCTCTCTAGACAATTGCTGGGGGGAAAATACTCCAAATGGATCGTTATCCTGCAGGAGTTTGACTTAGAGTTCACTACCGCTAAGTCGACGAAATCACTTGTTTTCGCGGATCTTATATGCTCGCTCCCGACAGACTCCACTCCCTCACTTTCCGAGGATCATATCCCGGACGAAACTCTTTTCCTCATCAGTACTCACGACCCTTGGTATGGCAACATAATCGTGTATCTTCAGACCTCCACATTTCGGTCTGAGTTGACTAAAGATGCTCGACATCGGATTCGGCATCAGTCTCAACCCTACCACATCGTAGGAGATACCTTATACCGTGCTGGAGTAGATTCGGTGCTCCGTCGGTGCCTAGCCTTGGAAGAGGCTGAAAGAGTCCTGAATGACTGCCACAGTGGCGCCTGTGGTGGACATATGTTCGGATATGCTACTGCCCAAAAAATTATGCGAGCAGGTTACTTCTGGCCGTCCATATTCAAAGACTGTATCGTTGCAGTCCGTAAATGTCACCTGTGCCAGGTGTTTCAGCGCAAGATGCGCGCGCCGCCTCTCCCTTTGCATCCTGTTATTACCGTCGGCCCTTTTGCGAAATGGGGCGTGGATTTTATGACGTGTAACCCTCATTCGGCTGGGGGGCATGCGTATATCATTGTCGTTGTTGACTACTTCACCAAGTGGGCCGAAGCGATGCCTACACTAGTTGTCGACGGTAAGACAGCTGCCCAATTCATATTCAACCATATCATTGCACGTTTTAGGGTCCTGCAAGCCATCATTACTGACCACGGTACTCATTTCCGAGATTATATGATGGCCGAGCTGACTTCAAATTTGGGCTTACGTTACGATAGCTCAACGCCATATTACCCTCAGGCGAATGGCCAGGTTGAAGCAGTGAACAAGGTTCTGGTCACTATGCTTCAACGAATAGTTGGTATCCACAAATCCAATTGGCACCTCCAAATGTTCTCAGCTCTATGGGCATACCGGACGTCTGCAAAGAGTGCAACTAGATTCACACCATTTCAATTGGTATATGGTCTGGAAGCAACTCTTCCGGTTTAATGCGAGATTCCTTCTTTGAAATTAGCTGTAGAACTTCTACCTGACACTTCTGCTGAGGAAGAGCGTCTTTTGTATTTGGAATGGTTAGATGAAACCCGCCGCTTAGCTGCTTTAGTCATTGAAGCACAAAAAAAGTGGGTTAAAGCTCACTTTGATCAATCCGTTTCTCCACGTTCCTTTATTGAAGGAGACCTCGTCCTCCTATACGATCAAGCGCATGACAAGCTTGGGGCCGGTAAGTTCCAACCTATGTGGCATGGGCCCTACATAGTAAAACGCGTTTTGAAGAACGGGGCTTATGAGCTTATAGATTATGAAGGAGTTCCACTGGCGCAGCCCAGAAATGGGCTGTACCTCAAAAAATACTACGCCTAAAGTTATTTTTGGCGTGGTGTGTGTACATAGATGTGTGTTTTTCATTTGTGTGCATGTGTGGTGTGGTGTGCGATGTAAAAATCTTTCTGCTGATCGGGTCTTCCTGATTGTGCAGATGTCCATTCGTCCGTTTGTTGGTTTCGCGGATGGTGCCTCCCGCAGTACCAGGAAGCTTTCTTCGGCGGCCTGGGTAATCTATGATCCTGCTGGTGAGTTGGTCAACCTGCAAGGTGTGTTTCTGGGACGTACTACAAATAACATCGCAAAATATAGTGCTGTATTAGAATTATTAACTGAGGCTGTAAACCTTGGTATCCGTGAATTTCTTGTGTATCTAGACTCACAACTTGTAGTATTACAACTGAACAGTCATTATTCGGTCAGAAACCCATCCATTTCACGTCTGTATCTGCGTATTCATTTACTGGAAAGAAATTTTGACTATATCACATATCAACATATACCCAGGCATATGATTACATTAACAGATGCAGTAGCTAATTTGGTGTTAGATAAACATTTGCGCAATTTGTAAAACAACATCAAATGAAAAAGAAAGATCCATCCAGAAATAGATATGTATATATATATCGAAATGTTTACATAGTGTGCGTCGCATAGAATCAAAAAAATATATATGTTCATCTTAATACATCCGGAGACGACATGTCTCTCAAAAAATATGCATGATAAAAGTCCTAGGAGTCTAATCCGCGTGGTGCTCATGATAACAAGTGACTGCACGCACTAAGCATCTCAGAAGTCGGTGGAGGCGACTAGGCACTCCCACCGTATGTCTCTGGTACGCCATCGGTACATCCGCCAACCGGGTGTAGTCTGGGATCCCTCGAGCGATGCCCTCGAGATTCTGGATTAACTCCCCCCCCTCCGTACCCTCTACCTGAGGATCAGGTGTGGGAAGAGTCCTCCATGTGATAGGAGACATACCGGCTGGTCTCTCTGGACCCACATCTGCATACATATAAAATGTGTCAGGAAGAACACGTATTAACAAAAAATCGTAAAACATAAAAATCAAAAAGAGAAGAGGTCATACCAAACTCCTCGTCCCAATCATCTCCCTCCGGCAGTGGGAGATCTGGATCACCAGTGAAATAGGTACCTGCATATGGCCAGTCTTCCACTATGATCAACTGACGCCGCAACCACCCAAAAAAATCCAGCCTCTAGGACATCTATTGGCCCCCTCCAGCTCTGGGCATCAGTGCTGCCCAGCGAGCCATTCTTGGCTCTCATGGAATCGACTTAGCTACTATGGCCCCTTGGCCCTGGAAGATTGGTAATCGTTCCAGAATGAACGATACCAGGATAGAACCGTAGCCAAACTGTTTTAGTTTGGCCTGCTTGCACTTCGTGAGCTGTCTCTTCATGTTTATCGTTACTGCTGTGGCCCAGTCAAACAATAGGGGAGTCATACACTATGAGGCTAGAAAAAGTTGGGCCTTTGTTGCCTCGTGTGGTGCCTGCGACCCCGCAGCCCGCATGATGGTATGTAGCACCACTCTCAGTGCCAGATCAGGAATGGTGTGAATGTCTACTTTCCCACTTCCGGATCCTAGTTGTACCCCTCGGCACACTCGTGCCATCACTTGCTCCATCTTCTCACCAGACGGTCTGCTCCCTGTCAATATGGGCACCGGACCTCTGCGCGATAATCCGGTTATGAAGTACACGTCAGCAACCTCCAGTTCTAACACTTGATCCCGTAACTTGAATACTTGTTCATCAGCGTCCCACATATTGATCAAGTACTGTAGAAGCTCAGGCTGAGCTCGTAAACAAGGTGTCAGGAAGAACTTTTTTAGCCCACAGTTCCTGAGGGCATTCATGCAAGTTTCATTCTCCATGGCTTGTTCATCCTCTTCACTGTGCTCCCTCTCTTTCCACTCAATCACCATTTTTCTCGGTTTCCTGCATCAACATGGTCACAAACCCTTAATTAGATCTCTGTTGAGCTTCAAAATTCATCCAAATTAATTAAAATCTCTAATTTTTAGGCAAAAATTGGGGTTCTGCCACTGGCGCGGCTGTTTCCTGAATAATCGCGCCAGCTGGCGCGAGCCCTTTGCATATAAAAGCCCATTGGCGCGGGTCCGTGCCCGATACCCGCGCCAATGAGCGGAGCCCTAAAAATCTAAAAAGTTGCCACAGAAATCTAATGCATGATGGAAAACTATTAAAAAATGGATTGAAATGGAGTACGGAGAAACGCATCTTACCTGGAACTGACGGAAGTCTGCATAGTAGCCCGGATCGGTCGTAATCGCTGTCGGAAGTTTGCACACCAAAATGGACCACTGCTGCTCTTTGGTGAGGTAAATAGTAAAAAGTAATTCTATTTTTACCATTGGACATATTTATAACTTTTTTGAACTCAAAATAGGTTTTTGAAAGTTATTTTTCTGAATATTTTAATATATTTGTGTCGAAAATGGGTTTTACACTTGCTTTTTGTGCAACAATAGGGCTTTTACGCGACTTAGACGGTGAAACGAGTTGTATTTTATACTTTTTCGGACTCGGTAAATACACGAAAAAGTCACTCTAGAGTCATCTTTCAGCTCTTTTCTGACTCTCTAAACATGAAAATATTGCCAAGGCCCTTGTCATTTCGATCTCGTTAAAATGGACACGAATCGACATATACCCAGTATACGTTTACCCCTTTTTTCGGGCTGGGACGGATTATTTACGAAAAAGGAATACCCTAGCCTCTCGCGACTAGGAGGTTTTCTTGGATATTGTTTTCTACCTTTTCGGGTCCGAGGAACTATCTACGAAAAGGGACCGCTGGAGCTTACTTTTATGCTATCTTTTCAAACTCTCTAAACATGAAAAGATGTCGAGTTCACCCTTTGTCAGACTCGTTAAACCCTGATGACATTGGATTCAGTCGAAATGACGTTATTCGAGTCGCTCCTTTCTAGGGCTCGTTAAATGTACTAGGATGGATTCGCCCGAAGGGCGGACTTATATTACAAGCATATGCTATCCCCTTCAAGCTTGTTATCAAAAATAATTGGGGTACTCGCCAGAAGTGGTGGGGGAAAAATGGAACCAACATCGTTGTCGTGTCGGCAGTATGTCGCTCTTGAACATGACACTTGTTTGCATTCATGTCGGGTTGGGGACATCTCATCTCGTTTTTCACTTTGCCTCCGTGGGTTTGGATAATCCCTTTTGACCTCTCATCTGCTCATTGCCTCGTCACCATGACCTCTAATCCGTTGGTGTCAAATACTGCCAAGTCCACTGTCGTGCCGTTTACATGTTCAAGAGAAGTTGACCTTTGCAAAGTATCAACCTCCCTCTGATTCTCATTTGATTCTGATTCACAAAAACATCATGTTCCACTGTCTCGTGTCGATGATATGGGAAACATTATGGCCCACCTTCGATCAAGGTCACTTCCTGTCGACTTCAGCTCATCATCCAGGAAGCTGATCTAGAGACTCCCTTATGGTACCTTGGATCCTGCATGCCTCAATGGCAGGTTCATCGCATTCGACGTGAGGTTTTCATCATTGGCCTCCGATCAAGTGATTCTACGGGTGTTCAACACCAACTCATTGATTCGCATGCCGTGGATTGTACCTATAGTACCTTGAGAGCCATTGTCATTATTGGTGGTTCCTCTCGCGTCTGTTAACAACTTTCATCATTGGCTGGTAATCAGGCGATGTTCTTGCATGTTCGACTTCAGCTCACATATTCGCATGCTTGAACTTGTACTTTGTTCGGGTCAAGATGGAGCACAAGACCCTGGATTGTGTCTGTTGTAATCCAAGCTGCGATATTGTGGATTATTATGATTATTTACATAACTCACTGATTGGATGGCTGCGACCATGCCTGAGTCTATTTATCGATCCTCACTGGATGGCTGCGTCCATGCCTTGGATCTAGTTTATTGTATACTCTGTTATGGATGGTTGCGCCCATACCACGCATATATATCATGTATCTGAGACATCAGTTGTACTTCGCTCCGCAGGTTTTCCGATGGCAGTGTTTTCAGTCGGCATGTTCTCGTAAAGCATTTCACCCCTCTCTCTCTCTCGGGCCTCACGCTTTAGGGGGCATCTGTTACATAGCAATTTGTCACCGTCCCTACAATCCCCATCCCGCACATTGGAGGGCTCATTCCGTGACCTGTGAGCAGAGACAAGACTTGAAAATAATTTCATTGCATCCCTCTGAAGATGAGCTTTGATTGAGCTGAAAACATCTCCCTGCAAAAAACCCTAAAAATAGCTCTTTTTCCATTGGTGCGGTTCCACAGTTCAGCCCTCGCGCCAAGGGGAAAAATCCTCCAAAGAGGGCGCGCTAATTGGCGCTCTGTCATAGAGCCGCACCCGCGCCAACCATATTAAGAGGTGTTTTTAAAAAATACAAGGCGGAAGTTTCATCCTAACAAATTCCTGGACTGATTTCTATCTTGAGTTGGGAGGTTTGGCTACAGATTACCATAGAGAGGAAGTGGTTTTCCACCTCTCATGGAAGCTTCCTTGATGATAGGGCCAATCCCCTTCCTCCTATAAAAGCTTTCTCTTCTCCATGGCAAGCTAATCTCCAAGTTCCCAAGAGCTTTTATATCCTTATGCTGCAAGAGCCTTCTTGATTCCCTTAAGGCCAAATCCAAGCAAGGAGACTATTGCCAAGTATCCAGAGAGAGAGGCTTGTCCCATCCCTGACAGGCTTTATCGAGACATGTTGTGCTGACAACCCGCTAAAGGAGAGTGCTGCGTCGAAGCTATGGTTGTATTCTTATTTTGAATCTTTAATGATAAGCGACTATCAGTTATGGTTCCACTCTTGTTCTTGATCATGTTCATGAGTTATGTCCTCTTCGACTGACATATAGTTGTATATATTGGATTTTATGCTTGCGTTTGTGTTGTTTCTTGCATGTGCAGGTGTCCGATCATGGAGATCGTGAGGATTGTGATCTGCCAGGGCAAAGGAACGGGAGAACCACCTCTTTTACAAATGACAGCGTCGGATTCCAGGTAAGCCTTCCTCACAAGTCGGTTTATTTGCAATTAGGAACCTGCACTGTAGCCTGTTTGATTGTTGCTAGACCCGATCTGGGCTAGTAGGGATCGCCTCTGTCCGCAGAGGGGATTTACCTCCTCAACACTTGGATTCCACCTTATCAAATTAGACTTGCTATCAAATTCGAATTGATGTTATTTATCACCATAAATCCTCAAAGATAGTTCCAAGCAACTTCAAAAATTTTAGTTGTGTCTAATATTTTAGTTCTATTTTTGAAACAAAATTTTGAGATATTTGTAATGAATCTTGATATTTCCAATAAAGATTTTTTTTGAAGAGTTTGTATAAATACTTCAGAATTTGAATTAATAGATGTTGGAACTTGCTTTAATAAAAGGAGTAGTATTGTAAAGAAGCTCACAGAGCCACCATTGATTAGATTTTCAGTAATATAGTGTAATGATTACATGATTCTTGTGTCAATTTTACTGGCGAAGAGCATCTGATATTTTTGTCAATTTATTTTCTCCTTGTTATCATATGTTTTTCTAAAATCAAAATTATTCTAAGTAGATAAAGAACATAACTTGTTTAAATATAAAATCTGTCTCTAGCTTTAGAATCATTTTTATGTTTTCCAACTAAATATTAAAACCATAATTCTTAACTGCTCTGTTTTTAATTGGATTTCTTAAATTTTTTCCTCTAATCTATGCCATATATCTTAAAGGATCCAGTGAATTTGCCTACCGTACCCTGTAATTTTAGCCTGTAAAAGATGTATTTGATCAATCCAAACCTATGAATCCATTTTCCCAATGGCTTATCTTCCCAGTTTCAACCCAACAACACAAAAAACCAAAACCTAAAATTAATAGTTAGCCTAATACCTTCAGTCAAACAAAGCTAAATTATATAGAGAGATCCCTCTTTGAAAATGGAAGGGCTAGATTCCCAGTTTCCAAAGTGGTTTTGTGGTTACCTTTGGGTTTCCTTCACAACCTTAGGAAATTATAGAGTGATAAAATCCTAGCGACCATACTGGGGAAGAAAGGTTTCATCTTCCCGAAGAAATATTATCAAATTTCATATATGATTGTTGGTGGTGGACAGTAGTCAGACATATGAAGGCTGAAACATTCACCCGATGAATCCATGTTCAAGATTCCGAAACTCAAAGCTTTCATGGAGATTCCATTGACCGAAGAATCCAGAGCTTAAATTGCAAAGCTAGTTGCCACATTAGTCATGATTTCAGGATATGTAAAAGTTTCTCTTTCTATTGAAGATTTAAAATAATTACGGGATGAGTTTTCAAATGATAAAACTGATGAAATTTTTTCAACGTCTATGTTTTATTGTTTGAAATCATGCAAATTTTAGTCTGAAATTAAAGTTTGTTTTCTTGAGTTATTTGCTGAAATACTTGAGAAGGATATTGAACTCTTAGATACTCGTATTCAGTCCTACAGTTTCCAAGGTCCAAAAAAATTATTTAAATATCTTCCTTGCCAAAACTAGGGGAGATTGTGCTACCGATTGATTTTCAGATTGATGACTGTTCTGTTTTTAAACACAAGACTGACATTGTATAGTTTAAATCATGGTTTAACGTTGAGGATAGAATTGGAAAACTTAGGCATGTTAAAATGGTCATTGAATACCTAGAGGATCAACTAATAGATGATTTATTTATTGATCCCATAGCAAACTACATGGAGGGTTTTTTTCAGTTTGAGTTTTCAGCCATGTTTTCATTGTAAGAACCATATCCATCTTCAGTTTCCATTGTTACTACATTTTCCATATTTGATTTTTTTGACGTGCAATCAAGCAATCCACTTATTTTAGCAGCTACTTGATTGGATTCATTGGTATTTTTATGTCATTTAATTCAACATCTTCTTAGCAGTTTAGGGTAGGTTGTTGTGTGCCAATAAGCTCAATACTCTGAGCATCTTTTCAACATCTTCAGTTTCAGTTTTCAACAAATTTTTTAGTTTTCAAGTATAAAATTTAGA
Organism: Pinus albicaulis; assembly: GCA_034641835.2. Taxonomy (NCBI): domain Eukaryota; kingdom Viridiplantae; phylum Streptophyta; class Pinopsida; order Pinales; family Pinaceae; genus Pinus; species Pinus albicaulis. The sequence goes on along the minus strand of CM076580.1, from coordinate 665,778,303 downwards.
TTTCAGTTTGAAGAGTGGATTTGATTCAGTTTGAGGATTAGAATAAATAATCAACTGGTTTTCAATTGCAGTAGTGTCATTGCAAAGCATGTTTCAGGCTTGGGATCAACCCAATGGATCAAGCTACTAGTATACAATGTTCTTGGCACCTTACAAGGAGGATGACATCCCCATTGGAGCCTATGTTAGGGTCCTATGATTCATAGGATCAATTAATGACTATTGATTATCATATGATGATATTGTAAATAATTTTTTATTCTGCAAATTATTTCCAAGAAAGAAAAAATAGGCTTGCAAATCAAATTGCAGCACTAGAGGATAATTAAGTAGGTTTAGATTAGTTAATCAAAACCTACATAGTGCGATTATCATAATTGTAATAAAGTTTATGGTATGTAATAACACTGGATCATTTTCAACGGCCACGATCTACCCCGCTTGAATAAACGGCGGGGGATTGTTTTCAGACCCCCCCCCCCCCTCGAGCTCCTTAACACTTTATTTACAGGGTGGGGGGGGGGGGGGGGTTCCGAAAAGGCGAGACCTACCATGGTAATGTGGCATCACCATGAGAGTTTTCACCCCCCTCATTTTCTGCTCATATTCCCCCTCCTCCCAAAATCTATATCCCATTGATCGTTGACTCCATTTGTCCTGCACCAATAAGATATTTCCGCAGGGACTTTCCGATCCCACCGTTGCCTCCACCCCAGTTCTTCCTCCTCCACTATTCATTTTCCACCTCACCTATGCAGATCCCATTTTAAACCCATCAAATGATTCCGCACCATAATTTCTCTCCCAATAAAATGTTGCCACCTGGAATTCTTTCCTCGCCACGTCTCCCCATCACATCCACTCCCCTACTGCCACGTACCCTTTCCCGCTTACCGCTCCATTCCCACGCCTTCCTTCCATGTTCACACATAAATTATTTCCGCCAACCATGTGCCTCCATGTCACCTCCCGCCTCCATGTCATATATCCATTTGATCCCACTCTTGCCAGATCAATAGTGAACATTTGCAATTAAAGTTAGCACCTAGTTGGAGAAATGGTTAGTTAAAACTATGTTTTTTCCTATACAACACAATAATTTCAAGCATGGTTTACAAACAAATTAGAACAAATTTCTCAAAATAAAAACCGGTTTTTGTTTGGAATGGAACCATTTAAAACAATGTCTCTAAGTTTTCTAATAGCTATTATGGTTTGGGAAATACAAGTGAATCTTTGGAGGCATATTTTCCGAAATTTTCCTATTTTTAGACATTGTTTTCAAATGTTGTTTCTGAATAGGTGGAAATGAATTTTCAAAACCTGAAAGAGGTTTTTGTTGGTAACATACTTATCTACAAAAACCTCTCTCAATGTTTACACATATATCATGGATTGAGATATTAAAAGGTATCGCTGGACCCTATTTTTCAGTATTTCGTGAGGAAAAAGCTCATGAACAGTTAGTGACTTGGATGCAACCTCATCAAATTAGATTTTCTATCAAATTCAAATTTCTATTCTTTATCACTAGAAGTCCTTAAATATAGTGTCAAGTAGCTTCAAAAATTTTAGTTCTATATTTCAGTTCTATTTTTGTAACACAATTTTGAGATATTTGTAATGAATCTTGATATTTCCAATCAAGATTTTTTGTGAAGAATTTGTATAAATACTTCATAATTTGAGGTAATAGATGTTGGGACTTGTTTGAAGAAATAATTGTATTGTAAAACAACTCACAGAGCCACCATTGATCAAATTTTCAGTAACATAGTGCAATCATTACAATATTCTTGTGTCATTTTTATTGGTGAAGTGCATCTCTCTTTGTTAATTTGATTTCTCTCTGTTATCATATGTGTTTCTTAAATCTGAATTATTATAAGAAGATAAAGAACATAATTTGTTTAAATATACACTCTGTCTCTATCTTAAGAATAATTTTGATTTTTTCTACTGAAGATTAAAATCAAAATTCTTAACTACTCTCTTTTTAATTATATTTCTAAATCTTTTCCTCTCCTCCACTCGACAGATTTTTGAGGATCCAGTGAATTTTCCTACCTTGCCCTGTAAGGTTAGCCTATAAAATCTGTATTTGATCAATCTAATCCTATGACTCCATTTTCCCAATGTCCTATCTTCCTTGTTTCAACCCAACAACAAAAAAACCCAAACTTGAACTTAATAACTAGCCTAATACCTTCAGTCAAACAAAGCTAAATTATAAAGAGAGATTTCTCTCTAAAGATGGCTGGGGTAGACCCCAACTTCCAAAGTGGTTTTGTGGTTACCTCTAGGTTTCCTTCACAACCTTGGGAAATTGCAGAGTGATAAAATATCCCACAAGGGTATTTGAAAAAGTCCAGAAATGCATGGAACGTGTCCACCATACGAGACTTCCATGTTAACAGTGCTGACATCACACAGGTCACATGTGTATGCCAAGCTTGTATGTTCGGGCCAATCACATTATGCCACCTACACATCCATCTATCAAGTTGGTCCATTGTATACTCACCACGTGGTCAATGGGTCCATTCCTTGTCCTTGGTCATGAAAACCACTGGTGGTCCCCACAAAGGATGTTTATGGTTTTGAAGGGGGGTGGCACAACTAACCTTCGATATTGATTTAAATATCGATAGTCTGGGAAAACCACTTTATGCCACCACCCCTACACATTAACGATTAAGCAGAAAGCCTTGACACAATCTCTCTGATGCTTTGGTGGGGATGCATGGTAGGAGATCCACCCACATACGTGCATGCTATTTAAACAAAGACCTCCACCAAATACTCCACCAAATTCACTGTCAATATTGGAAACACTGCCAAATTATCTTTCTCTAAAGGTCATCCACCAATTTAACTCTACAACATTTGAATTTTTTGGGTCCTTGGCTTTGAATGGCCATCAATTTAAATAAAGAAGGCCATTTATGATCTTCCACATACTAATGGAAAGCTATTTCATATATCTTTCCATCTCGTTGGGTTTCATCCTCTCTTGAGGTGATCTTATGCATAGGAAATTATTTCAAAGTCACTGCACCTTATCCATCCATGCTAAACTTCATTCTTGTTCTTGTGCCTAAATCTTGATCACATGTATCAACACCTTTGACACCTTTTCCATCCTTTTCCCTCAATGAAAACACAATTCCAACAACCTCTTAGTGCACCAGGATTTCATCTCCATGAAATTGAAGACATGTGGGAGAACTACATGGAATTGGCCCAACATATCCCTTATAGTATTCTTTGATGGAATTTAAGCTATTCAGGAGGGCATCCTTATTGCACATGTCAATGTTTCTGTAAAAAAAGTGAGGAAATTTATTTTTATAAATATTTTCAAATTTATCCTTGAAATCCTTAACCTCATTCACCATGTATTATGCCTTCTTCTCCACCAATTCTATTAATACATGCTTCTTATTCATCTAATTATCTATACTCTCCAAGGAGGTTCTATTAATATTTTGTTCCTTGAATTTTTCTTTGGTCATCTAATTCAAATATATGATAATTCTACCCACTTTATTCAGATTTTATTTGAGAGTTTCCTTAAGTGTGTTCATCTCCCTGCATTCTAACCTGATCATTTTTATTATCTACTCAATGAGTTCCAAGATTCCCCACCATTTTTATCTTAACTTTATGATTTTATCCCAAATGAAAGCATCTCATCTTGGCCTCTTTGAAATCCAACTTGGTGGGATGTTTCCTTCTTAAAACATTTCGTTCAACCTTAATCCTCTCACCATGCTCTTGGGGAGAGATGATTATCATTTTTTCTGGCACATACCTCAGTGCACCAAACTATCATCTCTAGGAAATTGAAGACCCGTGGGAGAACTGCATGGACTAGGCCTGACGTATCCTTATTGTACATGTCACCGTGTATGTAAAAAAGGCAAGGAACTTTCTTATCATAAAGTGCTTTGAATTTATCCTTTAACTCATCAACCTCATTCACCATGTCTTCTACCTTCAAATTTTCATTAATCCCTGCTTCTTCTTCATCTGATCAACTCTACTCACCAAGGAGGTTCTATTCAAATTTGCTTCCTCGACTTCTACTTTGGTCATTTGATTTAAATATTTAACAATTCTCTTTTCTTTATTTGGATTTTCTATGAGAGTTCCCTTGAGCGTGTTCATATATTTGCGGGCTAACCTGATGATTTCCATTTTCTCCCGGACGAGTTCTCAGGACATCCCCACCACTTTGGTATTAACATTATGATTTTCTCCTAGATGAAAGCACATCATCCTGGCTTCTTTTAAAGTTAAAGTCGAATTGATGGGATTTTTATTTCTTAAAAAAATTAATTCAACCTCAATCTTCTCACAACACTACTGGGATGAGAAAATTGTCCTTTTGTTTGGCACATACCTCTTGGTGCACCAATTTATCAGCTTGGGGAAATTGAAGACTTGTGAGAGAATCACATGGACTAGGCCCAATGTATACATATTATTATCATCTTTCAAAATGTGGTAGCTTTCCAAAATCACATGGATGTCCCTTCTCACATCTTGTGAGGTTAATAATAGACTTTAACATAAAAATGTTTATTGAGGATATCCATTTATTTTCCTTTTCCCTTAGTCTAGATAAATATGGAACCTTCGGTCAAAGATGTGGCCAAAAAGTAGGTGTATTACTTGGTTGAGGATTGAATGATGGATGAAGATAGGGGTTAAAATTGGGGGACCTCTCGATGATTCATGAGTTAGATACATGCAAGACACATGTGATTAGGGGATGGGGTAGCAGATGGGGGAAACAATTTTTAAAATTTATGGCCTTGCAGAAATTGTTGTGCACATACAATAGAAATTTAGGGTTACTCGCATATTCAAGCTTGAATTTTGGATGCTTTAGCTATAACATGGATTACGAATACCTAGTACCTATGAATTATACTTTTCTTAGTGTTCAAGACGTCATTTTCTTAGCCAGGAAGGGGATTTTCAAAAATCATGTAACTCTGAGATGAAAACCTTAATTTTGAGCTATCATGGCTTAGAAACAACTTGTAGAGGTCATAATTTTTCCAAATATTGAAATTATAGTTGAATTATTTGGTTTGCGTTGAGAAATTAACGTACTTAGCTAAGTCTTGGAACAAATGTGCGAGTGAAAAATGGACAATTCCACTGAAAATGGTGAAAAAATAGATTTTCCTAGCCTTTATAAAGGAATTTCTTAGAACACATGAAACTTGGGTCATGTTAGCCCTCTAATAGTTCACGACCTATGGTGGAGGCCACGTGGCGATGCTTTGCACTGTCAAGATTTTGGTCATGGAACACCTTGAAGTGGTGTGAAGGCGATGAAGAGCTGACACATGTCCATGTCCACATCCCTCCATTAGGTTAATGACCATGCATGTTAGTGGTGTGGGGTTGCTATGGTCATCAGATAAGAGCCCCCCCCACCGTGAAATTTTTTTGCATGCAGGTCAATTCAGGATTGGGTGATGTTGGGAGGATGTGAGATTGCAGTTGGACCAAGGAATATGGATACTGACTAGAGAGGGAACGATGGCATGGAGGGTGACTAGGGATGTGACATGGTGAGAAAAACTAGGCATACGATGTGTTCACGTGGAGGCATAAAAGGTGGTGACAGGGTGATGTGGTGCCCAGTGGTGCTGTGATGTGGGAAGATGACATAATGGAGGACACTTTTTAGCTTTTGGCAGGGGTTGGGACTTGGAATTTGAAACATTTGGAGGTATGTGGGGGAGTGCTTGTGGTGCCAACACATGGTTTCTTTGCACTACCTTTAAGCGTTAACCTCTGCGTGACTTAGTGACACGTGATTTAATAGGTCGTTGGATGAGTGGGTTTCTTTACTATCATATATAGATGGTGTGCATCTTTATCACTGCCTCACCCAATGGCTCGTTCCCTTTGGCTAAATTTCCTACACTGAGTGTGCCCACTGGCATTCTTGAGTGGTGTGCTATGGTTGTGTGCACCCTCCCGCTCATAGTGTCCATGGGTCATGACATTGAGATGTTGTGCGTTAGTAAAAATAAAACGCCACTAGCAAGCCAATGACGTTATATCTAGTTCAACTCAGTGGGTTTTATGCCTCCATAAATGGCTTATAACTAGATGTCAGGATTTTGTGGCAACTTTTGCACAGGTGTTTCATTTGACACCAATATATAGGACCAAATATTTTTCTTTCTGCATTTCCCCAAATTCCTGTGTTTGTGGATTCTCAGCAGTTGAAAAATTTAAATTTTTTGAAGCGACTAAATATTTGCATTCCTATTCTTTATTAATTCTTGGATAAATTTAACATCATTGGGATCTAATCCCAATTTGATAATTATATCCTCCAAATATTTGATCCTGATATATCTAGTCAAAGAAGCCATTCTCTTCATCATTAATAAAATAAATGTTTTATTCAAAGTATTTTTAAAATTAGATAAATTATTTTATAAACTTGTTAAAATGGAGTATATCATCTCCCTGTCTATATATGGATTTAAATCTGGTCAATTGGATGGATCTTCTTTGTGTTGAAATAAAACATAGAAGTTTTATAGTCCTCTACTAGATTTTCACCTTGGACTTTAGGTTCTAAAAATGCCAACTAAAACTGCCCCTTCTTAGCATCCAAAGCTGACAATAGTCTATTATTTGTTGAAGAAATCTGTTTCCAAAATTGACTATAAGTTACTTGTTCCTTTTAGATTCCATGAATTGAGAAAATATACTATGACTGAAAGAAGTGGATCAAGAGTAATGTCTTGATATTTTTTCCATCTATTATTGATTGTACACATGCTTGCTTAATATAACAATTGTTGAAGGTGTAGATACATCTATTGACACTGTCTTAGACATTCGTTCTTCTATTTCTCTCACATTTTGTCTTTTATATACTCTGAATTCTCCTCCATTTGAATCTCAAGTTGAATGTGGAATATATTAAATAACTCTCTTCAACTCTTTCTCTTTCTGCCAAAGAGTAGCTAAAACATTGAGTTCCTGGTAATTCTACTAGGGTACCCTCTTCCCATGCTTCTCTATTGGCATATATTTCAATGTTTGTATTTTATGAATGAATCTTTGGGGTAGAACCCTATTGAAATCTTATGGATGAAATCTTACCAATTGGATCATAAAACCATCCTTTTCCCTTTGTAAATTTCATTTGTTGTAACAAAAATTCAATTTCCTTATATGTAGGCCCTGATGTTTACAACAAAAGGTCCCGTTTCTTCCTTGAGCTTAAAAGAAAACTTTTTATTTCTTGGTAGAAAATGCATTTGATCAATGTTCAGACCCTATATTATAAATTCAAGTGAAAAAATGTTATTGGAGGAAATATTGGTAAACAATAAGGAGGAAGTTCACGCCGATACAAACTTATTTCAGTAAATATTTGATATAAATACCAATCTCCTAACCTTTTCTGTTCACTAAGCTATAAATGCACTTGACTTCTATTAAAATCCATGGGATTTTGATATTGTTCAAATGAATGTAACACGCTAAAAAAAATTGATCCACAAAGTTTGAAAAGTAAAACTCTATAGAGTGCTTCCTAACCAAATATCTCTAATGAAAGACTCTCCATATAATCCCTTGCATATACTTCTTTTGAAACTATATTTGAAAGAACTTGCTTGAATGATGATAAAGAATTAAATACACCAAAATAAATTTATGTTTAAAGTATCTCACAATTACAAAGTTCATAAATTTTTCATTAATTGTGTCTAAGAGATACTGATTGAAATAAAAGCACACAAAATGTTTCTTTCCTAAAGAGAGAGTTCTTAGAAAAACTAAAATCACTTCATCCACAACATCATCATTCTCATACCCTAATAAACATCACAACACAGATAACATTTTCCAAGAAATCTATGGGAATATGTTTGAAGGGTAAGGAGTGTTATGCTAGGGAATGCTTAGTCCCTTTAGTAAAAAGGATTCAAGTATGACTCATTTTTGTTGAGGGGCTAATTTATAGAAGGTTTCCAACAATATTTCACTAGAAAATGGATGGAGTGTATCAGGAATAAAAATTTGTAGGACTTTTAAAATTGACTCTGACATGATATAAAATAGAGGAAGTTCATTTTTGGTGACTATATATCTTTTAATAGGTAAATGTTTGGTGTATTTGCTACAAACCCCTCCAAAATTTTGGCATATACACAATTTTGGAGCCTTCCTTGGTACATTGTCGTCGCAAAATTTGAAACTCATTTCAATTTTTTTTTTCTTTATTTTTCCGAGAGTGTTGTGTTCCATTTTGCAAGTTGAGAAAAGTGTCGTCTTCTAGCATGTTGGTTGTCGCATCATGCATATAAGCCTGTTCTAGTGGTTTCAAGAGGCCATATTAGTTCAAATGAGGTGATCCAACATTATAGGTATATGTTGCACCCATTTCCAAAGTTTTGAGCGTTTTCGCACAAGTGTCGTAACAGTCATCGCAAAGTGTATCTCTAGTGTTGCACTTGTCGTAAAGCTATCACACGAAGGGAAATAATTTGTTCATGTATTATGGATGATATATGTTGTTTATTCGTTGAATCACTCTAAGTGTGTGATCAAAATCATAGTTTATCACCGTTCACACTAAGGCTCACCAATCCCACACTTGGACATTTTTCAGAAAAACTTCCCAAAAAAGAAACATAGCTTCACCCAACCTCCCCTGAGCTGCGAAATGAATTGTATCAGTCATATAAGTGTGAAATTTCTACTTGACACTACGAAATGTAGAGTTCCTACCCATCAGGACTTCCTTACTATGTAATTTTTTGTGCCCAAGCTCCGACCTTGACCTCCAAAATTGTGCAATCATGTCTCCCAGGTCGACTTAAACTGCACACTTCACAACCAGAAGCCTTAAGTTCATTCCCCAAGTCATTGAAATGTGTAGTTTCATATTAGCCTAGCCTTCCTTAACTCTTGGAACTACGCAGTATGATCTCCTAGTGCTCATTCCCTTAGTTTGTCCTACTGACTCCCAAAAATTTGCGAATTTTTGCTCCTCATCTCAACCTCAAATGTGTACTACGCAGTATCAAGGATCAAACCTTCCCCTTTCCTCCTTAAACTACACAAATGAACAGTCACTGAGTCCCTCTTCCCAGCCTTCCACTTGTTCTAGGCTTATTTTATGGATAAGAATGCACCATCTTAGACTAGAGGGTTTTCAGATTTATGTCGTCTCATCATGAGTGAATTACTAGAACAAGTACCCTATCATGTCATGGAAAGATGATGGAGAAGGAGAAGAAGGAGGAAATCATGCTCAAAGACACTATTGCAGCTGAAATTACAGGTTGATCAATCAAGAGAAAGCAAAGGGACACTAGTTTGCGACCACTGTCCAAGACTTGAGATCATTGAAGACTCCTTATCACCAAGCCATGTGGGGGTGAAAATAAAAACATCTTCAAGAATATATCCAACACTCAACAACAACAATGGATTGATATTGAAACATCATCATGAAGTCCATGTTAGTAGTGTCATGTCATGTCATGTCATGAGTGGTCATATGCCAAATCATTAGTGTGGCTCATGTAAATTGTATTCAAAATGTATTGTAAAGTGGAAGTCCAAAGGACACACATGGAATATAAAGAGTCATGTAAGTTGAAAAGTCATAGGAAGTCAAATACTCATGAGGGTAGTCAAAGATTCATAAGGAAGAGGAATCACCCCTTTGTTATATATACTCCCTCATTGTAAGAACATGGAATTTTCACCTTGGCACCACCAGCAAAGCATTAGAGAGATAAGCCAAAGCATTAGAGAGATAAGCTAGTTACTTTGTGGAGAAAGGAGTGGATCCAACACTCCATTATTAGAGCTAGTGATGTTCACTATATATATGTGTCTTGAAAATTTTACTTAATAATAGAAGACTTCAAGGCCAACACATTATTCATGCATGGATTATGAATGCTTGTAAGACTATTCTATGGATGTTTGTATTTCATGTTTACTTTCACATGTGATAATATAGTTGAACTATTTTGGTTATTTTAATACTTATATTATTGAGAATGTGTTGTAATTCTTGCTATTATTGTTCGATCCTTGTGTACTATTCCGCAAGACATTAGGAAAACATTTCCTATTTGTTGGTTGTAATGACCGTCACATCCCTTGTGGACTATTCTGTTGGATGTGAGACAAACCCTTTTGGTTCAAGTGTGTATCTTCTTGGGTGGTACTATTACCTCTCTCTCAGAGGAACACTTCTTTCTCTCCCCCTGCAGTAGAAGAACCTCGACACACTTACAATTGAACACTCACCTTACACACCCCCCTTGCTTTGCAAAAGTACATGCACATTCCTATCTCCTACTTATAACTAGAGCCAAGGCATATCTTTAATAATTCGACAACCAGGCCTTTATTCTGGATGGGACTCTTATATCAAAAGGTGTGAGGCCTAACTGGGACTTCATATCAGGGAGATCCCCCAAATTTTGGATAACCTAGTTTTTCTATGGCTGATAACCCCAATTAACCCAAAAATCACATCTTCTGGTCAAGGAATCAACATTCATAACACCTCCCCTACTCATGTTTATGAATTTGGTGACTCTTCTCAACCCAATCCCAAACGGACTTGTGAAATCCCCTACGATCGGATTCAGGCCATCCATCATATACCTTTCCAGTTCGAAAAAGCTGTTGGATTAATCTTAGGAGTAATCAGTCTTCCATATTCTCCGAAGAAGAATAAAAATTCCCCTATAGGGTTAGTGGTTTCTAATATTTAATATTTGGAGAATAGTTAGCATATTTTGTTGATAACTCAAAAGAGCCTCGACTTTTCCACGATGGTGATGGAGATTACGTTGTGCTCTCATAAACAAACTTCTGTGGGTTAGGTGATGAGGAAGAAGAAGGAGAGACATCAAGTTCTGAAAAAGAAGAGGAGGATAGTGAAGACGAAGACATGGCAGACCAAGATCTAGATTGGATGGCTCATGGTCCACTTGCAATTCTGGGTGTTTTGCACAAAATTCGAAAGCCTCTTGACGAAGTATGATCCTGATAAAATAGTGAAGGAAGAAGACCATTTGGAAATTTTTTACGTACATCCACAAACAATTGAGGTACATTATGATGATGTTTCATGTAGAATTTTTCTGTGTACCTTGGATGGTAGAGAATCTATATGGTATCACAACCTTCCTTTGAATGCCATCAAGAATTGGAGGGGGTTTAAGAATTTTTTCCTTGATTTTTTTTTTTGATGATAAAACTCCTGCCATGTTATTGAAAGAGCAAGGTAATATTAAGATGGAGAAAAAGGAGAAAGTGAAAGATTTAAATGAGAGGTTCAACCACATATTGAATAAATTTCCCAAATACATGAAACCTCATGAATCCATCACAATAGATTACTACACTTCTGCCTTGACAACAAGAATTGTGAAGATTGTAAAATGAACTGCAAAACAAACACTCATGGAAAATTATGAAGAAGCGATCACAGTTGAGAAGGACCTATGCGCAATTAGAGTCCTCACAAATGATGAGCCAAAAATAGACTCCAAATACACGGGTAAAAAGTATCAAGCCTCCATAAGGAAGGCCAAAGAGAAAGAGCCTTTTGATTTGAAAGCTTGACCCATATTTTCAAGACTCTGTCAAATGAGATGGCTTAGCTCAAAAAAAGGTCAAGTGAGACCACCGTGAGAAGAAATCATCCCCGATTCAACTTGCTTAGAAGGACCAGAAATATGGGTAACAACAATAACCAACCAACGAATTCTACACAAATCTTGAATGTCGTGTGGAATTTCTAAGGTTTGGGCATGTATACATACTCTTCATACCATCAAGCCTATCATTTCGGTAAAACATGCCCACAATGGAAACACACCATAAAAGTTCTTTCAATGCATATTTTCAATGCCATAATTGCTGATGAGAAGACCGAGCTCGACGAAGAAAAGGAAGAAACTACTACAACTAATGAAACTCCAAGTGTGGGGCATGCAGTAAACATGTTTAATTGATTACTTACAAATGAAAAGAGCACAACTGAGAAGCAGCCTCTGAGTGATCTCCAAGCCTAGAAGCAAACCAATCGGTGCAATTTTAGAAGCCAAGGGCTGACCACTACAATATAGTTGATGAAGAAAAGAATTAAAGAATTTTTTTTTAAGGAAAATCAATCCGCTCGTCAACTCAACGCAAGACACTTAGAGCATGTTTGGGAAAGAAATATCAACGAAAAATACTTAGGCAAGTTGTAAGGATAAAACCATCACTCCAGAATTCAGAAACCAAGTCATGCCTCCGGATACTTTTTCCATTCTTCCCGATGTGGACTAAAATATAGTTGAGGACATTAAGAAGGTTTGTGCGAATATTTCAATGTTCGAGTTAAAAAAGATCACAAAACAACAAGACATTATCTTATGAGCACTTAGGAAGTAATCCATAGCTAATGATGCCCCTAAAGACAAGGGAGAAGGTATGTCTTTTGGTTCCCTCGAGTCATTAATTAAAAAATTAACATTAGAAGCAGATATGCTCTGCCCTCCATTTTTGTTAACGTTCTAAATTTTCAATTTCAATGTACACAATTGATTAGTTGATTCTGGTGCATCAGTAAATGTAATGCAATTATCTACCGCAAAGAAAATAAATGCAAAATGGAATAAAAAATATGCACATATTATTCAACTAGATAGGACTCTTGTCTATCATCCGACAATCAATTTCACCAATGTATAGACATAGTGATTGTCGAAAGACCATATGCATACAAAGTATTGTTGAGTAGATACTGGTCAAGCAAGTTTCACAGATACTTTGCTACAGACTGGTCACACCTATGGATTCCGTATAAGGGTAGAAACAACCAGATATGAGTGAACCTAGAGAGACACATGAAGCATAATGTCACTCCCTTGAATGGACATAATGAACCAGTGGATTTCACAGAACTTATTTTCGGTAATTTATTCTTGGAAACTCAAATGGGGTGTTATCTTTCATAGCCATCCTTAGTCCCACCAGAAACAAAGTTGGAGCTCCTTCCTAGTCCAACTGGTAGAAATGACCTTTGTACAGTTAGTCGTAGTAGTAGTAGTAGTAGTAATAGTACTAGTGTAGTTCATAATCATTGTACATATGATATGTGGAATTTATAATTTTATGGTTCCAAAATGTAGGAGGAATCTAGAGTTGGTTGCGTTTTAATAGACCTACTTTAGAGAAAACATTTGATCTATAGCCGCTTGGAATTTGAGTGCAAGAAAAACACTAATGAATATGATGAACTCATTTTGGGCTTGCAAAGAGCCATCGACCTCAACATTGCATTCCTAAAAGTAGCAGGTGATGCAGAAATTGTGGTATGACATGTACGCGATACCATACATTGTGTGTCACCTCATCTTAAGATTTATCAACAAGAGGTATGGTGTTTGAATTCACATTTCTAGGCTTTCAATATTTTATCTATTCCAAGAATGCGTAAAGAAACTACAGACACATTAGCAAATGTTCTTTCTAGGTTGTCACCATTGAGGGATGATTTTTCAGTATAAATTATTTATAAACCATCTATTCCCATTAATATCACTAATTTATGCATTTTTAATGATGACCAACATATACCGTGCTTCATGACGAACGATGATGGGTTAAAATATGCAACGATCGAGGAATACAAGCACGAGAAGGCATTGTAGGATGAAACTAGTGCAAGTAAAGGAAATATCATGCCAAAGGGCGTGGTATCTTTGGAAAAGCCGTTTGACCTGTAGAATCGTTTCCAAGGACTTTTCAACGTTAAAACCCACAATTCTATGTTTTCGTACGAGTATATTAATTTGGGAACATAAAAAGATTTGAAGTATGTCAATCTTGGTAATTTCTGTATGCTAGAGGAGCGACAAACCCTTACCCGCCTATTCAAGTTGTATCGAGATGTATTCGCGTGGACATAAAATGAGCTTAAGACTTATGACATGAAAATCATCCAACATGTGATATCGATAAAATAAGGGGCCAAGCCGTTTCAACAGAAATTGAGAAAATTACATCCAAATCTTGATCCCCTTATTAAAAAAGAATTAAGAAAGTTGTTGGATGCTTGGATCATATACAGAGTGTGACATTCAACTTCGGTGTCAAATTTGGTCCCAGTGAGAAAGAAGTCTGGGGAAATCTGCCTATGTGTTAATTTATGAAATATGAATCACACCTCGGATAAAGACAACTACCCTGTGTCGTATATGGAACATATAATGAAAACAATATCAGGGTCATAAATGTTTTCTTTCTTAGATGGATACTCATGATATAACCAGTTTCTAGTTTTGGAGTCTGACAGGATTAAAACCACTTTCCGCACAAAGTTTGGTACGTTCTCATTTAGACGAATGCCATTTGGGTTAATCAATGTTGGTGCAACATTTCAATGAGATATGGACATCACATTTTGTAGACTGAATGGATAGAGCATGGTGGTCTATCTTGATGACGTAATAGTGTTTTCCAAACATAGGCCATAGCACATAAGTCACTTAAATAATTTTTTCGAGTGATGTCACAAGTATGGGATATCCATCAATCCCAAGAAAAGTATCTTTACAGTGTCCAAGGGTAATCTCTTGGGCCACATAATTTCCAAAAGTGGGATTAAGTTAGAACCGAAGAGGGTCAGAAAAATCATGCAAATTCCCTTCCTAGTAAACAAGAAGGATATGAAGTCCTTCCTAGGGAAAATTAATTTCCTCCACAAGTTCATCTCCGACTACGCTCAAATTTTTAAACCAATACAAGATATGGTGAAGAAGGACACTATCTACAAATGGGATACAAGGGAAAAGGATGCGTTCTCTTGTATTAAAAAACCTATTGTAGAAGCACATGCACTGTACAACCCAGATTTCAATAAATAATTTTTTCTCTATACCTTTGCTTATGACACTTCTCTTGCTGTTGTAATCACACAAAAGGATAATCTAAACAATGAGCGACATATCTCTTTCATGAGCGCAAGTCTACAAGGACCCAAACTAAACTACCCCAACTTGAAAAACAATGTATGCAGTATACAAGGAGGTGAAGCACTTTCAACCCTATTTATTGAAAAATCACTGCATTATCTTTGTCCCACATCCAATAGACAAGTCACTTATTGTTCAACAAGAAATGGGTGAAAGAAGAGAAAACTGGATGACTGGTTTGCAAGAATACGACATAGATATCAAGCCAATTCACAAAAGCAAGGGCCATGGTATTTATCGATTAACAACAAAATAAGTGGATGCAAAGGAAGAAAAATATATTTCAGGGTGGGAGAAATAAATTTAAATGTAAAACATCGAGCGAGCCTCCCACACTACTAGCACAAACTCTTGGTTCACAGATGTGCGCCAATATCTTGAGCATGACATCGTGCCCTATCATTTTTCTTCACGAAAGAAGAGGGAAATTAGACTTAAAGAATTATCCTACCAGTTGGGGCATTGGGTGATTTTTAGAAAGCACCATAATAGAGTACTTCTCATGCGTTTCAAAGCACACGAATCAGAGAAGGTATTGCGTAATCTCCATGATGGACCAGCCGGGGGACACTTTGCGGGAAACACAACCACACATAAAATCATGCGGCCCGATTTTTATTGGCATATAGTATTGAAATATGCTCATTATTACACCTACAAATGGCCTATTTGTAAAAGGTACGCAGAAGAAATAAGAAGTCAGCTGCCCCATTGCATCCCACTACAGTGGAAACACCTTTTCAATAGTGGGGCTTGGACATTATAGGAGAAATATTTCCACATTAATCAAAGAAGAACCACTAAATTATTACTGCCACATATTAATTTACACGGTGGACATAAGTAGTTCCACTCAAAAAGGTGAATGATTAGGAAGTCATTAAATTTCTACAACAAAACATCATCTCCAGGTTCGACATTCCTAGTTCACTTGTTTTTGATAATGAAACATACTTTTCATAATTAATACTCTATGAATTTTCATTGGAAAATGGAATTGAATTGAAACATTCTGCTAATTATTATCCTTAAGGGAATGGTCTTGCTGAATCCATGAATAAGAACCCGATCTACATCATTAAGAAGACAATATTCTCTAAATAAAGGAACTGACACTCTGCCTTGGTAAATTCCTTATGGGATGACCGAGTCACGCCTAATTCCTCACTGAATACTTCCCCTTACTTCCTATTATACATAAAATAAGCCATCCTCCATCCAAAAATATACTTACCTTCTCTCTAGCTCTCACAAGAATCCCAAGGAAAGTTATGTCCGCTAGTGCAATCTAGGATGGACACCCTCCACAAGCTACGGGAAGAGAGGTTGAAAGCCAAAGTTTTTTTTTTTTACTCCATGAGAGTCATGTAAAGAGGTGGTTCGACAAGAAGTCTGCAGAAAACAACAAATTTATTGTGGGTGACTTAGTCTTGAAGTGGGAAAAATCCCATGAAGACAAAGGTAAACACACTAAGTTTCAATCCATGTGGATTGGGCCATTCACAGTACACGAAAATCTTGGCCAACACACTTATCGTCTTCAATCACTTGATAGGAATATTAACAATCTCACTGTCAATGGGAGAGCGTTGAAACATTATTTTCAATGATCATCATGGGCTATGCCCTACACTATGTACATAGTATTTTTCTTTTTTTTGTTGCTGTTTTTCTTTTATTTGTTTGCATTATGTGAATAAGTGTTGTTCTGGTCCGTGTGTTGGTTTCTGATAATGTGTGTGGATGAAGTCTAAAGGAGTATTGTGACACTTCAACATTTTTTCAGCCTTTGGTTTGTCTTCCTTGTGTTGGTTATGTATTTTTTCCGATGAAGTTCCGATTAAAAATATGGTCCATTCGTAAGGAGATATTTGGTCAAACCATGAACTCGTGTCTATTCGGGAAACCTTATGCCTATATTTGGTTCTTTATTTTTTGTGTTTCCATGCTTATCCAATAAGTAGAAAAGTATAAGGGGAGAATATAAATGAGAAAAACTAAATCAGAGGTCTTTACATGCTTCTTTGAAGGAACTACATCTCCTGCTCTCAATAAGTCAAGATCCCTCTTCCACCAAAAAATGAATAAGTTCCAATGAATAGTCCTATTTAAATAAATAAATAAAGGCGAAAGAGGAGAAAGGCTTCTTGCGCAGAGAGGTGAAGCAAGAAAATCCGTCAGGGTATTATTAAAGCTCGCTCGCAGTGGAGTAATGCTTGTGTTCCTGTAGTGACTCTGCCAAGGTACCGTCCAGGCCTGTTGGCAGCAGAGCAACACTAGAGATGAAAAAATATACTCTGAAAATATTAAACACCTGAGCTTCACTACCCTTCTCTACTTGAAAATTTGTTGAATTAAACCAAAAAGGCATGATGGGGACTTATTCTATTCATGGGGTAAGAGGGGAAACCAAAGTGATCTGCAGGATGAATCAATACACCTTGAAGGACCAAGGCCCTGCAAGAAAGAAGTTAACCGAGATAGAGAAGCTGGAATTCTGCTAGTGTGTCGCCAAGTTTTGCAGTTGCTACAACCCCATCCAAATTTTTTTCCTATACGCAATTTTAGAGCCTTCCTTGGTCTTTTTCATTGTTTTTGCAAACTTTAAAACTCATTTCATTTGTTTTCTGAGAGTGTTGTCGTATTCTAGAATTTTGACTATCACATCATGCATCTAAGCATGTTCCAGTGGTTTCAAGAGGCCATATTTGTGTAAATTATTTTATCCAACCTAATAGGTATTTGTCGCACTCATTTCCAAAGTGTTAAGCATTTTCGCATACGTGTCATCATGATCGTCGAAAAGTGTATCTTTAGTGTCACACTTGTTGTAACTAGTTGTAAAGGTGTCACACATAGGGAAATACTTTGTTAATGTATTATGGATGATCTATGCTTTTGAGTCATCAAACCACTCTAAGTGTGTGATCATAGTAAGATTTTATCATAGTTCACACTAATCTCACTGATCCCACACTTAGCCATATTTTAGAAAAAATTCCCTACCAAGCAACCTAGCTTCACCCAACCTCCCTTGAGTTGCGCACTGCACAGTCTCAGTCCTATAGTTGTGAATTTTCTGCTTGGAATTGCACAATTCATATTTACTACCCATCAAGACTGCCTCACTGTACAATTTTTGTGCCCAAGCTCCAACCTTGACCTTCTGAATTACGCAATCATGTCTCCCAACTCAGATTAAACTACACAATTTGCAACCACAAGCATAAATATAACTCCATTAGCCCTTGAACTACATAAATGCACAGTATCCCAACCTTTCATGACTCTAGAAACTACGCATTATTCTCTCCTAGTGCCCATTCCCTGAGCCTGTCCCACTAGCTCCCAAAAAAATGCGCAATTTTTCTATTCAACCCAGCCTGAACTGCACACTGTGCATTATCAATGCTCATGGATTCACCTTTCCTACCTAAACTATGCAACTGCGTAGTCACTGATTCCCTCTTCCCAACACGCTGCTTATTCTTGGCTCATTTCATGGATCAAAATGAACCATATTAGACCGGGGGGTTTTTAGATTGATGTCATCTCATCATGAGTGAATTATAGGAACATGTACCCTATCATTTCATGGCGATATGATGAAGAATTGGAAGAAGGAGGAAATAATTCTCAAAGACACTCTTGCAGGTTAACTTACATGTTGATCAATCAAGAGAAAGCAAAGGGACACTATTTTGCGACCACTATCCAACACTTGAGATCATTGATGACTCCTTATCATTAAGCCATGTGGGGGTGAAAAGAAAAGAATATTCAAGAATATATCCAACACTGAAAAAAATGGCTTGAAGTTGCGACATCATCAAGCAGTCCATGTCAACAATGTCATGTCATGAGTGGTCATATTATAGATCATTATTGTGGCTCACGTAAATTGTATTCAAAATGTATTGTAAAGTGGAAGTCAAAAGGACACACATGGAATATGAAGAGTCATGTAAGTTGAAAAGTTGTAGGAAGTAAAACAATCATGAGGGTAGTCAAAGAGTCACAAGGAGGAGGTATCACCCCTTGGATATATACTCCCTCATTGTAAGAGTAAGGGATTTTTCACCTTGGCTCCACCAACAAAGCATTAGAGAGATAAGCTTGTTCTTTGGTGGAGCAAGGAGTGGCGCCAACACTCCACTATTGGAGCTAGTGATGTTTATTATATATATGTGTCTTGGAAATTTTAATTAATAACAGAAGCCTTTAAGGTCAACGTGTTCTTCATGCATGGATTATGAATGTTTGTAATACTATTCTAAGGATGTTTGTATTTCATGTTTACTTTCACATGTTCTAATATAGTTGAACTATTTCGGTTATTTTAGTAATTATATTATTGAGAATGTGTTTTAATTGTTTCTATTTTTGTCCTGTCCTTATGGAATACTCCGTGAGACATTAGGCAACCATTTCCTATTTGTTGGTTGTAATGATTATTTCATCCCTTGTGGGCTATTCCATTGGTTGTGAGATAGAACCTTTCGATTCAAGTGTCTCTTCCTGGGTGGTACTATTACCTCTGTCTTAGAGGCACACTTGTTTCTCTCCCCTTGCGGTATAAGAGCCTTGACACACTTAAAACTGAACACTCACCAGGAATACCCCTCCCTTATTTTTTTTTAGAAAGAGTGGAATAACTTGTTCAGAGTTTTTTGATCAACCCAACGTTTCAAAATTATTTTGAGTCCATTTTTAGGGTTAACGCCAAATAATCTTGAGAAGAATGGTGAGGAATTAGGGCTAGGAAATTTTTTATGTTTGAGAAAGCTCAGGAAGGTATTTTTCCATAGATAATCGTAACTTCTAGAAGAGGATAGTGCTGCCCATCATGTCCCTTCCATGGTAGGAATGGATTATTTTAAGAAGATAATCCATACAAGTAAATTAAAATAACCCCCTAATATGGACTCACATAAGAAGTCCAAAACGTTGGGTTGATAAAAAAAAATATGAACAGGTTATTCCACTCTTTCTAAAATTTAATTTACCTGTATGGATTATCTTTTTAAAAATACCCCCCTTTCTTTGTGAAAGTACATCTTCATTCCTCTCTCTTAATGACAACTAGAGCTAAGGAAGATCTTTAAGAACTCCTACACCAAACGGTGTGAGGTCTAATTGGGACTTCATAATGGGGAGATCATCTAAGTGTTGGAAGTTACAATACTATCAAAAATGTTATATGCCATTTTTTCACATCTGGTCAACAGGTCTACCAATCAGATCACATCCGTGAACACCTTGTCATCATTCCTACACAAAGCCTTAATCATGACTCTTCCAATTCCCCGAGTTTCTGGGTCTGACTGCTTAAAATTAGTGCTTTTAAGGCCCAACGCACCCTGTCTCTTCAGAGACCCACGTTCAATATTAATTTTCTCCATTCTGCACCAACATTGATTAACATGTTTTCCCTTGTTGGGGGTGTGCTAATTCTAGAAATTTGGCAAAATTAAAAAGAATCCTAAAGTTTACTCTTCCATAAGCTTCCAAGAGTTGTTTCAACCATTTACCTTAGATAAGAACTTCAAATACTATATGATCCTCCTTGGATATTTCACCTCTTATCCCTTGATATCATCCTCCCATCAAGAGTGGATCTCAAGCCTAGATTGGTAAATGGATACGAATTCCTAACTACAACACTCTCCTATAAATTTACAACCATCTACAACGTCAAGGTTGGATTTTGGAGACTGATCATGCCCTCATGCCGTTGCCTTGAATCTAAGAGAGTCATCACCTTCATGCATTAGAGTGACATTGAGGTGTGCTTTGTGACAATGAAGGAAAAGTCAACTTGGGGAGATATCTACAAGATCAGATACAATTATTGGTTGTAAACTCTTTCCTATTCATATTAATACAAAGAGTATATCGTTTTCCTATATGTGTTATGTTATGTTTACATTCATATGTTTCAATGCTTTGTTAATCCATTGAATAAAATAAATAGATAATGCTAAATAGATGTCACAGATATTTGGCTTGTTATGATTGTATGTGAAGGTTCTAATTATGGCAATAAAAGCTACGATTGGAGCTTATAAGCTGAGAGGAGAGTAAATCTTGTGATAGATTCCAAGTAAGCCTCTTTCCATTCTTCAATTTCTCTAAGGGAAAATTTATATTCTTTGCAATATGTTGTTGTAAACCAGTCCAATAGGTCTTTGGAAGATACTTCTCTCCATAGTCATAAATTCTGTATAACAGTAAGTATCTTTTTGAGCAACAAAAAACAATTTCAAGAAAATGATGACTTTGAGGAAAAAAAAGTTGGGAAGAAAATATTCCCAAAGGGAAATGTTGTCACTATGGTCCTGGAATATTTGAAATGCCAAATTTATAAGTTCATAGAGGTCAAATTCACTATGTTTAAACAAATTTGGCATCTCATTTAATTAAAGGAATTTCATTTTTCTTTTACCAAGCCAGAAGGAAGTGGAATTTTGTATTGAGTTTTTCCATACTAAATGTTTCATTGAATCATGGTTAAAACATGTATGAATAGAAGTGAAAGAGAAAAAATGTATGTTACCTAATGGGTTACTACAAATATCTACATTTTTGTTGTGATTATATGCAAAAATTCCAATGCTCCCGACATAATATATGACCAAAGAATAAGCCAACAAGACTGTTGTTGATTGCTTTGGGGCACCCAATTTTTTGAATTTTTCGTGACAAATAATAGATAGTTGTAACATCCCTTGGTAACCCTCATTAAAAAATTCACAGGATTAGAAGTTTTTTACCAAATTAACTAGCACATAATATTCCAAATAACTTATTCCATATTCCTTAATTTATCATTAAATAAAATCACCATAATAACATGAAATAAACATAAAAATGAAATAGTGGATTGCATAAAGGAATAGCCATTTTTTTTCCATTTATTAGCATACTATAGTCTACCATAACTTTTTCTGCCTTGCAACGAACGATTAATCAAGATTAATTCAAAACACAAGATTTATATGATTCTCCAATGTTATGAAAAGATACCACATCATCAAGATCATCAAATAGGACACCACATAAGCATACATCAATATGCCATGGAAACACTGAAGGGAAAAACAAGAAAACATTTATTTATTAAACATTTTGTGAGGAAGTTCACCCCTCACTCAATGGTAGCAAGGGAGTCCATCCCTTTTCCATTGTTAAAATTTTACAAAGAAATATCATCTTTTATTCATAACTAACTAGAGTCCATTACATTAATCATGATATTATGTTTCTCAAATAGTTTACCCAACAGTTCCTTGAGCATTGTGTCCTTGTGGCTTGGTTGTTTCTTGTAGTGGATTATCCTATGTTTGGAAATCCTTCACTATGCATGGACCCATAGTAAAACACAATGACCTCATTTCCTACCATAGTGCTAATTAAGATCCATATTTTTATTGTTACATAAGGGAAGGATCATACAATATTAATTCATCCTTCACATAAGTCACAATTATTTCCTACAATTACTACCGTTAGAAAACTCTGACATCATGTTTGTATAAAGTACTTATCAAATCCAAATAATCAATCTCTACTAGTTATGCTTTAAACATATTTTCATGTTCTACTTTCTTGCATATGCATAATAATGTTAAAAGTTGTCTTTGATCTATTTATTTTACATGCATCCTCAAGTGCAAGTGAAATTTCTAGCACATGCACAAATAAAATGCATAAAGAGTATCAAGGAATGCCTCTATGTTGACAACACACATGCATCAATTAAAAGCACATAATTTAAAAAACATGTCTATTTTTCTATGCATGTGGATGGCTATGAAAAATGTCTCATCATCCAAATCTCACATTCATAAAGTAAAATTCATAAATATTACCTAGTCATGCCCATTTATCCATACTTCACATGCATTATGTACCAAGAAATCTTTCCAAAAGACACTCGCAAATACTATTATTTCTTCGCACATAACCCATTATTTTCCAAAAGAAAAAGAATCACAACTACCCATATTTAAAACACATAATAAAATTAACACAATATATATTACCTTTGTCCATGCAAATAGATATTCTTTTTCCAAAATAAATTAGGCTGACAACTATTATCTTTGTGCATATAAACATATAATATTTAAAAAAAAAAGCTCAACAATTATTATTTTTATGCACATAAATACATAATTTTTTTTCAAGAAATCTAACACAATAACTATTATTTTAGTGTATATATACAAATATTCTTTTTCAATAAAACTAACAAAATTGCTATTATTATGTACATATAAACAATCTCTTTTTCAAAAAACTAGAAAAATAGCTATTATCTATGTACATACAAGCACATATTATTTTAAAAAATATAACAAAATAAACACAATTTTTTCCAAGAAAATTAGTAAACTAACTACCTTTCCATACACAAATCCTTGCCATCTTTTCAAAAGTCTAATGCATAGGAACCATGCAATTATTTTCGAGAAAATTAATAAAATAGTCTATCTTTCTAAACACACAACCATGCAATCTTTTCCAAGAAAATGACATGGATTCTTCTATTTTATGCCCAAGATTCATATGTGATCTCGTTCAAGATAATATCATGGGTAACTACGTCTCTGTGCACAATGTTTCATAAGACCTTTCAAGAATTAATATCATTAATTTATCAACACATGAACATCTTTTCAAGAATTAAGCTAATTAACTCTTATTCCTCCGCAATAACCCATAACAGTATTTTCAATAATTAAATTGATTAACTCCTATGAAAATATTTTCAAGAATTAAACTAATCAACTCTTCTTCATTCTCAAGAATCTATAAAAAAAACTTTTCGAGAAAAAAATTAATTTACTCTTCTTCGTTCTCAAGAATCCATTAAAACATTTTCAAGAATTGAATTAATTAACTCACATACCTCACATACACAGTGCATCTTGTTCAACATACCATAGATGAACGAAGGATGGTAGCGGCATGGAATCCTTCCATCCATGGCTTCGTCTAAATCTTTATTACAATATTACCAAAATCTCCACTCTGGTTCCTTTTAGGGAATAATGAGAAGAATCCGAGAGATATCTTGTGCAAGCCTGCCAACAATAAACATTTTCACATATGTATGTAATAAAGAGGTCAAATATGCGCATATAAAGCATTAATATCCACATTCCCGAAGTGTTGTTTTATTCTATCATCACACCAAAATTGACATGCCAAACCACTAACTAGACAACGTCTAAATCTGAAAATTCCCACCAACAGTGTTAACCAAGAAAAACATGAAATTATAAGGTTACTCTTATGGTGGTTGCAATTTTTCAAAGCCCTAACCGATTCTTGTTGGCCATTGTTCATTAGAAATTTAAATAAATAATATTTCCACATTATGTAAATATTTTAAATATTCAAATTCCATAGATAGGGATATTTCACTAGTGGTAAATAACCTTTGATATGACCCAAAACCACGGTGGTATTATGGAGGGGTGGGGTTGTATGTGATTTTGGTGGGGGTCCACTACTCATAGAAAGGAACCATGTTAGCCACAATAGTTTTCTTGAAACAACTCATAGCAGAACCCCCCCACATGATAAACATAGAACATGTGGGGGGAGAGGGGGGCACTTTTCATCCTTGACCATTGATTTTCGATCACACATCTACACCATGCAAAGAAGCACATGTATTAAAAAGTGCTTTATTACAATGACATAAACAAATTTGGGAAAACTTTGTATTTTTTATTTAATGTATAACTATTTATTAAATATAGGCTATATATTATCTATACAAAGTGTGGAAAAAAAACTATTTAGAATATTTTGGAAAGTTTTTGTAACAAGAAAATGTTACAATACTACCAATGAATTTATAAATAACAAACCCAACATTAGATTCCATTTGAAAAATGAAAAATATTATTTAGAAGGCATATTTTGCAGACAAAAACACTCAAAATGCTTCATTAAAAAGAAAAGGAAATGGATATAAACTTGATTAATAAGGTTGTGTGGTTAAGAGAAAAAATGAATATGATGAAGATTATATCTTTAAGAAGACCAATTAAGAATTATCGGATAAGGTACAAGGAATATTAAAAGAAACGAAACCCAAAGAACAAGTGTGTAATATTCCCAATTTTCCACCAGTTATTTGGAATATTAGAGTTCGTACTTTTTTCTAATTAATTAAGTAAATAAGAGGGTGGAGGGTCCCATAAACCCCATAGATGAATAAAATCCACTTTTTGATGTGTGTATGTGGATAATTAGATAGTAGATCTACATTATGGAGTAGTGGAGCAACCTTTAATGCAGGAAGAGTGGAGATCATGGATCATTAATGAGATGATCCTGGAGATCATGGAGGAAGTCAAATGAGATCATGGTGCAATAAACGTAAGATCATAGAGCTGTAATGATGAAATAGTGGAGGAAGTGGTGCATCTAATTCACACGTGATGAAGAGAGTGGGGATTAACTGCAGAGTGGGGATTAAATGCAGAGATGGTGGAGAATATGGAGAGATAATGCAGTCTTCATGGAGGCTAGTGGCCACATGTGAAACACAATTATGAGGTGGGCCAAGGCTATGGAAGGCTCAAAAACCATATAAGGAAGATGAAGGCAACAATAGAAGGTAGGCTTTAGATTATTATTTTTGATTTGTTTAGATCTGGATTTGTCATTTGACATTTCTATGCATGCTTCAGCTGTTTAGCTAAGTCTGCAGTGCTGTTTAGCACACAGGTGTTTCCGAGCGAAAATCTCACCCTTACCCATAGGGGACTTCGAGTGCCTACTCTAGGAAGGTTTATTTGAGCTTTCATACATCATCAGGCATTGGTGCCACATTCAACCCCTCTCTACAACACATTCAGTCTCAAGAATTACACATTCCTGCTTGAGGGTTTGAGAGGAGGAGGTTGTTTCTAGCATTTCAGCTAGGAAAACGGTGGAGGATTCATCCTTTCACCTTTTCCTTCAATATGAATCTTCCAGGAGTAGCATATTCATGTCCGTCATTCAAGCCAACATTACACACCTCCATGCAATAACAATTCCCCAAGGGATTGCACAGTCTAGTCTTGTAGATCTGAAGGAGGAAGGAAGTTTCTAGTAATTCAGTTGGAAATCCTATGAGGGACCATATCCTCACTTTGGGAATACAATTTCCATCATTCAGGAGCTTCATTGCAACATCTAGCATCAGGCTATAGAGCCTCCATCCCTGACAGTGCAGTTTTACTTAGCTATTGTGTATTCAACAACTGCATCTATTGGAGGAGGTTGGAGGAGATAGATATTGAGCTTCTAGCTTAAGGATTTGAAGGAGGGATCAAACCTCTATGCATTGACTTGGTTGTGCCTTATTGCAGGCATCATATCTTCAGCTCATGCAGTAGATCTGCATACCCAACATCGATATAGTTGTAGTGCCTAAGAGGGTGATTTTCCAAGATTGTTATATTTGGAAATCCTTTCTGGGTTATCTTGGGTATTCATCATAGAGCCCGGGTTTGAAATACCGACATCATCTAAGCTCTGGGACTACCAGATCTACATTGTTATATTTTCTCAGCAGTTGCAGTCCCAACATTTGTAGCAGGGACATCACAATATTCCTTCCAACAGTCCAACAATTACGCAGTCCCGCTTGTGGGAGGACTTCAAGTTCATTCTAGACCACTTGTTTGGCTTGAGTGTTTCATATTTTGAGCACTGTTGTACTTGTTTGTCCACCTCCTATTAATAAAATGGCTCAGCTATTCTGTCTATTTGTATGGTGTATTTATATTATTTATTCATTGTTGCAGTTTCCAGATATTGTGTTTTTGTATTACTGCATTCTCCCCTTTTGGGATATTACAGTGGTATCAGAGCATGATATATGGCTCTGTAGGTTATAACCCTGTACAAAAATTATCTGCAAACGAATCTTAAAGACAAAATATAAACAGTAGTGAGAGCATAAAACGTAAAACATATAAACACAGAGATATTCCTCTAGATCCCAAATCGAGACAACCATCTTGATTTTTCCATTATATTCCTTTTAGTGTTACAACACATATATATACATTCCGAAGCATACATAAACCCCAATCCATTAACCCTAGATTAGAACATAAACGTAGTTCCCTTGAACAGATCTACAAAATACCGGGGCTGAAAACCATTGTACCCTAAAAACATGTGCAAACCCATGCACAAAACCATAGGCAGATCCGCCCACCGGAAAATAAGGACCAAAACCCTATGACCCTTGTGACCCCCCCGACGTTGCACCTAGCGCAACATACAGGGGGGGCTATCGCCCCCCCTGTGACCCCCCCACGCGTGATTAGTCATGGAAAGAATATAACACATACCAAAAATTCTCCCACTTGTTGTTTTCTTTCCACAGGGGGCCACAACAGAGCTTAGTCATTAGCCCAGTTCTGTAGCACCCATTGTTTCTCTACACCAAGAGAACTTCTGAGCACTTACAGAATTCATCAATGCATCTACAACATTCTTCAAAGTGTCCACCTTTACCAGAAACATCCTTTTAGCCTCAACCATATATCTCACAAAGTGATATTGAACATCAATGTGCTTTGTCTTTGAATGATAAGCAGGGTTCTTAGCCAAGAAAATTGCACTTTGGCTATCACAATATATCCTTATAGCTTGCTACACCAACCCCATACTTGAACATAATCTCTGCAACCAAACTTCTTCCTTGCTTGCATGAGTGGCTGGATTCAGCCTTTGTAGTTGAAAGAGCCACTACAGACTGTCTTTTACTCATCCAACTGACTGCACCTCCAAATAGGCTAAACACATACCCACTTGTAGATCTTCTTTGGTCCAGATCTCCAGCCCAGTCTGCATCAACAAAACCATGAATGTCCAACACTCTTTCCAATCCCGGTCTTCCCTGGTAGCTCAAGCCATAATCACTAGTGCCATGTAAATATCTGAAAAACCGTTTCACTGCTGCTCAATGCTCCTTCCCTGGGTTTGACATAAACCTGCTCAATACTCCCACTGCATGTGCAATGTCTGGTCTAGTACAGACAATTGCATACAACAGGCTACCCACTGCACTTGCATATGGAACACAAGACATATCCTCCTCTTCTTCTTGTGTCTTGGGACACTGTTCAACAGATAGATTTGTACCTACAGGAATCAGAACATTCACCAGTTTACTATCCTGCATATTGAACCTCTGCAATATAGTCTCGACATACTTCCTCTGGTTTAACCAGAGCTTCCTCTTTGCCCGATCTCTCTTAATTTCCATGCCCAAAATATAGTTTGCAGCACTAAGATCCTTCATGTCGAATTTGGAGAATAGTTGGGTCTTCAAATCTTGGATAATTTCTTTGTCATTTCCAATCAACAACATATCATCCACATACAAGACCAAATAAATTACACGGTCACCAATTAATTTAAAATAAACACATTGATCCTCCTTGCTTCTGGTGAAGCCAAGTCCCTGTATATAGGTATAAAATTTCTGATACCACATCCTTGGTGACTGTTTTGACCCATACAAAGACTTCTTTAACCTGCATACCAGTTCTTTCTTCCCTTTCACCATAAAGCCTTCAGGTTGTTTCATGTAGATATCCTCTTCTAGATCCCCGTGAAGAAAAGCTGTCTTCACATCCATCTGTTCAATCTCAAAATCAAATGCAGCAACAACAGATAAAAGTAATCTAATAGAAGTAACTTTGGCAACAGGAGAAAAAATATCACCAAAATCAATTCCCGACACTTGGGAATAACCTTTTGCTACCAACCGAGCTTTGTATTTCTCCACCTTGCCTTCTACATTCATCTTCTTCTTAAACACCCATTTTCTCCCGATGGGCTTCCTTCCAGCTGGCAACTCCACCAGATCCCATGCCTCATTTTTATGCAAGGATTCCATTTCATCAACCATGGCCTTATTCCAGAGTTTTCCATCCTCTGAATCTACTGCCTCCCTGACAGTTTTGGGATCATCATCAGTTATAGTTAAAGCAAAATTTGAACAAAAAGTAGATGGAATATACCTTTCTGGTTGTCTTCTTTCCCGAGCTGATCTTCTCACAGCTGGAGTTTGTGCCTCTTCCTCTTCTGAGTCTTCTTCTGTTGTAGAGTCTGATTCATCCTCCTTTAGCTCAAACTATATCTTCTCAGGTTCCTTTGGCAGGACTTCATGTTTAAAAAAATATTTCACCTCTCTAAACACCACATCTCGGCTGTACACAACCTTCCTTGTTTCTGAGTTCCAAAGCTTGTAACCCTTTAAACCATCCTTATACCCAATAAAGATGCACCTTTCAGATTTATTATCCAACTTGGTCCTTTTCTCCTTTGGAACATGTACATATGAATCACATCCAAATACCCTCAGATGTGAAAGAGAGGGTTTCTTACCAGTCCATACCTCATGTGAAGTCTTATCCTCCGATGCTGATGAAGGTGATCTGTTAACCAAGTAACATGTAGTCTCCACTGCCTCTACCCAAAATTCTTGTCCTAACCCGGTACCATTGAGCATGCTTCTTACCTTTTCCATCAACGTTCTATTCATTCTTTCTGCAACTCCATTTTGCTGAGGTGTGTATGGAGTAGTATTCTATCGTGCTATACCACACTTCTTACAGAACTCTTCAAATTCCTTCTTGCAGAACTCCCCACCATTATCTATCCTCAACACCTTTATCTTCTTTTCTGTCTAGTTTTCCACTAGAGCCTTAAATTCTTTAAACCTGTCAAAGACTTTGGATTTCTTCCTCAAGAAATATATCCATGTATTCCTTGAGAAGTCATCTATGAATGAAACATAGTACACAGACTTACCCAGTGATGGAACCAACACAAGTCCAAACACATCACTGTGCACAAGCTCTAATATCTTGTTTGCCCTCTTAGCACCAGAAGGAAAACTCATCCGATTCTGCTTCCCATACACACAATGTTCACAAAAATCAAAATTTAGAGAGCTATTAGACATACCTTCTACCATACCATTTCTATTTAGTATCCGAAGGCCCTTCTCTCCAATATGTCCAAGCCTTTGATGCCATAGCTTGGTATTTTCTCCAGAGACTGCTAGGCTTTCCACTCCACCTTCAGGAACCACAGAAATGTTGCATCCAACAATAATAGTGCTACCCTGAAGCTTGTACAGAGTTCCAATATGAACTCCCCGCATTAATACCAATGCTCCCCGAACCATCTTACAGGTATCTTTCTCGAACACTGTTTTTACACCTGCATCATCCATCTTGCTTATAGAAATCAGATTTCTGGCCAATGCAGAAATGTGCAGAACACCAGGAAGTGTTCTAATCCTTCCACCTTGCAGCTTCAGCTTGAATTTTCCATGTCCGACGATTCTGGCCTTCCTATCATCACCTAAGAAGACATCACCGCCATCATATTTCTCATACTCGCAGAACCACTCCCTATGGGGAGTGAAGTGAAAGGATGCACCCAAGTCAATCAACCATGACTCATGATCTACATGTGTATTTGAAGAAGAAGCCAAATAGACATCCCCACCTTCATCCGAGGTGGTTTTTGCCTTTGCAGAAGGAGCATCATCAAATCCCTTTCCTTTCTTAGGAGCTTTAGATCTGTATTCCTTTTTGTAGTGCCCTTCCTTTCCGCATTTCCAACACACATTTACAAACTTTCCAGGAGATTTAGATCTCCCTCTAGATTTAGATCTCTCACTCGAAACCTTATTCTTGTTTCTGTTCTGGGACCTTCCTCGTACAGATAAGGAATCTCCATTCTGACCCTCCATATTTCTCCGTCTCATTTCCTCCGATAGCAAGGCTGATACAATGTCATCGAAATTCAGGGTAGTTGTATTGCTACCTATTGCAATAACCAGATTGTCCCACGAGTCTGGTAGAGAACACAACAAACTAATGCACTTATCTTCATCTGAGATTTTAATATCAACAGATGACAGCTGACTTACCACAGTATTGAAGGAGTTCATATGGTCTGTCACCGAGTCTCCATCCTTCATCCTCAGGTTATACAAATTTTTCTGCAGGAATAATTTATTCACCAGAGACTTAGATTGGTACAAAGTCCCTAACTTGTCCCACAAGGTCTTCGCCGTAGCTTCCCTAGATACATTCAAAAATACTGAATCTAAGACACACAACCGTATTGTGCTCTTTTTCCTTCCGATCCAGTTTCTTCCAGTCTTCATCTGACATTGCCGTTGGTTTAGTACCCTGATCTACCGTGATCCACTGGTCCTTATCCACCAGCAGATCCTCCATCTTGAGCTTCCACAACTCAAAAATCTGACCATTAAATTTCTCGATCTCTATCTTCCTGCCGCTCATCATCTTCTTTCACTACAAGAATTGATCCCGAAGATCTCCCATTGAATAGGGTCTACCTCAGGCCCAAGAAAAAA
The DNA here is from genome assembly GCA_034641835.2 of Pinus albicaulis. Taxonomy (NCBI): domain Eukaryota; kingdom Viridiplantae; phylum Streptophyta; class Pinopsida; order Pinales; family Pinaceae; genus Pinus; species Pinus albicaulis. The sequence continues at coordinate 665,746,821 of CM076580.1, read as the reverse complement.
TCCCCTAAGCAGCAAAGGCGTCCCCTTGAAGCTAAAACTGCTCTGATACCAAATGTAGGTTTTAACCCTGCACATAAATTATCTGCAAACGAATCTTAAAGACAGAAAATAAACAGTAGCGAGAGCATAAAACATACAACAGATAAACACAGAGCTATTCCCCTGAATCCCAAATCGAGACGACCAACTTGATTTTTCCATTATATTCCTTTTAGTGTTACAACACATATATATACATGCCGAAGAATACATAAATCCAAATCCATTAACCCTGGATTAGAACATAACCGTAGTTCCCTTGACCGGATCTACAAAATACCAGGGGCCGAAAACCATTGTACCCCAAAACCATGTGCAAACCCATGCACAAAACCATGGGTGGATCCGCCCACAGGAAAATAAGGACCAAAACCCTACGACCCCTGTGACCCCTCCGACGTTGCACCTAGCACAACGTACACGGGGGGCTATTTCCCCCCTTGTGACCCCCCTGCGCGTGATTAGTCGTGGAAAGAATATAACACATACCCAACAGGCTCAGCTTGTGGGAACTTCATATTTAACATCAAAAGAAGAAGAAGATAGTAGATATTTACAATGACAGAGGGTTTAAGTTTTGCCACACTTCTCTTTATATCTATGCAATATCCCTCCAAAGAGGTCAAACAAATGAAGAGAGAAAGGCAAAAGGAGGATCCAAGAATATTTCAGAAAGAGGAAGGTCCATGCACTTCCTATCAGCTACAGAAACAACTGACAAGGCAAATAGCTCCACATCATTCTACTAGATCCAGTTTCTTTGAGAAGGAAGGTGAATGGTGTGGATATGAAGGGGACTTAGGGTATGAGACCCTAAGAAATTATTTGTTCGAGTAAAAATCAGAGCCTAGAGTACTCAAGGAGAATCTAACTCTCCAATAGTTTTTACAACTCAAGGAAGAAAGGAGATCCCGCAGCAACAATAGAAGAAAGAGGCATAGATTATTCTTGCCTATATTTTATCATCCTAAAGCACAGTAAGGGCTTGGAGGGAAGATTTAGCTGCATTATTTCAGCTATACCCAGTAGCAGAAAGAGAGGCTGTTGAAATTGCAGCGCTACACCTTGAGGGTGAAGCAAAATATTGGTGGTTCAGTCATTTATCACATGCCAAGGTGACTGCTTATGCAGATTTCTTTCAAAGACTGAAGAAGAAGATTGGTAGAAGGAAACCAGAGACATTTCCCATTAAGACACTTCCCATAATTGATGAGGTAATACATGAGAAGCCAAAGGAAGATGTCATCAGTATCACTCTGGAGGAGGAGCCTTTACCACCACTACTAGTTGCAGAAGTACATGTATTAGGAGGAGGAACACTTTCATCTTTGCAAGATGGTCTTGAGATCTTGACATTAGGAGTCCCATGAATGATCCAGGAGATGCATGAGGAGGAGGAGGTAGATACCAGCGCTGGTACAATTGAAGAAGAGCATCCATCACCATTAACAACAGTTGGAGAGGCCATTGCACTGGTTGGAGGAACTCTTGTAGCTGTGCAAAATGTTCCCAAGATTCAACTTATCCAAGGTTTGCAAACAATTTCATCTCATATTATTTCAGTACCTCATATTGAGATTTGTGAGAACATGCAATAAGGGAAATTGCATAACCAAGGGTTAGAGCAACTTTCTAATTTGGAGCAGCAAATTATCACTGCACAAAGGACCCTTGATTTGATAAAGGAGGAGATGTATAGCTATCCCAATTTATCATTGTTGAGATACACACAACACTTTGTGTTGAAGTGTGGAGTTTCCGAGGATGGGATGAGCACAACCCTATTCAGTACAATGTTGGGATATGAGTTTAGCATTGTGTATGGCCATGAGATAGTAGATGTATTACCATGTAAATATACAACACTGTCACTAAGTAACAATGATGAGATGAGGGCCCCATTATTCTTGGAGCATTCTGAAGGCAACTTCACTCATGAAGCACTAGAGGGACAAATGATAGATGGTATGCATCTTATGATGGATAGCACTTTCCATTATCAGGATGAAGTTCGCTTGATGAGAATCTCACATCTCAAAGAGAAATTTCCACCTACAACATGTATGGAACCTTATGGGTTCTATTGGGCCATTGATGAGATGATCTCATGGAGAGACCTAAAAGGAGGTGCACTTTAACATCTCAGGGAGTACAGAGCTTATTAGGTGGAGGAAAATAGTATTATACCTTGGGTGGATACCAAGTATGTGCATGACATGATTCATCATCCATAGTGGGATGGATGGATGAGGAGGATGAACAAGGGGTTGGCAACCTACTTGCAGATCTATGATACATGGCAACAAGAAGCATGGCTACGCTGGTTGCTTTTGGGTGAGTATGGTTATTACCCAACATCTCACACTTGTATGGTCCATGCCATGTACATCACTAATGTTATGCAACAACAGGAGGCATGTCTATGCTGGTTATTGTTGAGAGAGTTTAGCCATCACATGATATATCTTATGTCCATGTATGTACTTTTGTTTGGGATATATTTTATGTCCATGTATGTACTTTTTTTTTATGATATGGCATAAATATCACCTGATGTGGCAACAAGGAGCTTGTTTGTATTGTTATGATGTGACATTCCACATTTCAATCAGTATGTTGTTGCTCCATGACTTTCATCATGATGATGTAAGATGGCATCAAGAATCCTTGTTGCTTTGGTTACTTTTGCGAGATTATGGACTAATTTTTCCCCATACATTGCATGATGATGATAGAGGTTGGAAATAGAGGCCTTATTGCGTTGGATTTTGTTGGGAGATTATGGTCATTGTACTTGGTATTATGATGTTGTGATGGGGCAACAAGAGTCATTGCTCCAGTGGATTCTTTTGAGAGAGTATGGCTCTCATACTTGGGTTGATGATGATTTGGAATGGCAGCAAGAGGCATTGCAGCGGTGGATTCTATTGAGAGAGTATGACTCTCTTACTTGGTTTAATGACGATTTGGCATGGCAGAGGAATGCTTTGCTACGGTGGTTGTTATTAGGAGAGTATGGTTTGAAATTGTACATGTTCATCCATATGCCTATACTTCTTATTTTTCACATTGTTGGGATGATGCTTGGATCCAAAAAGGCTAACAGGGCCAAGGATGGAAGCATGGGGAGATGCAATCTACTTCATGTAGCATGGGATGGAGAGATAGCTTATGGGTTGGGAATTTCCACTTTGGGAAGAGACCACTTCAATGTATGTATCTCATGCATAGAGGAGGATCTTGGACAACATATGGTTGCCACTTGGAGACTTATTGAAGAGGAGAGGCATCTAACTTTTTATTTGGGGGGCATTCTAGACATTCTAGAGAGGCAGCTTTGGATCTGGGCATGCATTACACATTGTAGCAGATGGGGAGACCTTCCATATGAGGATTCCATTTGGAGGGAGATGGATTGCTATAGCATCCACTTTTGCAGTTGCTTGAGGAAAAGAAACATTTTGGTGGGGAGGACTGTAATATTCCCAATTTTCCACCAGTTAATTGGAATATTAGAGTTCTTAATTTTTCTAATTAATTAAGTAAAGAAGAGGGCAGAGGGACCCATAAACCCCATAGATGAATAAAATCCACTTTTTTATGTGTGTATGTGGATAATTAGATAGTAGATATACATTATGGAGTAGTGGAGCAGCCTTTAATGTAGGAATAGTGGAGATCATGGATCATTAATGAGAAGATCATGGAGATCATGTAGGAATTCAAATGAGGTCATGGTGCAATAAAAGTAAGATCATAGAGAACTAATGATTAAATAGTGGAGGAAGTGGTGCATATAATGTACACATGATGGAGAGAGTGGGGATAAAATGCAGAGATGGTGGAGAACATGGAGAGACAACACAGTCTTCATGGAGGCTAGTGGCCACATGTGCAGCACAGTTATGAGGTGGGCCAGGGCTATGGAAGGCTCAAAAACCATATAAGGAATATGAAGGTAGCAATAGAAGACAAGATTTATATTATTATTTTTTAATATTTTTAGATATGGACTTTTCATTTAACATTTCTATGCATGCTTCAGCTATTTAGCTAACTTTGCAGTGCTGTTTAGCACACAGGTGTTTCCGAGAGGAAATCCTGCCATTACCCATGGGGGGCTTCGAGTGCCTACTATGGGAATGTTTCTTTGAGCTGTCATACATCATCATGGATTGGTGCCACATTCAACCCCTCTCTACAACACATTTAGTCTCATGAATTACACATTCTTGCTTGAGGGTTTGAGAGGAGCAGGTTGTTTCTAGCATTTTAGCTAGGAAACCGGTGGATGATTCATCCTTTCATCTTGTTCTTCAAGATTAGTCTTCTAGGAGAAACATATTCATATCCAACAGTCAGGCCAACATTACACACCTCCATGCAGCATCAATTCCCCAAGGGATTGCACAGTCCAGTCTTGCAGATCTGAAGGAGGAAGGAAGTTTCCAGTATTTCAGCTAGAAATCCTATGAGGGACCATCTCCTCACTTTCGGCATACTGTTTCCATAATTTAGGAGCTTCATTGAAACATCTAGCATTAGGCTATAGAGCCTCCATCCCTGAAAATGCAGTTTTACTCAGCTGTTGTGTATTCAACAACTGCATCTATTGGAGGAGGTTGGAGGAGACAGATCTTGAGCTTCTAGCTCAAGGATATAAAGGAGGGATCAACCCTCTATGCATTGAGTTGGTTGTGTCTTATTGTAGCCATCATATCTTCAGCTCATGCAATAGATCTGCATACCCAACAGTGATATAGTTGCAGGGCCTAAGAGGGTGATTTTCCAAGATTGTTAGATCTGGAAATCATTTATGGGTTATCTTGGGTATTCATCATAGAGCCCGGATCTGAAATCCCGACATCATCTAAGCTCCGGAACAGCCAGATCTACATTTCTATATTTTTCTGGCAGTCATAGTCTCGACATTTGCAGTAGGGACAACATAGTATTCCTTCCAGCAGTCCAATGGTTACACAGTCCCTCTTGTGGGAGGACTTCAGGGTCATTATAGGCCACTTGTTTGGCTTGAGTGTCTCTTATTTTGAGCACTGTTGTACTTGTTTTTCCACCTCCTATTAATAAAATGGATCAATTATTCTGTCTATTTGTATGGTGTATTTAGATTATTTTTTCACTGCTGTAGTTTCCAACTATTGTGTTTTTGTATTACTGCATTCTCCCCTTTGGGATATTATAGAGTGAGCCTAGTTGTGCTCATTGCTACAAATGAAAATCTTGAAAATCCTATAAATATAAAAGATAAAGAGGTGATGATCGTAGAAAAAATATTAGAGGTCATAAAAGAGTTAGGAAATGGAGAAATGAATTATATTCCATTTTATTTAGATGAAAGTGTAGGCCCTAAGATCCTATTCTCTACTAACGTTGATCAAAATAATTTTAAATTAATTGCGATTCAACCAGAGATCAAATATGAGACACATCTTATTGGTTCAAGGACCACTTCAATTATTGTTAATTGAAGACATGTACTTGATATTGATATGGTAAAATGGAACAAGAAAACAAGAGATATCGTTTCTATAATAATAATTGAGTCCACCACCAGCATTAATAGAATATACACTCTTTTATCCAGAGTTGAGGTGCAGTTGAATAATGCCAAGGCAACAATCTAAAGCGAAGAAAATAAGATTAAATATTTGGAAATTAATTTAGCTAGTTTATGATCACACATTACTAAAGATGGGACTACTACCCAAAAGTTATTAGTTAAAAGAAAAGGAAACCAGAGATGAAAGCAACCTTCAAGTCCTTTGAATCTGAGATGTCAAATTTAAATAAAATATACCATTATAATGAACAAGAAGGAATAAATTGCAATAATTAAAAAGAACAATCAATGTAAAAGAATAACAAATGAAGGCTTTGAAAGATCGATTTTCCAAATGGAATAAAGAGTTTAAGAAAAAAGGAAAGGAAATATTAGGATGAAATTAATGAATATAAAGCCAAAATTGATAGTGTTATTCAACAAGACACAATGGGGGATATTGACGAAAATAAAATTAAATGCTTTGAAATAAAATTGGTTTAAATGGATGAATAAATTAGAAATCAAAATCAGGAAAACAAATAACTTATGAATAATTGGGCCACTAAAGTTAATAAGAAAAATTAGGTTATTGAAGGAATCAAGTTTATATTAAATAAAAACAATGATGAACTACAAGCCTTACATAAATATATAGAAAATTCTATATTGGAAAGAGCCACACTATTTGAGGCAAAGGATAAGATATGGGAGCCACACTTTGAGATAGTCATCATTGATAATACTTGCATAGACATGAAGAATATTTCTCCTATAATATATGAAAGGTTGAAGGAAATTGACTTAGTTATTCATTGTTTAAATTCAATTAACAAAGAAACTATCAATACCTTCGATCTTCCTAAAAGAGAGGAATGCATTCCATTAATTTTATAAATTAATGAAAATAAGAAAAACATGGATGGAATGAATGCTAAAATTGTTAAATCCAAAAATATCATCATATAATTTAAAACATAATGGGAATATATTTAGAGGCTTGGGATCCCATCCTTTTAGACTAATTCAATTTGGCTTATATTAGAAGATAAATTTCTAGTTGCACTGAAAGAACTCAATATGATCAGAGATATGCTCCAACTAGTAGCAACGAAGTTGTTTCTGGGTGATTACTAGTAAATGATCTTTGTTAGTATTTCAATGTATTATATCTTCTAGATAAGATGTTTCAACAGCTTCCTACTGCCACTTATTAGCTTTAGTTTGTTCTTGGCATAACCTATTTCAAGTTTAATAAACAACAATGTTAATCCCTAATTGAATAGGATAAATTTATAAAGCTGAAGAAATATTTTACTTAATGGGTCAATCATGCTCTAGTTATACAGGGTACCAAATTAGTTCAACCAATGCGATTAGTGACCGAGTAAGTTGTAAAGGTAGAGAAAGAGTAGGAATTTGTGGTTTTTGAATGGCTTAATAGTAAAAGCACCTAGGCTACAAGAAAATCCATGAATGATAGCTCAAAGAAAAAAAAGGCCAAAGTGACTAAGAAATATTCAAATAGAAGAATATATCTTGCAAATAGATTATATTTTTGGGATCATGTCATGCAATACTTAGTTAAAACAAAATTATACAAGTAGTTGAATGGAGGAGTTTTTATAAGGACCACAATCTTACTTTTATATGGTCGTACTTTTGGATGAGAAACTTTATTTTGAATGGGCACAATGCACACACTCTATTTTCCTGCTCCATGATGACAATGTGATTTTTATATATGAAATTATGATTATTGGTACTTCTTTTAAGTGTTACATGTTTTTATAACATTAGGTTTGTATAAATTGTTACACTTGAACAATTGATAGTTTGACACGATCAAATTGATAACTCTTTTCATATATATTACTTGGTTTATTACTTCTCAAATATACATTATTTGGAAGGTTTAAATCATAATTTCAATTTTTTTTTTTTTTGTAGATTGGAATTATATGGATACTCGATTTCATATGCTTTCAATGCATGCTTTAGTTAATACAAATACCTACTAGTAGTATTTTATTTTCTCTTGTTTATATTTCATTGCTTGTTGTTTAACTTGGTCTTCTACCAAGTTTTTTATGTATTCACCTTGTAATTTATTTGCAACCCTTATTCATCCTAATTACATATTTTAAATTTATAGTTTAATTCATTGAACATTCATTTATATATGAGTTTAACATATTCTAAGCCTTACTATCTATTATTTTTCAAAAATCTCTATCTATAATCTTGCTAATTTTAAAAGATACCATAGAAAAACATTCACAAAATTACACAAAATACCTTCAGTGGTTTAGGAAGGCTAGTCCTTTAACCTAAAGTAGGAGTATTACTGGTTCTCATTGAATTCCTTTATAATTGTTTGTGTCACCAAAACAATCTAAGGGACAATAAAAGTACAAACTAACTCTCACATTCATAGATATTGATCCATTGATTGATTATTCTAATCATTTGTGGTAGTCCTACTTATACAAGTGCCTCAACTATATTAAGATTTCAATGGATAGTCATGAAAATATGACTCTTCCATCTAATTACAACGAATTTCCTTCATAATGTAGAAATATGGGCACATTTTAACTTGATAGAATTTGTGACAAGTGGAAGCTAAGTCATGCTTTGATTGTGGAGCTACCAATTTCCCATGTCACTTTATTACATTAGGAGATTGGTTGGTTAACTAATATAGGTACTTTGTTGGTGACAATTGTGTGGCTAAGTTGACATATTATAACAACTTTCAAGAGTTGCAACAACAACCACTTGACTGAGAGTTACAACATTGCACAAGAGTGGGTTGTTAAAACAACTGCATGATTTAGAGTTGTAAAAATATACTAGAGTGAGCTATAGTATAGTGAAAAGGAGAGCTACAACAATGGGAAGTCATAGAGAAACATTTTCATCTCAGAATTGTATCACAAGTGTCTTTAGCTAATATTTTTAGCACATGTTTCATCACCTAAAAGTTGTATTAGCCTAGAGTTGTAGCACTATACTACAAGGTGAGTCATATAATCCTACAATAGGGAGTCACATCACTTGCTAATCAAGACTTCCAACACCTAGAAACCGAGAGTTGCAACACCTAGTGACCCTAGGTTGTAATGCATATCATTAAGGAGTTGTAGCACTTGGAAATAGGGAGTGGAAACAACTATACATGGTGATTTTTAATGCATGTATCTTTCTCCTATATGCATTTATACCTCTTGAATACTAGTGGTTAGCATATCAAGGTAATTATCTCCTTTATTTTTTTTTTTCAAGTTGTCTGTAATCCTCCAGGTTTGACCTATGGATTGAGAAGCCGTGACATAGGGGCATCTAATCTGTCAAAGTCAACCAGGGATCGCACCCAGCTTGGGCCACACTAACCCTTAGATGACTAGAGTTTTTAGCATGTCACCTCCCCCCTAGCATAGGGAACAACCACCCCCTGTGATTTTTGATTCCAGGTCACCTTGCTGTCGAGGCCCGTCCTCAACCAGTTTTGCTAGTGGGACTTGGCAATGTGATTATCTCCTTAAATGAATAATAATAAGAATTAAAATGGCATATTAAGATAGTATATATACCTTAACCAAAAATTAATTCAAATGAGAAAAAAAAAGGTTTCTGGAGTCAAGTGAAAATGGGGAAAATATACACAAAAGGGTCTTACATGGGTGCTAGAAATATGTAAAATTGGGTGCCCATCACCTTCGCCAGCCAAAGATATTACATGTCCCTATGCAACCAATAGTCAGGTTTAGGTTGAGTAATAATAAAATCCATGGATGTTACTAATGTTGTAATCCACCTTCCCTAACTCAAAAGCATGGTAGTAAATGTTCCTTTGATTAGCTTCCCTCCATCCAATAATTTATTCCTTTATGATCATATTATAGTCTTTATATTATACTTGGTAGAAGGTAGATAGATCTTTGAATGATGAAATTTGAGGCAAACTCAATGGTTTTAGCAACTCACTATACACTTAATATATTATTGCACCCTTTTGAGAAATATTGCAAAATCATCAAGGTTGAAGGGATCTCATTTGTATATATCCTTTGTGGCTTGTGTGCAACCTTCAACACACCCTTTTATAACATTATTTTATTAGTACTTCAACATATGCATTACAAATTTCAATTCCCTCTTACCTATTTCAGGCTATGAATTTTTCATGTATAAGGGAGTTAACCCATATATATCATCTCAGGATTAGATACCGAAGTATATAACATTCCCCTATAATCCAAAAATTACACTTAAAATTGTTTTCAATCACCTGATAGGAAATTTTCAATTCAATGTGGTTATTTAAGAATGATACAAAATATCAAAATTGAACATCCCCTACAAAATGGTTGGGGTTCTCTATATGGTCATGATGTAGCAACTTGTTGTGCTGACAGACCTTACAAAATAAATTCTTCTCCTTGTTGGCGCATGGATAAATATGCCTAAATGAATGTATTTGGAGAGGTTATTCCATAGGGATTGGTGGTCATGAGATATTTTTCTTGGAACATGAAACAATTCTCCTGAAAATACATATTGTACAAAGAAGAAGGGGATCTACAACTAGGTGCAACATCCACCAACAATCCAAGTTGAATCTTCTCAAATTCTAGTTTAACCACCTATTTATGTACTTTGATAGTATTTTCATACTCTTCATCTATTCCATTCTTCCATTTCTCCCATTATGTCATGTGAATTTTCAACTACTTAGCCCATCTGTCTCTAAGTTTTATGACAACTAGTTGATGTTCCATTATTGGCATTACCTTCTCCTCATAAGTAGGCAATGCCCCATTCCAACAATATTCATGGGATTTATAATATTGGTTTTCAAGGTCTAATTGAACTTATTGGTCCTTCATCTCAATAGGATCTATCTAAATAACAAATTATGTCATCTCAATTCCTTTTTTTATAGCTTTGATAGCCTCATATAGGGTTTCTTTCTCATGCATTTATTTCTACATTATTTACTTTATATTTGGAAGAGATTCTATTATATCCTTAGAAACAAGAGATATTGAAACTTGAGAAAGGAACTCTAATATTTCAGAGGGCCTTATTTTCTTCAACCCACTCTCCAATAATGTCATTGTGGTCTAGAGTTTTCTATTTTTATTTTCAAGAATACTATTGCTTCTAAGAAGAGAAGTATACATGAGAATCAAGGAAATAATACATACTATTTTCTTTTGCATCATAACCTTTAAAGTATTCTTTAGTTCTAGGTTGGTAGCAACTTCTTGTGCTTCTACTAGTGTGCTTGGTGTTGCGACTTCTTCTTCTTCTACCTATTATTCTATGTAAACTTCTATAGTTAGAGTATGACCTTCTTTTATATCTCTACTTTCTAGTTCTTATGTAGCAACAAGGTCCTATAATATGTCTTCCCTTGGTGGTTCTTATGTAGAAGAAACACCCTCAATCTCCATCTCAACACTTTATTCCCAGAGCCTTGTTCTTCTCCCATAACCTATGTTTTTTCATGTGGGATAACACATGATTATTATTTTTGTTCTATATTAGGTTCTTCTTCCACCATTGCTAGTTCTTGTGTGTCAGTAGAGGTTTCTTCCTATTCTACTTGAGTCACAATAATTGTGGTAAGATATATGTTGTATCTTGTACTGTTCCTTCTATGGTTTTCTAGAAATGTAGGAATATTTTTCATCCTCTTTGTTTGATCCTTTATTCCAATGATATCCACAATTCTATCATGGCTATGTTTTTATCACTACAGAGTTATAGCAGAGACTTACTCTATCACAATATTTGTAGAAACTTGAACATCTTCCTCTTTGATAGTGGCAATACAATATTCCATATCTTTAGGAGTGTGAGTGATTTTTACCTAGATAGTTTCAGTAGTTGCAATTGATTCAGATTTATGCAAGAATGCAACAGAATACACATATAACCATAAGAATAGAGATGCAATGAAAATAATGCTTCATTTTATTAATAAAATAATGACTGAAATAAGCTTACAAACATAATGGAAGCAAGCTAGGGTGTTGGTAGTGTATCTCTGAGAAGAGATGTGGCGTACGCAGGCCTCTGAACTGTGCTACATTGAGGCTCGAAGGCCTATTACAGACATAATGGAAAAATATGAGCTAGGGTACTGGCAGTGTATCCCTGAGAAGAGATGTGATGGCTACTAGCCCCTGAAGTGTGCTACATTGAGGCTCGAAGGCCTATTACATACATAATGGAAATATATGAGCTAGGGTACTGGCAGCGTATCCCTGAGAAGAGATGTGATGGCTACTGGCCCCTGAACTGTGTTACAATGAGGCTCGAGGGCCTATTTATTTTTGAGAAATAATGTAAAATCTGAAACTTCCAAAAACCTAACCCTAGGAGATGAAGCGCCAAAACTGTGGGCCTCGTTTGGGTAAATTGATGTTTCAAATTCCTGGGGATGTAACTTTGGCATATGATCTCTGTTTGATGCGCTCAATAGCTCGTTAGAAATATCTGTCTGAGGAATAAAACTTTTGATGCAAAAAAGAGAAGCTCGGTTGCTCTCATTTTTCCCAAAAAACGTCGTTTAGGGCCTCAAAATGGCTCCAGAAGTTTAGGACCCAAAAAACTGCTAAAAATAGTAAGTTGTGCTGAAACTTGAAAATGGAAAGAACTGATGGTGGGGGTTCAAATGGAATAGGTGGGCGGCCACCAATATCCACCTGGATCATTAATGCCCCAAAATGGCTTTGGGCGTGCAAGACCCAAAAGCTGCTAGAAATAGTAAGCTGCTGGAAGTGAAAAGCTGCAAGAATTGATGTCACAGGTCCAAATGGAATAGGTGGGCGACCATTGATATCCACCTGGATAATTACTCCCTCCTTAGGAAGCAATGGTCTCCATTGCATTAAGTTCCTCCATGCACTAGTACATTTGGCGGAAATTCCGACACTTTAGTTCCAACACTTTTGTCGTATTGTCGGAAATTTCCCCAAAATTTATCAATTTTTCAAATCCCGCCACCAACCGTCACTATACCAATGTTTAGGGACATCGTCGCTTTTGCGACGTTTATGAATGTCATTGGACATGCGACGTTCTAAACTATTCGTCGGAAGAACGACGTTTGTGGGACATAACGTTGGAAATGAAATGTATTTAAAATATGTGTCGGTATTGCGACGATTTGGAGAAAACGTCACAAGACCGAAATTTTGCTCCAAACCGTCGCAATACCGAAGCATATTTTAGAATCGTCGCATTTCTGACGTTTCTAAAATATGCGTCGGTAGCCAAACCTTACCATACGTTTTCACATATGCCATCAAATTTGATAATATAAGTGCCATACCATTATATCCAAAGTTTAATTGGAATGTGCCTCCAATAAATCACATGTTCGGACTTTGCAATAGCTAACACCACCATTGTAATGTTTTTCCACCATATGGTATACTTTGGAATATGATTTGCCACCATAATTAAACCATGGAACTTTGGGTTAATATATATAATGTGTGGAATTATATAATAAGGTTTGGATTAAATACGAATATATATATATATATATATATATATATATATATATATATATATATATATATATATATATATATATATATATATAATGCAAATTTTAATTTAAAATTCAAATTATATTAATATAATTTCACATTTAAATATATTTTTTCTCATTAATATATAAATATAAATTTATTTTTACATATAATGTTATAATATAGTTTCAAAATAAACATCACATTCAAATATATTTTTTAAATAGAGTTTTAACTTACTTATATATATAAATATTAAATAGAATAAAATTTTGAAAAATAAATATCTAAATTTATTATAGAATTCACACTGCATTTCAAATATATTAAAATTATATTTTAAATATATATTTTTTATATAGTTTTGAAATAAGTTATTAGATTGTTGAATAAAATTAATTACATTTGAATTTTGTCTAATTTCTTTTTTGGTAAATTAATTTCATGAGGTTCACAAATCTCAAGTCAAATTTAAACTAGCTAAACAAAAACTCTAATAATTTCATGAAAATCATCTAAAAATTTATTGAAATATCAAACTTGACAGTAGACTAATATGGGTTTAGTTAGTTTTATGAGGATAATGTTGGAAGTTGTGTTGTTGATTTACATAGAACAACACTTTTTTTGTATAATATTTTTAGTTTCTATTTTTTTATCTTTATCTTCACGGTTCTAATATGTTAAGTTTTTTTTTATACCACATACATTTAAATTATATAAATTTATACATTTATAAAGAGTTATAATAGAAGCATAATAGTTCAATAAAATATAAAAGTTAAATAGTTGGGGTGGCGGGAGGGGGAGGGGGTGAGATTCTCCTAAATCCTGATGGAATATGAAAAATAAAGTACTTATGGGGGCTAGTCCAAAGAATGAACAATCTCACATAAATGTATGGGCTTCTTCCAGGTCTCCAATTGGCTAATGATCGAGATGTATCTAAGTTAGTGATCTTGGGGGATTCCCTTATCACTATTCAACACCTTCAAAAAGGATTTCTCCTGAAGAACAACAATTTATCCTTCCTCAGAAAAATCAATAGTACCCTAAAATAATTCTCTCAAAAGGCTTATTACCACATTTTAAGAAGCCAAAACAAAGCAGCGGATACACAAATGAATCAAGCCTTCCTTCTTGAAGGAAGCAGGTTAGTATGAGATCAATGACATGTCAGGTTGGAAAGATATTCCATGAATAATTCCACTCAATATAATTTTCCCTCTCTCTTGTTTTTCTAGTTGGATATATGCAACATGAGAATTAATTTTTGAATATTTCCAAAGCCCTCCTTTCTATGCCCCCCCATGTCTCCTCCTATATATGAATATATTCGCATCACGCATAACATTTGGTGTCAAGATCTCGTCATTAAGGTTGAGGTGGTGGTTTGTGGGGATGTTGGCCACATGCCCATTTACCCCTCACATGTGGAGTCTTATGAAGTTGGAAAACCCTTAATTCCATCCTTTTCCTTCGTACCAAGTTCATTGATGGATACAGGGTGGGGAGAGTTAATGAATTTCGTGGTTGATTCGATCCCTTGGGCATGGGAGTTTACCAGTATAAAGGTGGAATTCATGGTTGGTGTTAATATGATAAGGCATAAAGTATCAGTTCAAGGGTGTGCCCTTGAGAGTCAAGACAACCCTTCTGCTAGTTGGTGGGCTCTCCACACCTTTGTAAACTCCATCGATGCTAAGAATGCTTTCAATATTATGTGTCTCTTGCTCAGTGTTGTGAATGCTAATGTCTCGCTCGTCTCATTCAAAGTGAAAACATGGGGAATTATCTTGTCTTTTCTTGGCTCAGTTTCCTCCTATGGAGTAAGAAGTTGGGAATATTTCCCCTCCAGGTTGTCAATGGATTTTCGTAAATCTCAAGAAGTCAAGTTGGAATTTTTTCCAATGGGTGTTGAATTTCTCATCTTCGAATTTGAAGCTTCTTCACCACCCTGTGCACATCCTGCAACTTTTTCCATGGAAATAGGTGTTACTGTGTTGAGGGCACCATCACTGGTGTAGCTTCATGCATCCCAAGTCTTGCACAATTTTCATACGCACAATTTCCCCTGCATAAATACTAACTTCTTTGGTACCCTTAGTTCTATTCTTCTTTTTTTTCTTAGTTGGAAAACTCCCTCCCTTTCTTCCGGCTTGTCTCTTTCCATGTTCTGATAAATTTTGGGTCTTCTACTTATGTAGGTAGCTCCCCTAGCTCAAACCTCTCCCCCTCTATTTCCAAGCTCTTTTGGCTCCCTATTTGTGGTATAAAATCACACTTTGTATCTAATTTTGTGTTCCAACACTCAATTTCTGTCCCTTATGGGGAACAAGTTGCACAAGACAGTACAATTTTATGTCCACATCCCCATTATTTCCATTTAGACCAATATTAATGCATAAATTTTCAATCATAATATAATATTAATTTCGTTATTACTTTTCAAACACTCCTTAAGTACCTCTTGTCCACATCAAAATGGCATAGGTAAGAAAAAGGTCTAAAATAAATTAGACTCGACATAATAAAAAATAGTATGCAAAAACTATAGTTATAACTTACATACCCTTACCTGGGCCAACATTATATAACTCTACTTCACTAGGATGAACATTAACTAAGGCTTCACGTATGCATCCACCAAATCTATCACATCAATGTAGTCCCTAATACATGTACCTTCAAGAGTATTGTGACCGCACGGGTGCCCTGTGCACGTTTGTGTAGCCCAATTTTCGGTTTCTCCCTTGTGCCTTTGTTCAGTCATGGGCGCCTTGTCGCGTCGTGTGAGGGCGCTCGCCCAAACGCGTTCGGGTCAGGTTGTTTCATTTGAGGGTGGCCGTATCAAATTTACTAAGTTGTGACAGCAAGGGTGTCTTGTGCATGTTCGTGAGGCTCGTTTTCCTTTTTCTCCCTTGTGCCTTCGTTCGATCGGGCGCACCGTGTCAGGGCGCCTGCCCAAATGCGTTCAGGTCGGGTCAGGTCGCTTCGTTTGAGGGCGACCGTATCAAATTTGCTAAGTTGTGACTGCACGAGTGCCTTTTGTACGTTCGTGCGGCTTGTTTTCCATTTTCTAGCTTGTGACTTTGTTCAGTCGTGCATGCCGTGTCACGTCGTGTGAGGGTGCCCGCCCAAACGCGTTCGGGTCGGGTCGTTTCGTTTAAGGGCGGTCGTATCAAATTTGCTAAGTTGTGACCGCATGGGTGCCTTCATGTGCATGTTCATGCGGCTCGTTTGTCGTTTTCTCCCTTGTGCCTTCATTCGGTCAGGCGCGTCGTGTCGTTTCGTTTTAGGGTATCCGCCCAAACCTGTTCGGGTCAGGTCGTTTCGGTTGAGGGTGCTCGCTCAAACACGTTCGGGTCGGGTCGTTCCAGTTGAGGGTGCCCGCCCAAACGCGTTTGGGTCGGGTCGTTTCAGTTGAGGGTGCCCGTATCAAATTTGCTAAGTTGTGACCGCACGAGTGCCCTGTACTGCATGTTCATGCGGCTCATTTTCTGGTTGCTCCCTTGTGCCTTCGTTCGGTCGTGCACACCATGTCACGCTGTGTGAGGGCGCCCGTCGAAACGCGTTCGGGTTGGGTCGTTTCGTTTGAGGGTGGTTGTATCAAATTTTCTAAGTTGTGACCACAAGGGTGCCTTGTGCACATTCATGTGGCTCGTTTTCCATTTTCTCCCTTGTGCCTTCGTTCGGTCGGGCACACCGTGTGAGGGCGCCCGCCCAAACGCGTTTGGGTCGGGTCAGGTTGTTTCATTTGAGGGCGGCCATATCAAATTCGCTAAGTTGTGACCGCACGGGTGCCTTTTGCATGTTCGTGTGGCCCGTTTGCCATTTTCTCCCTTGTGCCTTCGTTCAGTCGTGCATGCCTTTTCGGGCCATGTGAGGGCGCCCGCCCAAATGTGTTCGAGTCGTGTTGTTTCGTTTGAGGGCGGCCGTATCAAATTCACTAAGTTGTGACCGCAGGGGTTCCTTGTGCATGTTCATGTGGCTCATTTTCCATTCGCCCCCTTGTGCCTTCGTTCGGTCGGGCGCGCCGTGTGAGGGCGCTCGCCCAAACGCATTTGGGTCAGGTCAGGTTGTTTCATTTGAGGGCGGCTGTATCAAATTTGCTAAGTTGTGATCGCACGGGTGCCTTTTGCACATTCGTGCGGCCCGTTTTCCGTTTTCTCCCTTGTGCCTTCGTTCGTTCGTGCACGCCGTGTGAGGGCGCTCGCCCAAACGCGTTCAGGTTGGGTTGTTTTGTTTGAGGGCGGCCGTATCAAATTTGCTAAGTTGTGACCACATGGGTGCCTTGTGAACGTTCATGCGGCCTGTTTTCCGGCTGCTCCCTAGCTAGTTGTGCCTTTGTTCGGTTTTGGGATAGAGCTGCAAGACTTGGAGCCCTTCGACTTTCATTAAGCATGGCTATTGCTTGGTTATCTAGGCCAGTTCCTAATTAAATACAAGGGTGGAGGTGTGGAATAAAAACCTCTGGAATCCCTCATGGCTATTAGGTGGAGGAAGATCTCCTCTGGAATCCCAGAATATGTCTGCAGGTTGAATCTAGAAGGGTGGAGGCGTGTGAACAAAACCTCTGTAATCCCTAATGCCTGGAGATTAAGACAATGTTGCGATCCTCATTATTTGAAAATATTACATGTATGGCATGGTTCTTATAAGAGCCACCCAACCAGTAAAATTGAATAGATGTCTTGTTGCTGCATATGCACATATTGACAGTAAAGAGAGATTTCAGTTCATGAACATGTGGCATGGGAAAAAAACCTATGTAATCCCTATATGAGGGGTTAATTAACCCTATGCCTACAATTTTTACTGTTTGCATATCAGATTGTGTGGGGGTAGATAACTCGTAGCCATATCACATAGGCCCCATTCACTTACGAAGGTTCCCCAAACTCTGCCCCCAATTTGGTTGATCTTGCTCAGCTTGAAAATTTTGAATTTTCATTGATGACTGATTTTTCTCTCGCTCGAATGCAAAAGGAAGATGAATTTCATCTTTTTCATCCATAATTTCCACATTCTAAATCTATTGTAGCTATTCATCTATGCTCATTTGGAATCACCACAATTTGTACTTTTTTTTTTTGCAATGGATTCTTGATGTTGATCTCGATGAGATTTCTCCTCCTCAAAAAACATATCCTGGTTGTAAGCATGGTTGTGGTATGTTGATGTTCAGTCAAAAACTACAACTTGTAGCGCTTGATCTGCTAGGGTTTACCTTGATATTAATGGTGGTGTATTCATACTCCTTCTGAATAACCAATAAAGGGTCAAGGAAATTGACCAATATGTTGTCAAGTTTTATCTTATCCATCTTTGGGGCAAGCTACTTTTCAGCTAAATCCACTGCTTTTGATCTCAATTTTGCCAATTGATTCCTTCTCTCATATGATACCTGAGCCTTTTCCTTTCTCTTCCCTTCTAATTTCGTAATAGTGTCATAGTGATGCCAACCAAATTCTTTGGAAAGCCTTCCTAGCAGACAATACTTGTGACCTAGCTGAAGCCTCAACACTTTCAAAGCATCTGGAATGGCCATTCTCTTCTTCCGGTCATATGGTGGGGGAACCCCTTCAAAATCCCTTAGCATAGAAAGTGCTGCAGCACCACACTTGGTTTTGTGTGGAATCATTCCTCTAATTGTCCAGTAGTCAAATCCTTCTCTTACTTTATTGTCATTTTCCCATACCTAACCAATGAGAGCACAAGAACACCTATTTCTATAAAAGCACCTATAACTTCTCTTACTTTATTGTCATTTGCTCATAACTAATCAATGAGAACACAAGAACACCTATTTATATAAAAGCACCTATAATACGTTTGAGGGTTTCACTAATATCCCTTTAGTTAGTGTGTGCACAGTAGCCTAGATCCTAAAGTGATTCCCGTACAATGATAATCCACTAGGTGTATTTGTTCTTAAAAAACCATGCATGGATAGATGTCCCATTTATGGCCAAGTTCCACCAAAATGGTTCCCCCTACCTACCTAGTAACTACATTACATTTATTTCATGACAAGACTACCCTACAACCCACCAAATTTCTATCATATCCTTGACGTCAACAACAATTTATTGTTCAAGATATAGCTAAGTTGGAACAAAATTAGCTCTAGAGCTTAGGATATTTTTCCACCTCTAATGTTTATAAAGCAATAGATATAAAATTTCTAAAGCATGTGGGAGCCCTTTAAGTATCACATTTCCTATATTGACTCCGTCTTAAAAATCATGGAAAATGTCCATAGATGAGTTATCCTTACTAAACCAAAAATTTCATTGAAAATAATAATTCATACCATAACATTACTACTTCCCTTTTCACCACATAAAAATTATTTTTAAGTTACCATAATTCATCTTTAATATCACATAATTAGATTAAAAAATCAACCAAAATTCCTAGTTTATGAAATAAAAATTCAACAATTTTATATAATTAATAATTTAAATAAATGTCTTAGATATAATCTCATTAATAATTATTTATAATCAACAATAACACTTATTTATCCAAAACCCTTATCAACCCCAAGAAAAGTCTCACACATTTTATTTAATGGAATTTGAGTGGCCTTAAAAAACACACGTATTTCATTTCAAAATGTCAAAAATTTTCAAATATCAAAAGTTTTAATTTCCCTTGTTCATTTCCCTCCGGTTGCATGGTTTGTCCAAGGAAGGAGGGAGGATATGGCCATACTGTCGCCGGTTTTGAGGAAGGATGCAGCCATACTATTGCAGATTTGGAGGAAGGATGCGGCCATACTGTCGCAGGTTTGGAGGAAGGATGCGGTAAGTAAAGAAATTGATCCCGAGTGCCTATTGCAGGTCTACTATGATACATTTGGTTGAAGTATGGTGATTTATTTCCTTTTTCTCTGATGCATTAGTTTATAAATAACAAATCCAGTTTGGAGGGGCAGTTCAGATCTGATCCAAATCTGAGTTGGGTCGATAGCAAAAATGCGAGATATCCTTCACATTCAGGGGGGCCAATGTGGCAACCAGATCGGCTCCAACTTCTGGGAAGTGGTCTGTGAAGAACACGGGATCGATCCTAGGGAGATATCAGGGCACTTCAGATCTATAGCTTGAAAGGGTTAATGTTTACTACAATGAGGCGAGCTATGGGAGATTTGTGCCCCGAGCCGTGCTCATGGATCTGGAGCCTGGCACCATGGACAGTGTGAGGACCAGGCCTTATGGACAGGTCTTCAGACCTGATAACTTCATTTGTTTCCAATCCGGGGCTAGAAAAAATTGGGCCAAGGGGCATTACATGGAAGGAGCCGAGCTGATTGATTCTGTGCTTGATGTCGTTAGGAAGGAGGCTGAGAAATGTGATTGCCTGCAAGGGTTTCAAGTGTGACACTCTTTGGGAGGAGGTACTGGATCTGGAATGGGAACCCTCTTGATCTTCAAGATTAGGGAGGAATACCCTGATATAATGATGCTCACATTCTCTATTTTCCCGTCTCTTAAGGTGTCAGACACAGTGGTGGAGCCTTACAACGCCACACTCTCTGTTCATTAGTTGGTAGAAAATGTAGACGAATGTATGGTGCTTGACAATGAGGCTCTCTATGATATTTGCTTCAGGACTCTTAAGCTCACCACACCTAGCTTTGGTGACTTGAACCACCTCATCTTTGCAACCATGAGCAGAGTTACCTGTTGCCTAAGGTTTCTTGGTCATTTGAACTCAGATCTGAGAAAAATTGTAGTGAATCTGATCCCCTTTCCCCGTCTTCATTTCTTTATGGTGGGATTTGCCCCATTGACCTCCCGTGGATCCTAGCAATACAGAGCACTAACAGTACCTGAACTGACACAAAAAATGTGGGATGCCAAGAATATGATGTGTACCTGATTGCATCTGCCATGTTCAGAGGAAAAATGAGCACCAAAGAAGTGGATGAGTAGATGATCAATGTTCAGAACAAGAACTCCTCTTATTTTATGGAGTGGATTCCCAACAATGTGAAGTTCAGCTTCTGTGATATCCCTCCTAGGGGTTTTTCCATGGCATCCACATTCATTGGGAACTCAACATCGATTCAGGAGATGTTCAGGAGGGTGAGTGAGCAGTTCATAGCCATGTTCAGGAGAAAGGCTTTCTTGCATTGGTACACTGGTGAGGGCATGGATGAGATGGAGTTCACAGAAGCAGAGAGCAACATGAATGATTTGGTGTCTGAATATCAACAATACCAAGATGCAACGGCTGATGAGGAGGTTGATTTCGATGATGAATAGGAAGATCAACACCAGGAGATGTAGAAACTGTTCCCTGCAACAACACCTTGTTGCTGCAATTCTAAATTTATTTTCTTCCTTAGCATAAAATAGAATAGTATTAGTTTAGTTTATTAGCTTGCCTGTATCTTTCCTAGCTAGCTGCTTCAGATATTGTTTTATTATTTTTTTAGACATTCTATCTACAGAAGCACGCGATACCTCTCTCGAATCTATTAGTATTTTTGTTATTCAATATATCACAATCACTTTCATTGGGATGTTTTATTTTCCATTTTATTGGACATGGAAGGACATGATATGTTCAATTTTAAGAATTTCTTTTTGAAAAATAAATCAATAAATAACAAATCCCGTTTGTGCTTATGAGATCTCGCCTTTGTGTTTCTAGCGCAAGGGTGTCCGACTAACAATAAGAAAAAAGGAAGGCACTAGAGGTTACAAAGTCTGAAGTTTGAGTCCACAGATTGTGAAGCCGTCCACTTGCTCCACAATTTGGAAGGAATTCCAACTGTAATAGGCTCCATAATAGGTCAATCTGCGACTTTCGCACTTTATTTATGGTTGCTTTTGTATTTTAGTTCTATTTTTCAACATGTCGATACGATAATTTAAAGATTCTTTCTTTGCCATTGAAATCTATTGATTATATCTCGAATCAAAGTAGATCGATTAAACTTTTGAGCATCCATATATGTGTTTTTATTCAATGATTTTTGATCCTTGACTTTTGGGGTTCATTTAAGTACAGGCTTGTAAGAATAAGTGTAATTCAAGTCTATTATAGGGCACATTTTTTTAGCCTTAGGATATCCTTTTGAATGGTAGACTATTTTCATACAAGTCTGTTTTCCTACATTAGATGAAACAATTCAAAATTATGTAAACCTTGTTTGAGGGAGCATTGTATTTGGAAGACTCTGGATTTGAAGTAGAAAGGTTGTTTAATCCTTCTCTAAGTAAAGTTTGCAGTCTCCTCATGAGAACTAAAGGTACTAAAAAAGTAAGAAGAAAAGTATAAGATGTTTGTTTACCTACATTTGTCAATATATAACAATAATTAACACTGCAATCTCATTATGTATCAATGAAATTCAAGGATCAAATGCACTAACCTAATGATTGAATTCTCATCTACATAATTATAGTATACATTGACCTTTTCACCTACATAATAAATAAGTTTGAAAATAGTAAATTATATAGAAATGACAGTAATGTATGAAACACAAGTGAAACATCTTACTGACTTCACAAGGCAAATCCATTCTTGGCTAACTGAGAAATCACTGTACTCCATGAAACCACATCCCTTTTAGACGTTTTTTCAAAGACTTGGCATGTTGCTTCTACACAGCCGCACTTGGAGTACATGTCAACCAGGGCAGTACACACATAAAAATTAGACTCAAAGCCAATCAGAAGAGGATTATGAGATGCCCGATAGCAAATTAGCATAACTCATTGTGAGAATTCAAAAAAGAGACCCTTAGATTTGAAGAGGTCATTTTCTCAAGTCTTGAAGGCTCTCAATAAACTTGCAAATGATGCCACAAAATCAAATGAAGGGATCCTTATAAAAAATGGACATTTATATGCTCAAGCCATCCCCTAAGTGCATTTATGAATTTTCATGAATGAAGGTAGGTCATGAATTCACCAACCAACACATGTCAAGGCAGCCAAGATTTCAGATGATATAAAAGGGGGGATGATGGAATGCACGGGCATCACTTATTTGCTAGCCCCACACATGCAAACCATAAATCACAGTCAACCATTTGAACCCATTGTGGATTAACTTAGGACCCAGGTGGGGAAATGGCTTAGTATGCAAAGAGATTTTTTCAGTGATAGCTCATGGTGGTGGTCAGCCCTGGTTCAATTTGCCTTCCATGTCAGAATTCCCTATCGACTTTTGTTAGTGCTTTGAATTTTTTGTTCAATTGGTGCTCTGATAAGAAACTCTATTTTGCTGCTCTACTCTAGTTCTTTGTTATGGTGTTTGGTGTTCTACTCTAGTTCTAGTTCAGAATATTGGGATCATCAAGGGCAACTGAAAAATCTGGAAATACATCATACTGGACGGGACCATCAGACAGAGTTGTCTCGATGCCTCCAATAAGGGCTTTTGTAAAGGATGACCATCGATTATCAAGTAAGGCCGAAAATACAAATGCAGTTTGACCTTTTCTATGGAGAGCATTTAGGCCTACTCTCACCATCCCCAGATGGACATACTTGTAACCAGAATTTAAAGCAGCATTAATATGTTTCTGGTCAAGCAAAGGAAGTGTCATCATGGTATTACAATTAAGCTTAGTACGGATGGAATTTTCTTTGATTTTAATCTGACTAGGAGCCCGAAACTGAAAAGGAGAAATTCCATGGTATACATCAGTAGGGGAAAATTTTAACAGTCAAAATTATTCTCAATGGAAAGCTTGGATGCAAGCTAATAATCAGTGGATATCATTTTATGAATGGTACTATCCTTCCATAAATCAAATAGAAGACTCTTTGATCAAGCAATTCCGAAATGAAGCCAAACAAAAGAGGATCAAACAGTCTGAAGAATATGTTGATTCTAAGATAGAACAACAGCCTGTAGTAATTCCATCTCCACTACAGTTGCCAGTATTTTCTCCTAAGATACAGTCTATGCTATCCAAGCCAAATTTGCCTAAATCTTTGATAGCAGTTAGAACTAAAGGAGAAATTTTAATTAAAGAAGTTTGCTTGCGACTTAAAGTAAACATGATTAGGCAAGGAACACCAAGCAAATACAAGTGGGAACTTCTTGATGGTTCCATGATTGAGACTGATACAGAATTTCCTCCCTGGAGAAATTTTGTAATCAGACAACAGGATGGAAAGATGTATAAGTTACTTCCATCCCATGTAGATGATTCCTCATTATCTACAAAAGAATCAATTGCAGCAACCAACTGGACTAATCTTGCTATTTCCAGTTTGGAGAAATTTGTCAGGAAAGAATTTTCATCTAATGAAGCTGCAAATAATGAGATAAAATTGATGATTGGTAGAGTCTTGCAGAAACAAGACTATAATACAACCTGTCTGAATGAAAACATTAAGATCTTGACAGAAAATGATCATGCTATAGCCAAAAGTCTTGATCAACTTACTTTGCAGACAGACAAGAAGATCCATGAATCAGCAGTGGCTCATGGAAAAGAATTGGTTAAGGTTAACACTAGCCTTGACATCCTCAAGAGACAAGTCTATGCTGTTTCTACTAGTATAGATTCATTAAAGAAAAGACCGAGCACAAGTTCAGAGACATATAAATCTTCTACTCTATTCTCAGATCCAAAAGTGGCTTTGCCTTATTCAATCACACCCTCAGTTCAGAGTTTGATTAAGGTTCCTAGCACTATCAGCTTTCCTCCAGCAGACACTTCCTATAACTATTCTCCTTTTGCTAATCCTAGTTTCTTTGGAAAAGCCCAAAAGGATATTGATACTAGAGCTGTCCGTCTGTCTGAATTCTTGCATGATTTTGATTCAGAGTCTGAGAAAAAGAGTGATAAGAGATTTATAGAATCAGAATTGAAAGATGATATTCCAGAAACCAGTCTTCATAAAATTGATGATCCAAGTCTAGAAGAACTAGAAACTTGTGTAAATAATTTTTCAGCAGAAGACAAAATACAGTTTGGTGTTGAAACACCCACAAATCTAGATGCTACTCAAGTACATGCTACTACATCTAGATATAAATATGATTCTTCTTGGAATCCTGCTCCTGACCACAGAGATATGATGAAAGCAGAATGGCATAAAGACTGGTCTGCCAATTCCACATATTCATGGAATATAGACAATTGCACAGAAGCAGAAGTAATGTCTGTATTACATTCCATGATTGTCTGCTATAGGACTTATCTTGCTGATGAAATTGGCCCTATTAATGCAACCAGACGAATCATTGGTGGATTTGAAGGTACCCTTGATTCCTGGTTAAAAGCAGAAACCCTGAAAGATCCTTCTCTCATCACTCAATGGGAACAATCCGTCATCCTAAATTCTGATGGTAGCACTTATATGGATCCAGTCACTCACCTGCCTGTTAATAATATGATAGGTTGTCTTCTGTATGGTATTCAAGTGAATTTCATTGGTTTTCCTCAGATTACTACCATAACTCTCTTGGCCATGAAGTTGCATAACATGCAACATTTTGATGAGTATTTCAATGAGTTTTTACATCGGCTTCATTCTCTCACTCCAGATCTGATACTTGAACCCAAATGGAAAGAGATTTTTGTGTCTTCTCTTCCTCACTGGGTATCCTCGGCCATAGTCAATAAACTCCCTGGGAAAATGGGAGATTATAAGTTTGGAGTTATTCGACAGGCTGTTAAAGCTGTCATTGTAGAGCTTTGCTCTCAAATGAAAATTTCCCGTGCCGCAAATAATCCCAAAAAACCTCATGGTTATCAACAACTCTGCAAGCAGTGGCATCTTGGCAAAGCTGGAAATTCAGAGGGACGTAGACGGCATCGCAAACACAAGTATAAGCATGCCAAAAAGAATTCCTAGCATTCCCACAAAAAACATTTCAAAAGAAAGCCCTACAAACATACAGAAATGTTTTCAAAAGAAAAAGAAATCATCTGCTACAACTGCAATGAAAAAGGACACACCTCCAATAACTGTCCTAAGAAGAAAGACAAAGGAAAGAAAAAAGTCACATATAGAAATAAGAAAGGCAAAGTAAATTTCTTTGATCTTCCTAGCAGTTGTGATGAGCTTCTAACATCCGAATCTGATTCAGAAAATGATTTAAACATGTTATATTTTGATGAGTCTTCTGATGAAGAAATTTGCAGAGATCCTCACTGCATAGAATGTAGAGAATGTGAATGCAGTGATCCAGATGTTTGCAGTTGCAATACTGTAAACATGATGAAGACAGATGGAGATGAAGAAGAAACAAGCATAAACTATTTCACTCAGATGATTGCTGCTACTGATCCACAGATCAAAGAAATGTATAAAACACTTTTGATGAATCATCTGAAGAAAACTCCTTCAAAGCAAACAAACCAGTCCAACAAAGGGTATGTTCCACTTGCATCATTATTTTCAGTCGAAGCCCTAACCAGACAGTTTAGAAATGGAGATTTTGGAGAAGATCTTCCACAAACATTGCCTAGCATTCATCAGGCAATCAAAGAGCTCAGAAAGACTGTAAAAGAAAATAGAAGATTATGCCTAGAAAAACACAAAGAACTAGATGTCAAATTTATGAGCATAAATCAAGCTTCATCTTCTCAGAATCCTCCTATATCTGAAAACTGGACTTTTCATGGTACTTCTCCATGGGAACAAGCACAAAAACCAGGAAAAACCATTGAGAAAGAAGATTCTAATGATGAACCAGAAAGAACTGGTCTTGGCTGTAATATAATTAACAGAGATGTTATGTATTGTGTTAAGATGAAAGTTAGAATTGGATCTCAAATTGAGTATTGGAAAGTTTTGATGGATACGGGATCCCGACTAAACATTGTCAATAATACTGTTGTGAGCACACATCTCAGAAGGCCGACAGCATGTCCAAGAGTCACTACTGCCAGTGGTGACATTACAACAGTCTCAGAAGTTGAGGTAGATGTATTTCTTACTGAAGAAATAGGAGTACATCTTGTTTGTCCTATTATTCCAGGTATGGATTGTGCAATGTACCTTGGAACACCATTCTTTCAGAATTTTGAGAAACATGGCGCAAAACTGGACCAGGTGAGTCAGAGGTATGGATATTTTGTAAGTCTGAACAATAAAGAAATATTTTTCCCTTTCATCAATTCTAACTCACCTAATAGATTGAAAAGAGTAGAAATAATGGATAATCTCCTTGCAAAAATGGAGATTAAGAAAGAAATTTTGAAGACAGAAGAATTACTGGATAATGGAAAATATGCCAGAGAGA
The DNA here is from genome assembly GCA_034641835.2 of Pinus albicaulis. Taxonomy (NCBI): domain Eukaryota; kingdom Viridiplantae; phylum Streptophyta; class Pinopsida; order Pinales; family Pinaceae; genus Pinus; species Pinus albicaulis. The sequence goes on along the minus strand of CM076580.1, from coordinate 665,719,434 downwards.
TAGCAGATATCACTGCTAAGTTCAAAGAATGATGCTCAGATAATCCAAATGCATTTTGGCATATTAAGAAGCAAGAAGTTGAATTACCACTGAAGAAGGATTTTAGTGGAAAACTACGAAGATCAGCAGCAGTCCCAATGAATGCAGAACAGATGAAGCTATGCAAAGAAGAAATTAAGGATTTGCTGCAGAAAGGCTTGATAAGGAAAAGCAAGAGTCCTATTGCTTGCTTTGCATTTTATGTGAATAAACATTCAGAAATTGCCAGAGGTAAGCCAAGGTTGGTCGTCAATTATAAACCTCTGAACAATATTTTAGATTATGATGCTTATCCTCTTCCTAAACCTTCAATGATCCTTGCTCAAATTTCAAAATCAAAGATCTTTTCAAAATTTGATCTTAAGTCAGGATTCTGGCAAGTAGGCATAAAGGAAGAAGATAAGTGGAAAACAGCCTTTTTTGTCCCTCAAGGTCATTATGAATGGAACATCATGCCATTCGGTTTAATCAATGCACCCTCTGCATTCCAGAGAATAATGGATGAAACTTTTGAAGCGATGGATGAATTTTTGAAGAAATACATTGATGACATTTTGATACATTCAGACAATATTCCTGAACATATAAAACATCTCAGGATATTTTTGAAAAGAGTCAAAGAAATGGGCATTGTTTTGTCTGAGTCAAAAATGAAATTGTTCAGATCCATGATCGATTTCTTGGTATATAATATCCAGTATGGATCTTATGGAGTTATTCAAAGAAGTTTAAATTTTGTTGATCATTTTCCTGATGAGATTTTAGATAAGACTCAGCTTCAGAGATTCTTGGGTAGTCTTAACTATATTTCTAAATTTCTGCAACATTGCGCTCATGATAGAAAATTGCTGAATCAAAGATTGCAAAAAGAACCAATTCCTTGGAATAAGGAATGCACTGAAGCAGTTCACAGAATCAAAGACAGAGTCAGGAAAATCCAGCCACTCTCCCCAATACAAGAAGATTGGGAGAAGGTAATAATGACTGATGCTAGTAAGATTGGATGGGGAGCAGTCCTGAGCCAAATTAATACAGGTAATAAGAAAGATATTGAAATATGTCAATGTGCATCAGGTTTGTGGTCAAAGAATCAACTACATTGGGCTAGCCAGAAGAAAGAACTTAGGGCTGTATGCTTAGGCATAGCTAAGTTCAAAGATTTTATTGTTTATACCAAATTCACGATCAAGACAGATTGCAAAGCATTACAATATGCTATTCAAAAGTGTGAATTTGAGGATGCAGCCATGGTTCATTGGGTTATGCAGCTCAGCCAATATAATTTTGATGTTGAGTTTGTAGAAGGGAAGAAGAATTGTTTTGCAGACATGTTGAGTAGAGAATTCTTAACAAATAATTCCATACTTTCTCTTTCCTGTAATTTCATCAGAAGAAATCCAGAAGAGGTACAGATAGAAACACCAATGGGATGGGTTACATATAATCTCTCCACTCCTCTTCTAGAACATGATAGAGATTGGTTTCCTCTGAAAGAAATAAAACACAGAACTGGAATTCCTTATTTGTGGAATACTAGGTTACAGGATGAGATGAATGAAGAAGCCATAGAAGCTCTAGATTATCTAGCCTACAATGAAAATATTACATATCATCTAGAGAGAGCAGGGAATGATAATTTGATACACAGTTGCCAAATCACCCTGAGAGGATTTTCAAATTATCATCAGAGACCAGATTTTGACGAAGCACAGGTTAAAGATTCTTTCTATGCAGCTATGAACTTGCAAAATTATTCATCAACTCTATTTTACGCTCTGCAATTCGGATTTTTCTTTGAAGGACAGTCTGTTGAAAGAATTGAAGAACTTGATCCTACTCCAGAATGGTTTCTAGAATGGTGGAAAATCTATGGTTTATCAGCTTTAACCATGAAACCATATTCTCTTAATCTTTTGAAGATACCAGGATTCAATGAACCAAGAGCACTTCATTCAGGTATTGTATATAAATCTGTTCATCATATTGCAGATATTTGAGATCTTCACTTTTTCTATGGATTGAAAAGATGTGGCCATATACGATGGTTTGTTACCAATACCTACAAGGCACGAAGGATGGGAACCAGATCTAGTACAAGCTATGACAACTTCCACCAGCAAGTGGATACAGAATCAAATCCTTTTGAGTACATAAATCTTTTGGCTCCACCAAGTAATGATTCGTCACAAGCATGGGAATCCGAAAAAGAAGTCCTTGTACAATATTTTTCAAATCATCTGATTGAAAGATATCGATATCAGCATTATTCCCACTACCAGATACAGTTTTATGTCATGCCATAATTATGTCTTTCCAACCGACTATGGTGTTGGACATGTGTCCGTGGGATTCCCTGCCCCAATATCTCCACTTTGTAAAATATCTTGTACAATCATGTTTTCAATAAGGCTTTCGTGGATTCACCTTGTTTAAAGAATCTCCACTATGTAAATTTGCTTGTACGCAATATCTAAGAGTCATGAGATAACTTTGGATTCGGTCCCCATATGCCAGAAGGCTTTCCGTATGGAATAAGGACGAGATAATATGAGTTGTCCACTCATACCCGAATCCAAGGTGTACTCTCATATCTTCGTCCTTAGATTTACTTTTTCTTTGTCTAGGAATCTAGGACCATGTAATAATTTACTTTCATGGATGTTTGTTCCCCTTCAATCCTATAAGAAGGAAAGACTCATTCGAGAGAGGGGGTCGAGAGTTTTAGAGTCTAAGCTAGGTCTGAGTTATAATTCTCCTGCTCTGCATCTGCGCGGATATCCGTGATCTGCTTGCACCACGGGATAAAAACTCATGTCTGTAATGTGTGTTCGGTATCTCTAAGACTGAGCCTGCCCATCTGAATTGTTTTTTCATGGAGGTTTTGTTTGTTGTTGGGGCTCCAGAATTTGCAAGCTCATCGCGATCATATGTGTCACCCTGCCACCCTATCTCATCTAGTACAATGCTATTCCTGGGTTGGTAATTTAGTTGATTCATATTTTTATAGGAAATTTTAGAGTTGGTCTTTGATAATTTATCTTTCGGGCATCTCATAGTCCTCTTCTAATTAATTATAGTCCTATTAGATTATTTGACAGTACTCAACGTCGACACCAGAGTCAATCTTCAGAAAGCAACTGGGTTTAAGCCCTAGTAAAATTTAAGAAGCATATATTGCATTTGTTTGCAAAATAATAGGAAAAATACTTGTAAGGACAATATTAGCCTCTACCTTGACAGATTGCATCCAAGTTTATTGATCACTTCAAAAACAATTTGGGTTTGCATAACAATTTGCATGAAATATTAATTTTTCGAGTCGATTTCAGGTAGCATTCAGGCTTGTTAACTATACTTTCATATACATTTGTGGTTGTAGTTTGCTGAATTTCATTTAAAAACAATGAAATTGATGTTAAAGTGTTGACATTGTCACTTAACAGCTTATAGCCCTATACACACCATGGTTGTTGTGGACCTTCCAAACCTAGCCAGAATTTGGGCACTTAACAAGTTTAGAGTAATATTTGAATCCTTAATGCTATAAGAGTTTAATGAAATGCGTAAAATTCTGGATTCAACCAATAAAATACAAGATTAATTATATCACATCTACTTTTAACCGCAGTTCTTAGTCTCCATTAACAATTATGGATTTATGTAATGTACATTGTAGACATGATAATACGGTCAAACATATATTTGTAGAGATGAAATTCATTAGCAGGTTTCTTGTGACAGGTAAATTGATCGATTTTGGGCTTAAACTGGTATCAAAAACAAGCAACAGGTCATATGAGTAGACCAAATTATAGAGTATATTGGTGATGTGGAAACTCGAGTAGGCAAGAGACATCCAGAACTTTCGATTGAGCTAAATGCAGGGGATTTTAGAGCAGATCGAGTTGCATTGTAGGAGATATTTGAGTTGATCGATATATTATTCTTGGAGGACTGCATTACTCTTGCAGGTGGATTATTGGATTAAATTCCTTGGCATTAGAGGAGGTTGAATCTGAAGGGAAAGATCCATTTTCCTAGAGGAAGAACTATGTCATCATTGGAGGAGCCGAGTTTCCTTCCAAGAGGTTGAGTACACCAGATTTTGAAGGTCAAATTGTTATTGAATTTTAGGAGCATCACAAAGTTTATCTTTAACATTAGTGGCTGAGTCGCAGCGTCAGAAGATCTAAATATTGTTTGGGAGATCGAGATTCATTAATTTTTGTAGATCGAACTTGTTCTTTGGAGGTTTCCTTATCTTATTCTAGAGGCCCGCAATAAACCACCTCAGGAGGCCGAAATTATTCTATAGTTGGAGTTTGACTTTGTCAATAATAAGAGAATGAATTTACACTTTTATCAACCCGAGATTGGTCTTCTTAGAGACCGAGTGCACTTCAACATTCAATTTGAGAGCCTTCTTGCAATTGAAAACTAGATCAACAATTAATTGAAGGGGCTGAGAGCACCTCTATTTGACAAGCCTAGTGCATTTGTCTTATGAGGCCATGAGCCTTCCTTTGTTATAGGCCGAGAGAACCACCTTTGGAGGGTCGAGAGAATTTTATAGTCAGAGGCCAAGAGCCTCTTCTCATCAGAATCCAAAAGAAACTCTTTCATTGGAGGTGATTTTATCATTTTAAGAGGTCGAGGACATCCTTTCTTTGAAGGCCGAGATCATTCTGCTTGTGTGGCCGAGCATCTTCCTACTAAAGTTGGGTATTGGTATTTATTTGGAGGCTAGGGTTTGTAGGTTGAAATCCATCAGATCTCGAGAAGGCTAAGTTTCACAGTTCGTTGGTAGTCTTAGTTCATTATCTCATCCTATTCGACGATGAGTTTACACAGTGGATCAAGGTGTCCAGTGTCTGTAGCAGAGGTTGAGCTCTCTTATTCTCTTTAATCGAGTTCACTTCATTGGAAAGAGGGAAAATTTAGGCATTGCATTCATCCTTCAGAGGCCAATTTCTCTTGTTCTCCTGAATTTTGGTTCCCTTTCATTGGAAAGAGCGACGTTTATTTTTTAAAAAATATTTTTTAATTTTCGTCGGAAGACCGACGGTTAATTTTTTTAAAATATTTTTTAATTTTCGTCAGAAGACCAACAGTTAATTTTTTTTAACCATCGAAAGAGATAACATCGAAATTGTGACAGTTTTTTGAAAACCTGATACATGTCGGAAGACCGACGCTTTAAATGTCGGACGAGATAACATTGGAATTGCGACATTTGTTTGAAAACCCTGATAAACGTTGGAAGAGTTAACGTCGGAATTGCGACAGCTGTTTGAAAACCTAATAAACGTCAAAAGACTGATGCTTATGGATCGTCAGAAGACCAATATTTTAACTGACGTCGGAAGAGCGATGTTATATTTTCGTCAAAAGAGCGATGGTTTGGAAAATGCCAGAAGTGCGACGACCGTCTGGAGACGTAAAAAAATGTGTCGCTCTTCTGACACTTTATTGAAGTGTTGGAATTGCAACGTAATGGCTAACCACGTTTTTCCCCGCCTCAAAATGTCGCTCTTACGACGCCTATGTGTCGGAATAGCGATGAATTGGCCATCGGAAATTCGGCCAAATGTGCTAGTGATGGGGGGGGAAATTTTGCTGAACTTGGTATTGGATTTGTCCATGATGTCGCAGACCTATTGGTGGACGTGTTGGATGTAGATGTGCTGCCGGTGGGCAGCCATTGAAGGATCTGGGAAAATTTATCCATCATCGTGTTCCTCTGTTTCTCGAGGGCCTCCCCACGCAAGATTTTGATAGGATCTCTTGCTCCCTCATCTTTCCTTCCTTCCGCCATGGGGGGTCGTCAGGGTTGGCGAGGCTAATATTGGAAGGGTGCAAACAGATCGAGCTCTAACTCCTTATACCCTGACCACATTGGGGACATGTAAAGAAAAACAAAGAAAGAGAAAACTCGCTCTGATACCACTGATCCGGATTTATGCAAGAATGCAACAGAATACACATATAACCATAAGCATAGAGATGTAGCGGAAATAATGCTTCATTTTATTAATAAAAGAATGACTAAAATAAGCTTACAAACATAATGGAAGAAAGCTAGGGCGTTGGTAGCGTATCTCTAAGAAGAGATGTGGCGTACGCGGGCCTCTGAACTGTGCTACATTGAGGCTCGAAGTCCTATTACAGACATAATGGAAATAGATGAGCTAGTGTACTGGCAGCGTATCCCTGAGAAGAGATGTGATGGCTACTAGCAACTAAACTGTGTTACATTGAGGCTCGAAGGTCTATTATAGACATAATGGAAATAAATGAGCTAGGGTACTAGCAGCGTATCCCTGAGAAGAGATGTGATGGCTACCAGCCCCTGAGCTGTGTTATAATGAGGCTCAGGGGCCTATTTATCGTTGAGAAACAATATAAAATCTGAAACGTCCAAAAACCTAACCCTAGGAAATGAAGCACCAAAACCGTGGGCCCTGTTTGGGTGAATTGGTGTTTCAACTTCCTGGGGACATGACTTTGGCATCTGATCTTCGTTAGATGCACTCAATAGGTCGTTAGAAAGATATATCCGAGGAATAGAAATTTTGATGCAAGATTGAGATGCTCGGTCGCTCTCGGTTTTCCCAAAAAACGTCGTTTAGGGCCTCAAAACGGCTCCGGAAGTTCAGGACCCGAAAAACTGCTAAAAATAGTAAGTTGTGCTGAAACTTAAAAATTGAAAGAACTGATGGCGGGGGTTCAAATGGAATAGGTGGGCAGCCACCAATATCCACCTAAATCATTAATTCCCCCAAATAGCTTCGGGCGTGCAGGACCCAAAAACCTGCTAAAAATAGTAAGCTGCTGGAAGTGAAAAGCTGCAAGAATTGATGTTGTGGGTCCAAATGGAATAGGTGTGCAACCACTGATATCCACCTGGATCATTCCTCCCTCCTTAGGAAGCAATGGTCTCCATTGCATTAAGTTCCTCCATGGGGGGGGAAATTCTGCTGAACTTGGTATTGGATTTGTCTAGGATGTCGCGAACCTGTTGGTGGACGTGCTGGATGTAGATGTGTTATCAGTGGGTAGCTGTTGAAGGATATGGGAAAATTTATCCATCATCGCGTTCCTCTGTTTCTCGAGGGCCTCCCCGAGCAATATTTTGATAAGATATTCTGCTCCCTCGTCTTTCTTTCCTTTTGCCATGGGGGGTCGTCGGGGTTGGCGAGGCTAATCTTGGAAGGGTGCAACCAGATCGAGCTCAAACTCCTTATACCCTGACTGCGTTGGGAGCATGCAAAGAAAAACAGAGAAAGAGAAAACCCACTCTAATACCACTGATCTGCATTTATGCAGGAAAACAACAGAATACACATATAACCATAAGCATAGAGATGCAGCGGAAATAATGTTTCATTTTATTAATAAAAGAATGAATGAAATAAGCTTACAAACATAATGGAAGAAAGCTAGGGCGCTGGTAGCATATCTCTGAGAAGAGATGTGGCATACACGGGCCTCTGAACTATGCTACATTGAGGCTTGAAGGCCTATTACAGACATAATGGAAATAAATGAGCTAGGGTACTGGCAGTGTATCCCTGAGAAGAGATGTGACGACTTCCAGCCCCTGAACTGTACTACATTGAGGCTCAAAGGCATATTACAAACATAATGGAAATAGATGAGCTAGGGTACTGGCATCATATCCCTGAGAAGAGATGTGACGGGTACCAACCCCTGAAATGTGTTCCAATGAGGCTCGAGGGCCTATTTATTGTTGAGAAACAATGTAAATTCTGAAAAGTCCAAAAACCTAACCCTAAGAGATGAAGCACCAAAATTGTGGGCCTCGTTTGGGTAAATTGGTGTTTTAACTTCTTGGGGACGTAAATTTGGCATCTGATCTCCATTTGACGCTCTCAATAGCTTGTTAGAAAGATCTATATGAGGACTACAAATTTTGATGCAAGCAACCAATTCCTGGTCGCTCTCAGTATTCCCAAAAAAACGTCGTTTAGGGCCTCAAAACGGCTCCGAAAGTTTAGGACCCGAAAAATTGATAAAAATAGTAAGTTGTGCTAAAACTTGAAAATGAAAAGAACTGATGGTGGGGGTTCAAATGGAATAGGTGGGCGGCCACCAATATCCACCTAGATCATTAATGCCCCAAAATGGCTTCGGGCGTGCAAGACCCGAAAACCTGCTAAAAATAGTAAGCTACTGGAAGTGAAAAGCTGTAAGAATTGATGTCGCGGGTCCAAATGGAATAGGTGGGTGGCCACTGATATCCACCTGGATCATTCTTCCCTCCTTAGGAAGCAATGGTCTCCATTGCGTTAAGTTCCTCCATGGGGGGGGAAATTATGTTGAACTTGGTATTGGATTTTTCCAGGATGTTGCGGACCTGTTGGTGGATGTGTTGGATGTAGATGTGCCGCCAGTGGGCGGCTGTTGAAGGATCTGGAAAAATTTATCCATTATTTCATTCCTCTGTTTCTCGAGGGCCTCCCCATGCAATATTTTGATAGGATCTCTTGCTCCCTCGTCTTTCTTTCCTTCCGCCATGGGGGGTCGTCGGGGTTGGCGAGGCTGATCTTGGAAGGGTGCACCCAGATCGAGCTCGAACTCCTTATACCTTGACCACGTTGGGGAAATGCAAAGGAAAACAAAGAAAGAGAAGACCTACTCTGATACAACTGATCCAGATTTATGCAGGAACGCAACAGAATACACATATAACCATAATCATAGAGATGCAAGGGAAATAATGCTTCATTTTATTAATAAAATAATGAGTGAAATAAGCTTACAAACATAATGGAAGCAAGCTAGGGTGCTGGTAGCGTATCTCTGAGAAGAGATGTGGCATACGCGGGCCTCTGAATTGTGCTACATTGAGGCTCGAAGGCCTATTACAGACATAATGGATATAGATGAGCTAGGGTACTGGCAGCGTATCCTTGAGCAGAGATGTGACGGCCACCAACCCCTGAACTGTGTTACAATGGGGCTTGAGGGCCTATTTATTGTTGAGAAACAATGTAAAATCCGAAACGTCCAAAAACCTAACCCTAGGATATGAAGTGCCAAAACTGTGGGCCTCATTTGGGTAAATTGGTGTTTCAACTTCTTGGGGACGTAACTTTGGGATATGATCTTCATTTGATGAGATCAATAGCTCATTATAAAGACCTGTCCAAGGACCACAATTTTTGATGCAAGAAATAAAAGCTTGATCGCTCTTATTTTTCCCAAAAAACGTCGTTTAGGGCCTCAAAATGGCTCCAGAAGGTCAGGACCCGAAAAACTGCTAAAAATAGTAAGTTGTGCTGAAACTTGAAAACGGAAAGAACTGATGGAGGGGGTTCAAATGGAATAGGTCGGCGGCCAAAAATAACCACCTCGATCATTAATGCCCCAAAATGGCTTCAGGTGTGCAGGACCCGAAAACTTGCTAAAAATAGTAAGCTGCTGGAAGTAAAAAGCTGTAAGAATTAATGTCGCAGGTCCAAATGGAATAGGTGGGAAGCAACTAATATCCACTTGGATCATTCCTCTCTCCTTAGGAAGTAATGGCCTACATTGCGTTAAGTTCCTCCATGGGGGGGAAAATTCTGCTGAACTTGGTATTGGATTTTTCTAGGATGTTGCAGACCTGTTGGCGGACGTGTTGGATGTATATGTGCCACCAGTGGGCAGCCATTGAAGGATCTGGGAAAATTTATCCATCATTGCGTCCTCTGTTTCTCGAGGGCCTCCCCGAGCAAGATTTTGATAGGATCTCCTGCTCCCTAGTCTTTCTTTCCTTCCACCATGGGGGGTCGTTGGGGTTGGAGAGGCTGATTTTGGAAGGGTGCAACCAGATCGAGCTCGAACTCCTTATACCATGACCGCTATAATGTTCCAAATTTTGCAATAAATTATTTGGAACATTAATCTTTCTATTATTTTAATAAAAGGAATAAAATGGGTGAGGGAACCCATGTAGAAATTTAATAAACACTCCTAAGGTGAAAAAAGTCACTTAAGTGGCTTAGGATAGCAGCCCAAGTGTGAAAAGGGGCCAAAGGCAAGTGAGCTAGACCATGGTTGACCAAAGTCAATGACGTACCCTGAGATGGGAAGCTTGCTCAAGAAGATTGCGTAGTTGGAGTGGAGGGAAAATTTCAAATGAGAGAAACCCTAATGTGAGTGGGGTCCATGCATGCTTTACATAAAAGATGAAGGAGAGCCATTGTGGAGATCATGATTGAAGATAGAATTCAAATTTGAAGCTCTCTTCAACTTGTTGTTGTTTAGCACAAGAGGGATTCCTATTTAGGAATTCCCTTCTCTTCCATGGGAGGCCATGGAGAGATTTTTCTTCATCTTCCTCACACCATGGCTTAAGGCCAAAGCAGTCATCTACAGCTACTGCGTTATTCTTGCAGCAAGAGAACGCTGGAGTTGCTGGTGTTGCAGTGAGGGACCTTCATCATCTCACTTCCAGAGTTGGTTTGTAGAGGGGAAGCTCATTCCTTATCTAGGAAATTAGAAAAGGAGATTTCCAGAGCTCATATTGCAGATTTTGCATCAAGCCATATGTTTTCTCTCATGCCCAGCGTAGTCCCTTCTTCTTACAACGTTATTATCAGAGGTGGCTTGCACACGGGTTTCATTTTGTGCACTAGTGAGTGCAGATGTCAGTAAGGGGATCAACCCCTTCATTTTGGAGATCATTGGAGGATGTATTATGGTTTATTGCAGCATCTACTTCCTTCTCCATTCTTGTATTAGTATTGAGTTGCAGCAGCTACACTGCAACTCCAGCATTTTCCTATTTTATGTATTTTAGCCAATCCCTTGGAGGATTGAGGTAATAATGTTTTCTGGGGTTGAGATCTTGCTCCCCCATATTTATTTGAGCTCTTATTTTTGTATCATCATATGTATATCATATTGCATTCATTTTTCCCTAGAGACTGCGCAGTTATAGAGTAGCTGGATCATGTAGCAGTGTATTTCCTTCATTGCATGTATATCTTCCTTTGAGGCTGATTTGCACTCACCTTGAGAGGTCTTTTCCTCAAGGATTTTATATAAAATTTGCTGCTACACTTTCTATATCAGATTTTTACTCTTCTTGCATTATGTGAGACAATATTTCACTGCTGCTACTTGTTGAAGTTTTAATGCTGCTGAAGGATTTCTCATTGAGCATTGTTTCAGTGCACTTATTGGTGGGAGATCTGAATAACCCCCTTAGGGTTATTTCTTTAAGCTTATACTCTGCAAGGAGTTTGTATCAGACATATTCCAAGGCATCCCAGCACTGGATTGCCTTATTTTCACATATGCTTCCTGATACAACATCCTCATGGGCAGCTGTTGTAGAAATCCCTTGAAGGGAATTATTAACTCTTGACAAGTTCTATTGGCAGAGTCTGCTAGTGGGCCAGGTAGCCTCTGGATCTCATTCTTTCTTGTGAAGATGACATATCCAGTAAATTCCCCAGTAGTCAATCTCTGAAATAGTTTAGTGTTGATTGTTAATACTCCTGGAGTGGGAAAATAGGAATATCTCAAGATATTCCCGGCATTGCAAAAATTTTCCCATTTGGGACATTACAGTGGTATCAGAGCTTCGAACTTGACTCAGCCCGTGAAGTTCAAATTTTAGAGAAGAAGAGGCTAGATTGATGCAGAGGATGAGATTGATCTCATCATTTTTTGGGTCCAGCAACAACCTCTCCAAGGAGGTTGAGAGAATTGAAGAAGGAGAAGGGGAAGTACCATGCACTTCCTATTCTCACAAAGAAGCAGAGCAGAAGCATGGAGAACACTTGGAATTCGAAATTCTAAGTGAGTATCTTGCTAAATATGGAGCAAACCCTAGAGTCTTCCAAGAGACTTTATCTTCTTCACACTTGTTCAGAAGGAAGAGGAAATAATTTGGTGGTTCAGCCATGGGAGGCATGCAAGGGTTTCTACTCTTGTTGATTTTTCTCAGATCCTGATTAGAAGATTTGGCCAAAGGAGGAAGGAGCCCTCACCACCAGAGGCACATGCCAGCGCTGTTACAAGCATGGAGGATCAGCCTCCACCTTCAGCTATTGAGGCAACCAACACACTTGAGGAAGAGATTCTTGCAGCAACACAAGATTCTTCCAAAATCTCTCCAAGGTATGCATGAGTTGCATCTATCATGGAGGATTGTACATTATGGCATGCTGATTGTCTTGAGGAGGGAAATTTTACTGCACTGTGCCATTTTTGAGAAAAGAAACCCTCATCATCCTCATGCACTTTTGATGAGCCATGCATCACATGTGAGTGTGGGGTTTTGAAATTTTGTTATGGAGGAGATTGCATTTCAATGTCCCATGAAATGAAAAAGGAGAAATCTGTTTTGGGACAATGGTAGCTCTTATGAAAGAGGTACCAAGTGGCAGAATACTTACACCAAAGAGCAGAGCTTTGTGGATTATATGTGCCCAGCGGAAATGTGGAGGATCCATAACCCATAGGTCCCAGGATCTTTTCACACTCATTGCATTTGATGGACAAAGGGGAGAGTATGGGTGCTTCATGATGGGGTGGAATTTCTCTTACCACTCATTATGTTCCCATTTCAGATTGGGTATGGTGGAAGTATAGGGGAGCAACAAAAATTCTTGTTGCTAAGATTTTGTTTAGATGTTGCGGGAGTAAGAGAAAGAGCAGACCCGCTCTGATACCACTGATCCGGATTTATGTAGGAACGCAACAGAATACACATATAACCATAAGCATAGAGATGCAATGTAAATAATGCTTCATTTTATTAATAAAAGAATGACTAAAATAAGCTTATAAACATAATGGAAGCCAGCTAGGGCGCTGGTAGCGTATCTCTAAGAAGAGATGTGGCGTACGCGGGCCTCTGAACTGTGCTACATTGAGGCTCGAAGGAATATTACAGAAATAATGGAAATAGATGAGCTAGGGTATTCGCAGCATATCCTTGAGAAGAGATGTAATGGCTACCAGCCCCTAAACTGTGCTACATTGAGGCTCGAAGGCCTATTACAGACATAATGGAAATAGATGAGCTAGGGTACTGGTATCCCTGAGAAGAGATGTGATGGCTACCAGCCCCTGAATTGTGTTACAATGAGGCTCGAGGGCCTATTTATTGTTGAGAAACAATGTAAAATCTAAAACTTCCAAAAACCTAACCCTAGGAGATGAAGCGCCAAAACTGTGGGCCTTGTTTGGGTAAATTGGTGTTTCAACTTCCTCGGGACGTAACTTTGGCATCCAATCTCTGTTTGACGTGCTCAATAGATCGTTATAAAGATCTGTTCGAGGACTAAAAATTTTGATGCAAGAAAGAGAAGCACGGTCGCTCTTAGTTTTCCCAAAAAACGTTGTTTAGTTCCTCATAACGGCTTCGGAAGTTCAGGACCCAAAAAACTGCTAAAATAGTAAGTTGTGCTAAAACTTGAAAACATAAAGAAATTATGGCGGGGGTTCAAATGGAATAGGTGGGCGGCCACCAATATCCACCTGGATCATTAATGCCCCAAAATGGCTTCGGGTGTGCAGGACCCAAAATCCTGCTAAAAATAGTAAGCTGCTGGAAGTGAAAAGCTGCAAGAATTGATGTCGCGGGTCCAAATAGAATAGGTGGGCAGCCACCGATATCCACCTAGATCATTCCTCCCTCCTTAGGAAGCAATGGTCTCCATTGTGTTAATTTCCTCCACGGGGGGGGGCAATTCTGCTGAACTTGGTATTGGATTTGTCCAGGATGTCGTGGACCTGTTGGCGGATGTGCCGCCGGTGGGTAGCTGTTGAAGGATCTGGGAAAATTTATCCATCATCGTGTTCCTATGTTTCTCGAGGGCCTCCCAGAGCAATATTTTGATAGGATCTCCTTCTCCCTTGTATTTCTTTTCTTCCGCCATGGGGGGTCGTCGGGGTTGGCGAGGCTGATCTTGGAAGGGTGAAACCAGATCGAGCTCGAACTCCTTATACCCTGACCACATTGGGGACATTCAAAGAAAAATAGAGAAATAACAGATCCGCTGTGACACCACTGATCCGTATTTATGCAATAATGCAACATAATACACATATAACCATAATCATAGAGATGCAGCGGAAATAATGCTCCATTTTATTAATTAAAGAATGAATGAAATAAGATTACAAACATAATGGAAGCAAGCTAGGGCACTGGTAGCATATCTTTGAGAAGAGATGTGGCATACACGGGCCTCTGAACTATGCTTCATTGAGGCTCGAAGGCCTATTACAGAGATAATGGAAATAGATGAGCTAGGGTACTGGCAGCGTATCCTTGAGAAGAGATGTGATGGCTACCAGCCCCTGAACTTTGCTACATTGAGGCTCGAAGGCCTATTACAGACATAATGGAAATATATGAGCTAGGGTACTGGCAGCGTATCCCTGAGAAGAGATGTGATGGCTACCGGCCCCTGAACTGTGTTACAATTAGGCTCGAGGGCTTATTTATTGTTGAGAAATAATGTAAAATCCGAAATGTCCAAAAACCTAACCCTAGGAGATGAAGTGCCAAAACTGTGGGCCCCGTTTGGTTAAATTGGTGTTTCAACTTCCTGGGGACATAAATTTGGCATCCGAGGAATACAACCTTTGATGGAAAAAAGAGAAGCTCGGTCGCTCTCGGTTTTCCCTAAAAATGTCGTTTAGGGCCTCAAAACGGCTCCAGAAGTTCAGGACTCGAAAACTACTAAAAATAGTAAGTTGTGCTGAAACTTGAAAATAGAAAGAACTGATGGTGGGGGTTCAAATAGAATAGGTGGGCGGCCACCAATATCCACTTGGATCATTAATGCCCCAAAATAGCTTCGGGTGTGCAGGACTTGAAAACCTGCTAAAAATATTAAGCTGCTGGAAGTGAAAAGCTGCAAAAATTGATGTCGTAGGTCTAAATGGAATAGGTGGGCGGCCACCGATATCCACCTGGATAATTCATCCCTCCTTAGGAAGAAATTGTCTCCATTGCATTAAGTTCCTCCATGGGGGGGAAAATTCTGCTGAGCTTGGTATTGGATTTGTCTAGGATGTCGCAGACTTGTCGGTGGACAGATGTAGATGTGTCGCTGGTGGGTAGCCGTTGAAGGATCTGGGAAAAGTTATCCATCATCGCGTTACTTTGTTTCTCGAGGGCCTCCCCGAGTAAGATTTTGATAGGTTCTCCTGCTCCCTCGTCTTTCTTTCCTTCCACCATGGGGGGTCATCGGGGTTGGCGAGGCTGATCTTGGAAGGGCGCAACCAGGTAGAGCTCGAAATCCTTATACCCGGACCACGATGGGGACATGCAAAGAAAAACAGAGAAAGATCAGACCTGCTCTGATACCACTGATCCGGATTTATGCAGGAACGCAATAGAATACACATATAACCATAAGCATAGAGATGCAGTGGAAATAATGCTTCATTTTATTAATAAAAGAATGACTGAAATAAGCTTACAAACATAATGGAAGCAAGCTAGGGCGTTGGTAGTGTATCTCCGAGAAGAGATGTGGCGTACGCGGGCCTCTTAACTGTGCTACATTGAGGCTCGAATGACTATTACAAACATAATGGAAATATATGAGCTAGGGTACTGGCAGCGTGTCCCTGAGAAGAGATGTGATGGCTACCAACCCCTGAACTATGCTACATTGAGGCTCGAAGGCCTATTATAGAGATAATGGAAATAGATGAGCTAGGGTACTGGCAATGTATCCCTGAGAAGAGATTTGATGGCTACCAGCCCTTGAAATATGTTACAATGAGGCTTGAGGGCCTATTTATTGTTGAGAAACAATGTAAAATCCGAAACGTCCAAAAACCTAACCCTAGGAGATGAAGCGCCAAATCTGTGGGCCACGTTTGGGTAAATTGGTGTTTCAACTTCCTGGGGACGTAACTTTGGCATCCGATCTCCGTTTGACGCGCTTAATAGCTCTTTAGAAATATTTTTTAGAGGACTACAACTTTTGATGTGAGAAAAGAAAGCTCGATCACTCTTGGTTTTCCCAAAAAATGTCGTTTAGGGCCTCAAAACGGCTTTGGAATTTCAGGCCCTGAAAAACTGCTAAAAATAGTAAGTTGTGCTGAAACTTGAAAAACAGAAAGAATTGATGGAGGGGGTTCAAATGGAATAGGTAGGTGGCCACCAATATCCACCTGGATCATTAATGCCCCAAAATGGATTCGGGCATGCAGGACCCGAAAACTTGCTAAAAATAGTAAGCTGCTTGAAGTGAAAACTTGCAAGAATTGATGTCGCGGTTCCAAATGGAATAGGTGGGCAGCCACCGATATCCACCTCGATCATTCCTCCCTGCTTAGGAAGCATTGGTCTCCATTTCATTAAGTTCCTCCATGGGGGGGGGGGGGGAATTCTACTGAACTTAGTATTAGACTTGTCCAGGATGTCGCGAACCTGTTGGCGGACGTGCTAGATGTAGATGTGCCGCCGGTGGGTAGCCATTGAAGGATCTGGGAAAAGTTATCCATCATCGCGTTCCTATGTTTCTCGAGGGCCTCCCCGAGCAAGATTTTCATAGAATCTCCTGCTCCCTCGTCTTTCTTTCCTTCCGCCATGGGGGGTCATCGGGGTTGGCAAGGCTGATCTTGGAAGGTTGCAACCAGATCGAGCTCAAACTCCTTATAGCCTGACCGCGTTGGGGACATGCAAATAAAAACAGAGAAAGAGCAGACCCGCTCTGATACCACTGATCCGGATTAATGCAGGAATGCAATAGAATACACATATACCATAATCATAGAGATGCAGCGAAAATAATGCTTCATTTTATTAAAATAATGTCTGAAATAAGCTTACAAACATAATGGAAGCAAGCTAGGTCGTTGGTAGCATATCTCTGAGAAGATAGGTGGCGTACACAGACCTCTGAACTGTACTACATTAAGGCTCGAAGGCCTATTATAGACATAATGGAAATAGATGAGCTAGGGTACTGGCAGCATATCCCTGAGAAGAGATGTGACGGCTACCAACCCCTAAACTGTGCTACATTGAGGCTCAAAGGCCTATTAAAGACATAATGGAAATAGATGAGCTAGGGTATTGGTAGTGTATCCGTGAGAAGAGATGTGATGGGTGCCAGCCCCTGAACTGTGTTACAATGAGGCTCGAGGGCCTATTTATTATTGAGAAATAATGTAAAATCTGAAATGTCCAAAAAACTAACCCTAGGAGATGAAGCGCCAAAACTGTGGGCCCAGTTTGGGTAAATTAGTGTTTCAACTTCTTGGGGACGTATCTTTGGCATACGATCTCTGTTTAACATGCTCAATAGCTCGTTAGAAATATATTTTTGAGGAATGAAATTTTTGATGCATGAAAGAAATTTCCAATCGCTCTCAGTTTTGTTAAAAAAACATCGTTTAGGGCCTCAAAACGGCTCCGGAAGTTTATGACCCGAAAAACTGCTAAAAATAGTAAGTTGTTCTGAAACTTGAAAACGTAAAGAACTGATGGCGGGTGTTCAAATGGAATAGGTGGGTGGCCACCAATATCCACCTGGATCATTAATGCCCCAAAATGGCTTCGGGCGTGTAGGACCCGAAAACCTGCTAAAAATAGTAAGCTGCTAGAAGTGAAAAGCTGCAAGAATTGATGTTGCGGGTCCAAATGGAATAGGTGGGTGGCCACCGATATCCACCTGGATCATTCCCGCCTCCTCAGGAAGTAATGCTCTCCATTGCATTAAGTTCCTCCATGGGGGGAAAAATTCTGCTGAACTTGGTATGGATTTGTCCAAGATGTGATGGACATGTTGGTAGGCGTGCTAGATGTAGATGTGCCGCCGGTGGGTAGCCGTTGAAGGATCTAGGAAAAGTTATCCATCATCATGTTCCTCTATTTCTCGAGGGCCTCCCCAAGCAAGATTTTGATAGGATCTCCTGCTCCCTTGTATTTCTTTTCTTCCGCCATGGGGGGTCATCAGGGTTGGCGAGGCTGATCTTGGAAGGGTGCAACCAGATCGAGCTCGAACTCCTTATACCCTGACCGTGTTGGGGACATGAAAATAAAAACGGAGAAAGAGCATACCCGTTCTGATACCACAGATCTGGATTTATGTAGGAATACAACAAAATACACATATAACCATAAGCATAGAGATGCAGTAGAAATAATGCTTCATTTTATTAATAAAAGAATGACTGAAATAAGCTTACAAACATAATATAAGCAAGCTAGGGCGTTGATAGCGTATCTCTAAGAAGAGATGTGGTGTACGTGGGCCTTTGAACTGTGCTACATTGAGGCTCGAATGCATATTACAGACATAATGGAAATATATGAGCTAGGGTACTGGCAGCGTATCCTTGAGAAGAGATGTGACAGCTACCAGCCCCTGAACTGTGCTACATTGAGGCTCGAAGGCCTATTACAGACATAATGGAAATAGATGAGTTAGGGTACTGGTAGCGTATTCATGAGAAGATATGTGACGGCTACTATCCCCTGAACTATGTTACAATCAGGCTTGAGGACCTATTTATTGTTGAGAAACAATGTAAAATCTGAAATGTCCAAAAACCTAACCCTAGGAGATGAAGCGTCAAAACTGTGGGCCTCGTTTGGGTAAATTGGTGTTTCAACTTCCTGGGGACGTAACTTTGGCATCCGATCTCCGTTTGATGCACTTAATAGCTCGTTAGAAATATCTGTCCGAGGACTACAACTTTTGATGCAAGAAAGATAAGCCCGATTGCTCTCGGTTTTCCCAAAATACGTCGTTTAGGGCCTCAAAACGGCTTCGAAAGTTTAGGACCCGCAAAACTACTAAAAATAGTAAGTTGTGTTGAAACTTGAAAATGGGAAGAACTGATTGTAGGGGTTCAAATGGAATAAGTGGGCGGCCACCAATATCCACCTAGATCATTAATGCCCCAAAATGGCTTCGGGCATGCAAGACCCGAAAACCTGCTAAAAATAGTAAGTTGTTGGAAGTGAAAAGTTGCAATAATTGATGTCACGGGTCCAAATGGAATAGGTGGGCGGCCACCGATATCCACCTAGATCATTCCTCCCTCCTTAGGAAGCAATGGTCTCCATTGCGTTAAGTTCCTCCATGGGGGGGGAAATTATGCTGAACTTTGTATTGGATTTGTCCAGGATGTTGTGGACCTGTTGGCGGATGTGCTGGATGTAGATGTACTGTCGGCGGGCAGCTGTTGAAGGATCTAGGAAAAGTTATCCATCATCCTGTTCCTCTATTTCTTAAGGGCCTCCCCGAGCAAGATTTTGATAGGATCTCATGCTCCCTCGCCTTTCTTTCCTTCCACCATGGGGGGTTGTTGGGGTTGGCGAGGCTAATCTTGGAAGGGTCCAACCAGATCTAGCTCGAATTACTTATACCCTGACCACGTTAGGGACATGCAAAGAAAAATAGAGAAAGAACAGACCCGCTCTGATACCACTGATCTGGATTTATGCAGGAATGCAATAGAATACACATATAACCATAAGCATAGAGATGCAACGAAAATAATGCTTAATTTTATTAATAAAATAATGACTTAAATAAGCTTACAAACATATTGGAAGCAAGCTAGGGCACTTGTAGCATATCTCTGAGAAGAGATGTGGCATACACGAGCCTCTAAACTATGCTACATTGAGGCTCAAAGGCCTATTATAGACATAAAGGAAATATATGAGCTAGGGTACTGGCAGCGTATCCTTGAGAAGAGATGTGAAGGCTACCAGCCCCTGAACTGTGCTACATTGAGGCTCGAAGGCCTATTACATACATAATGAAAATAGATGAGCTAGGGTACTGGAAGCGTATCCCTGAGAAGAGATGTGATGACTACCAACCCCTGAACTGTGTTACAATGAGGCTCGAGGGCCTATTTATTGTTGAGAAATAATGTAAAATCTGAAACGTCCAAAAACCTAACCCTAGGAGATGAAGCGTCAAAACTGTGGGCCCCATTTGGGTAAATTGGTGATTCAACTTACTGGGGACGTAACTTTGGCATCCAATCTCCATTTGACGAGCTCAATAGCTCGTTAGAAAGATCTGTCCAAGGATTACAACTTTTGATGCAAGAAAGGAAAGCTCGATCGCTCTCGGTTTTCCCAAAAAACGTTGTTTAAAGCCTCAAAACGGCTCAAGAAGTTCAAGACCCAAAAAATTGCTAAAAATAGTAAGTTGTGCTGAAACTTGAAAACAAAAAGAACTAATGGTGGGGGTTAAAATGGAATATGTGGGCGGCCACCAATATCCACCCGGATCATTAATGCCCCAAAATGGCTTCGGGCGTGTAGGACCCGAAAACCTGCTAAAAATAGTAAGTTTCTGGAAGTGAAAAGCTGCAAGAATTGATGTCACAGGTCCAAATGGAATAGGTGGGTGGCCACTGATATCCACCTAGATCATTCCTCCCTCCTTAGGAAGCAATGGTCTCCATTGCATTAAGTTCCTCCATGAGGGGGAAAATTCTGCTGAACTTGGTATTGGATTTGTCTAGGATGTCGCGGACCTATTGGCGGACGTGCTTGATGTAGATGTGCCACCGGTGGGTAGCCGTTGAAGTATCTCGGAAAATTTATCCATCATCGTGTTCCTTTGTTTCTCGAGGGCCTCCCCGAGCAAGATTTTGATAGGATCTCCTGCTCCCTCGTCTTTCTTTCCTTCTGCCATGGGGGGTTTTCGGGGTTGGTGAGGATGATCTTGGAAGGGTGCAACCAGATCGAGCTCGAACTCCTTATACCTTGACGACGTTGGGGACATGCAAAGAAAAACAGAGAAAGAGCATACCTGCTCTGATACCACTGATTCGGATTTATGCAGGAACACAACAGAATACACATATAACCATAAGCATAGAGATGCAGCGGAAATAATGCTTCATTTTATTAATAAAAGAATGACTGAAATAAGCTTACAAACATAATGGAAGCAAGCTAGGGCGCTGGTAGCGTATCTTTGAGAATATATGTGGCATACGCAGGCCTCTGAACTGTGCTACATTAAGGCTTGAAGGCCTATTACAGACATAATGGAAATCGATGAGCTAGGGTACTGGCAGTGTATCCCTGAGAAGAGCTGTGACGGCTACCAACCCCTGAACTGTGCTACATTGAGGCTCGAAGGTCTATTATAGACATAATGGAAATGGATGAGATAGGGTACTAGCATCGTTTCCCTGAGAAGAGAGTGACGGGTACCAGCCCCTGAACTGTGTTACAATGAGGCTCGAGAGCCTATATATTATTGAGAAACAATGTAAAATTCGAAACATCAAAAAACCCATCCCTAGGAGATGAAGCACCAAAACTGTGGGCCCCGTTTGGGTAAATTGGTGTTTCAACTTCCTGGGGACGTAACTTTGGCATCTGATCTCCGTTTGACACACTTAATAACTCATTAGAAATATTTTTCTAAGGACTACAACTTTTGATGCAAGGAAGAGAAGCTTGGCCGCTCTTGGGTTTCCCTAAAAATGTCGTTTAGGGCCTCAAAATGGCTCCAGAAGTTTGGGACCCGAAAAACTTCTAAAAGTAGTAAGTTGTGCTGAAACTTGAAAACATAAAGAAATTATGGCAGGTGTTCAAATGGAGTAGGTGGGTGGCTACCAATATCCACCTGGATCATTAATTCCCCAAAATGGCTTCGGGCGTGCAAGACCCTAAAACCTGCTAAAAATAGTAAGCTGCTGGAAGTGAAAAGCTGCAAGAATTGATGTCGCGGGTCCAAATGGAATAGGTGGGCAGCCATCGATATCCACCTGGATCAACAACCTATGGATATTATTAGTTTTATCCTTGGGAGTCATACAGAGCTCCATATAGGTGAAATTGTAGCAACTGCAACTTCTAGTGAGGTTGTAACAATTTTTTATTCAATTCGTACTCCTAATACATCCCTATAGACTTAGCATACCCTATGTAATGCATTCTCAACCAATAAATGTATGAGGGTTTGATATGAGAGGGTGTCTTAAATAGCCTATCATGCCTTACGTGATCCAAAAACCTTAAATGTTATAAATATATTATACCATGGTGGCATTCACAAGTGAAATTCCTCTTCAACACAATGGTCATGTCTCCCTAAGGGTATGGAAATGATATATGGTCAAATATTGTGTTTCCGCTGACTAAAACCTCACCTAGCTCAAGGAAATTTCTAGGTTTAGCCTTTTTTTTATATTACCATTTTTCTTTGGTTTGGGGGAGACCTCCAAACTATTTTACAATGCTAGTGTGATAGATTATATTGGTAATAGATACTGTTGGCTTGATGGTTCCTGACCCAGGTTCAAAGTTTATGGATAAACCAACAAACCCTCCAAATACCGTCCCTTTCGTAAATTATCTACTTGCATAGATCAAAGTCGCACCCGAAGCAGTATGGGGGGGTACTGGAACTAGGTTTCTGCACCCTGAGAGAGAATTTAATGAAGTGGTCCTCAGAAAAAACCCTAAGTGAACTTATATCAATACACACAATAGGTTATAACAGAAACACATAGACTGCACAATTATCAATAGAATAACACAGAAATTTGGTTCGCTTTCACGCAGATAACATATCAGAACTGGATCTAGATATTAATCAAGGTAAACACTTAATAGATCTCTTAATCATAAATAATCATGCATAATCATATTATCTAACTTTGTGTAATAATTAATAAGTAAAAAAACAATGCAATCATAACAGAGCATACATAGTAATCAATATAGATGCATAACACATAGAGCTTCACCAAAATTGTTCTTTCTATTATCTTTCAAATCTTTCAATACATCAATTGTCTTTCAAAAACCCTTACAAAACCCTTACAAACCCTTACAAACCCTTCCACGCACACAACCAATGGAGTCCGCACACAGCTAGGACTAGGTCTTTATGCACACAGCCAACATGAGCCTTTCAAACCAACCCAAAAACGCTTATGGTCACAAATACTATCAACACATCAATATCTCATAACACATGTATCACTAATTAGCTTAGACATACTCTATCTATTTATAATACTCCTAGTGCACATATACTATGGTATCAAACCATGGTTTGAGGTCCACAGTTTACATTTTAGCCCAATTACATCCAAAATTGGGGCCAAAAGCCCTTTGACTTCATTTGCGCAACACGCTCATACAAAGTCATACAAAGTGTCTTTGGAACTTCTGCCTCCAGGGACCGTGCTCCAACATACCCCCAACACAAACATGTGACTCGTCTCGAGTCAGTGAGGCACTGTCTCCTTGGTCTTGGTCTAGAGTGTATTGACAAAAGTTTGGAGAGGGAGCACTAACTCAAGGCTTTGCGCTACTATACTTTGTGCTTGCTGAACCATTTTGTCTATAGTAGGCCCCTCAACAGCCATATCTATGTTGGGCTGAGTCTGCTGAATGATCTTCAAGGTATTTTCTAGCATCTAGGAGAGTTGCAATGCTTCCTCCACCCATGGTTGTATGCGCTCTTTCAACACCTGTTCCTTTTGGCGCACATATGCAATATATGTTTGGATTCGGCGACCTTCTTGTAGACGCGCGGGTCATTGTGTAAGGAATAATGTAGGTGCGATTGTTCAGATCTCTTCAAACTACTGCTCCTTTTCATTGAGTGCGTCACACAGCTACTGCACGACTAGATCATTCTGGATAGAGGCCCAAATGTCCATGGCCTCATCAATGACTTGTCACATTGGGTGACCGCAACAACGATGCTATCTTGAGCCTACTTTACTTCTGCTTCCCTCTTCGCATGAACCTCTGGTGGTGTCTCTGACTGCAACTTGGTTTGGAGGTCCACAATTTTTTGCTCGTACACTATTCAAATTGTTTGAAACTCTTCATGCGCTGATTTCACTGCAGAAGCCAACCTCTCTAACTTCTTAGCAGGTGTATATGTTTCCAAGACAACTGGAATGTCTCGACAGACTTGATTGATCTTTGCCTCCAACGTGACGCGCTAGGCCTCTACTTCTTTGCACACTACTTCTACTTGTTGCTTTTGTTGGTGCGCTTATGCAACTTGCTGCTGTATATTTCCGGTCTTCATTTGTGCAGTCGTTTCTCGGAATTGAAGCTCATCTACAATTAGTGAATTTGGAAAATTTAGTTTACCTCTAGGCTACACTAAAAGGTTAACATGAATATCACCCGTACCCGTAAATTGCACACGCTGGTTAGCATCCGTTTGTATTGCTGGCATGGGATGTGGACAAATCGAGCATCCCCAGATGTTGGTAAGGCAACATCCAATGGTTGCACACTGGTAACCTGCGCACTGGTTTGGCTCGCCTAGATCATGCTCTCCTGGATCTGGCTCACATGAACTGTTAATTCTTGCAACCCCACTTGGACAATCTCCAATGCAGATTTGTATTGGACCTCCATGTCTGTCCACCGATCTTCCTGCGCAGATGTAACTATGTTTGCGATCTCATTGAGATCATCCAATGTGAGTGTCAGGACCTCCTGTCCTAATTTCTTAGAGCCCTTCTGCTTCTTGCACGATCCACCCATGGCTCGAGCGACACGGGTTGTGCCTTTTGATGTTTCCACATATCTGGTCTCCTTAGGCACAAAGCCATTCTTCTCCAGCACCATTGTCGTATCAATGGTTTCTGCAATCATAGTAGGGGTTGGTTCCTTTTGAGTAGGTTTGTTTGTGACTGTTGCTGGCACTATTTTTGCAGGTTTTTCAGTAGCCTTCTCCATGGATTTGCTCTTCAGAGTGCGCGAATGTGTCAGTGGAGTCAACCAAGCTGGTGGCCATTTTGTTATAACTATAGTAAGGTCATCTTGAGTCACTAAATAGGGAAGTTCATACCACACGCCCTCTAAAACACCCTTGGTGCGGATGTGGATGTAGTGAAAAATAGCCTTAAAGTCGGCAATTATTTTGTATTGATCATACAGTGTGGGTGACAGTATAGGCTTGGGACGTACCGCCTGGTTCAACGTCGCATCATACAAGACCCAAAATATCTTATTCTATTTTGCGTGCATGGGGTCTGACGGGTTCCAATGTGTGGCGTAGCACGCAGCTTCACACATTTTCTCCTCAAGCTTAGAGAACTGTGTGTCTTCAGGGGTTCTCCATCCAATAAGTGAAATCAGTAAGAAAAGCTACACATACTGGAAGGGATTTCCTTCCTCCTGGACCTCACACACATTCTCAAGAAATTCCTTGCACAGGTACCCACACTAGTTGTATATGTCTCCCTTCTCACATCTTCCAGCCAATGTAATCACATAGGCAAGAAATTCCTTGGGCCTGCACTTATGCATCATCTTGCAGGAAAATGATGAGTGTGCCAAAACAGACCACAGGGTCATTAATATCCTCCACAACAAACCCCTGAGACTTGCGGGTGACATCGTATTTCATCTTCATCTGAACCACCACTGATTTCTCCTGCACTTTGCCTCCAAACTCTGTAATAGGATCTCCCCCCTTATTTGACAGACCTGTTATTCGATGAATCAATTCTGCATCAATTGGGATGCACTCTCCCAACCAGAGCGCCTCATCATGTACCAACGTCAACCACTGCCTGACACATATATCATTAATGGGACTGTGCCCAAAATGAGGGATATGCAACAGATTGAGCAGGCATGCCTTATGCAGACCTAGCATTCCCCTCTTTGGATTGAGGAACACCACACCTCCTTCATAGGTAATTTGGTCTAGATAGAGCTCTCACGTGAGCTTTGGAAATTTCTCGACATCTTCAATATCCTCGTAATCAAACCGCAGCTGTGGGATTTTTGCAAGAATTTCCCCTTCCATTGGGACATTTTCCAGGATCAGAGGCACTTAGATACTTGCACGCACCTTATCCAAGTCCTTCAACTCTTTGATAGTGGGCTTGCGTGGTGCAATATAACTGGGCAGCCACGAGAAGGGGGCTACTTCTACCACTTCTTCATCCCCTTCCTCAATAGTCTCCAAAACTTCGGCCATTGGCCTCTTCATTTTCTCTCCCGCTGAATGGCATGGTCTTAGTGTCTTTTCTCTGGGAGATCGATGCATTCTAGAGGTGTTCCATTCTTATTTTTTGATGGCACAGGTGTTTCTACAATGGGCACTTCTAGCGCAGCAGGGTCATCACTTGGTCTTGTGGCTATCACCTTGTCCTAAATTACATACCCTAGCCCAACTTAGCGCAATGCATCCTCAAACACTGGATCCAAACCTCACATAGACGCAACAAATGCAATGGAAAACACATAGATCAGAGCATAAAAATCACTTAGAACACAAAGGGAAATATTGTGACCCCATAGTTCATATTTATACTTGTGGCGCATCTACAATGGCTCCTTGTGCATTAATGAGGCTCCATTATGGACAAAACGGTCCCAAATCTGGAAAAATCCCTTCATTAAATGCATCTTGGACGTTCCTTAAAACGGTAATAAATTTGTATTATCTAGTTTTACTGTTCCACATTAGGGGAATTTTGAGGTGTAAAATAGGCATCCTAAGGAAATTATAAAATAATAGTGGAAATAATAAAATAAGATTTGATTATATCATCAAATTTTAGAGGGAAAAAAGAAAAAACTACTTTTTCAACTCGTATTTTCAACTTATCTCCCAAAGTTTTTACTCAAATTTTGAGTGGGAGTACTTGTTGAATGCAAAATTTAATTCCTCATCCAAGGAGTACCCATATTGCATAATTTTCATGGATAAGCTACACGAAAAATAATAAATACATGTAAAACGTGATTGTAATCACGTTGTTCATGTATTTCTCATTTTTTGTGTAGCACGGTCCATCCAAAGTATGCAACATGGGTACTCCTTGGATGAGGAATTAAATTTTGCATTCAATTAGTACTCCCGCTCAAAATTTGAGTAAAAAATTTGAGAGATAAGTTAAAAATACAAGTTGAAAAAGTTGTTTTTGTAGGTTTTAACCCTGTATAGAAATTATCTGCAAACGAATCTTAAAACAGAAAATAAACAATAGCGAGAGCATAAAACATAAAACATATATACACAGAGATTTTCCCCTGGATCCAAAATCATGACGACCAGCTTGATTTTTCATTATATTCCTTTTAGTGTTACAACACATATATATATACATGCCGAAGCATACATAAACCCCAATCCATTAACCCTAGATTAGAACATAACCGTAATTCCCTTGACCAGATCTACAAAATACCAAGGGTTGAAAACCATCATGCCCCAAAACCATGTGCAAACCCATGCACAAAACCATGGGCAGATCCACCCACTGGAAAATAAGGACCAAAAAATTTTTCCCGGGGCGTTGCCCCGGACCCCAACAAGGGGGGATGCCACCCCCCTTGTGACCCCCTTGCTGTGCCCGATGCAACATATAGGGGGGGCTATCGCCCCCCTTGTGACCCCCCCACGCATGACTAGTCGTGGAAAGAATATAACACATACCCAACATTCTCCCACTTGTTGTTTTCTTTCAGCAGGGGGCCATAAGAGAGCTGAGTCATTAGTCCAGCTTTGCAACACCCATTGTTTCTCTACAACAAGAGAAATTCTGAGTGCTCACAGACTTCGTCAATGCATCTGCAACATTCTTTAAGGTGTCCACCTTTACCAACAACACCCTTTTAGCCTCAACCATATATCTCAAAAAGTGATATTGAACATCAATGTGCTTTGTCTTTGAATGATAAGCAAGGTTCTTAGCCAAGAAAATTGCACTTTGGCTATCATAGTCTATACTTAGCTTGCTACACCAACCCCATACTTTAACACAATCTCTGCAACCAAACTGCTTCCTTGCTTGCATGAGTGGCTACAATGTATTCTGCCTCTGTAGTTGAAAGAGCCACTACAGACTATCTTTTACTCATCCAACTGACTGCACCTCCAAATAGGCTAAACACATACCCACTTGTAGATCTTCTTTGGTCCAGATCTCCAGCCCAGTCTGCATGAAAAAAACCACGAATGTCCAACACTCTTTCCAAAGATGAGTTTCCCCCTGCAGCACAAATCATAATCACTAGTGCCACATAAAGACCGTAAACCCGCTTCACCGCTGTCCAATGTCTTCCGGGTTTGACATAACCTGCTCAATACTTCCACCGCATGTGCAATGTCTAGTCTAGCATGCATCATTGCATACATCAAAGCTACCCATCGTACTTGCACGGAACACAGACATATCCTCCTCTTCTTCGTGTCTTGGGACATTGTTCAAATAAAATTTACACCTACAGGAATAGGAACTTTCACCGGTTTACTATCCTACATATTGAACCTCTGCAATATAGTCTCGACATACTTCCTCTGGTTTAACCATAGCTTCCTCTTTGCCCGATATCTCTTAATTTCCATGCCCAAAATATAGTTTGCAGCACCAAGATCCTTCATGTTGAATTTGGAGAATAGTTGGGTCTTCAAATCTTGGATAATTTCTTTGTCGTTTCCAATCAGCAACATATCATCCACATACAAGACCAAATAAATAACACGGTCACCAATTAATTTAAAATAAACATAGTGATCCTCCTTGCTTCTGGTGAAACCAAGTCCCCGTATATAGGTATCAAATTTCTGATACCACATCCTTGGTGACTGTTTTAACCCAATCAGAGACTTATTTAACCTGCATACCAGCTCTTTCTTCCCCTTCACCATAAAGCCTTTAGGTTGTTTCATGTATATCTCCTCTTCTAGATCCTCGTGAAGAAATTTTGTCTGCACATCCATCTGTTCTACCTCAAAATCAAATGCAGTAGCAACAGATAAAAGTAATATAATAGAAGTAACTTTGGCAACAGGAGAAAAAATATCACCAAAATCAATCCCTGGCACTTGGGAATAACCTTTTTCTACCAACTGAGCTTTGTATTTCTCCACCTTGCCTTATACATTCATCTTCTTCTTAAACACCCATTTTCTCCCGATGGGTTTCCTTCCAGCCGGCAACTCCACCAGATCCCATGCCTCATTTTTATGCAAGGATGCAATTTCATCAACCATGGCATCCTTCCAGAGTTTTCCATCCTTTGAATCTACTGCTTCCCTGACGGTTCTGGGATCATCATCAGTTATAGTTAAAGAAAAATTTGAATAGAAAGCAGATGGAATATACCTTTTTGGTTGTGTTCTTTCCCGAACTGATCTTCTCACAACTGGAGTTTGTGGCTCTTCCTATTTTGAGTCTTCTTCTGTTGTAGAGTCTGATTCATCCCCCTTTAGCTCAAACTCTATATTATCAAGTTCCTTTGGTAGGAATTCATGTTTAACAACATATTTCAGCTCTCTAAACACCACATCATGGCTGTACACAACCTTCCTTGTTTTCGGGTTCCAAAGCTTTTAACCCTTTAAACCATCCTTATACCCAATAAAGATGCACCTTTCAGATTTATTATCCAACTTAATCCTTTTCTCCTTTGAAACATGTACATATGCATCACATCCAAATACCCTCAGATGTGAAAGAGAGGGTTTCTTACCAGTCCATACCTCATGTGGAGTCTTATCCTCCAACGCTGATGAAGGTGATCTGTTAACCGAGTAACATGCAGTCTCCACTGCCTCCGCCCAGAATTCTTGTCCTAACCCGGTACCACTGAGCATGCTTCTTTCCTTTTCCATCAGCGTTCTATTCATTCTTTCTGCAACTCCATTTTGCTAAGGTGTGTATGGAGTAGTCTTCTGCCGTGCTATACCACACTTCTTACAGAACTCCCCACCATTATCTGTCCTTAGCACCTTTATCTTCTTCTTTGTCTGGTTTTCCACCAGAGCCTTAAATTCTTTAAATCTGTCAAAGACTTCAGATTTATTCCTCAAGAAATATATCCGTGTATTCCTTGAGAAGTCATCTATGAATGAGACATAGCACATAGATTTACCCAGTGATGGAACCGACACAGGTCCAAACACATCAATGTGCACACACTCTAATATATTGTTCGCCCTCTTAGCACCAGAAGGAAAACTCACCCGATTCTGCTTCCCATATACACAATGTTCACAGAAATCAAAATCCAGAGAGCTATTAGACATACATTCTACCATACCATTTCCATGTAGTATCCGAAGGCCCTTCTCTCCAATATGTCCAAACCTTTGATGCCATAGCATGGTATTTTCTCCAGAGACCGCTAGGCTTTCTGCTCCACTTTCTCGAACCACATAACTGTTGCACCCATCAATAATAGTGATTCCCTGAAGCTTGTACAGAGTTCCAATCCGAAATCCCTGCATTAATACCAGTGCTCCCAGAACCAAATTACATGTATCTTTCTCGAACACTGTTTTTACACCTGCATCATCCATCTTGCTTACAGAAATCAGATTTTTGGCCAATGCAGGAATGTGCAGAACACCAAGAAGTGTTCTAATCCTTCCACCTTGTAGGTTCAGCTTAAATTTTCCACATTCGACGATTCTAGCATTCCTATCATCCCCTAAGAAGACATCACCGCCATCATATTTCTCATACTCCCAGAACCACTCCCTATGGGGAGTGAAGTGAAAGGATGCACTCGAGTCAATCAACCATGACTCATGATATACATGTGTATTTGAAGAAGAAGCCAAATATACATCCCCACCTTCATCCGAAGTGGTTTTTGCCTCTGCAGAAGGAGCATCATCATATCCCTTTCCTTTCTCAGGAGCTTTAGATCTGCAGTCCTTTTTGTAGTGCCCTTCCTTTCCACATTTCCAGCACACCTTTACAAAATTTCTAGGAGATTTAGATCTCCCTCTAGATTTAGATCTCCCACTCGAAACCTTATTCTTGTTTCTATTCTGGGACCTTCCTCATATAGATAAGGCATCTCTATTCTGGCCCTCTATATTTCTCCATCTCATTTCCTCTGACAGTAAGGCTGAGACAATGTCATCAAAATTCAAGGTAGTTGTATTGCTACCTATTGCAATAACCAGACTACCCCACGAGTCTGGTAGAGAACACAACAAACTAATGCACTTATCTTCATATGAGATTTTAATATCAACAAATGACAACTGACTTACCACAGTATTGAAGGCGTTCAGATGATCTGTCACTGAGTCTTCATCCTTCATCCTAAGGTTATATCACTTTTTCTGCAGGAACAATTTATTCACTAGAGACTTAGATTGGTAGAAAGTCGCTAGCTTGTCCCACAAGGTCTTCGCTGTATCTTCCCTAGATACATTCAAAAATATTGAATCTGAGACACACAATCGTATTGTGCTCTTTGCCTTCCGACCCAGCTTCTTCGAGTCTTCATTTGACATTGCCGTTGGTTTAGTATCCGGATCTACCACGATCCACTGATCTTTATCCACCAGTAGATCATCCATCTTGAGCTTCCACAACTCAAAACTATGACCATTAAATTTCTCGATCTTTATCTTCCCGCTGCTCGCCATCTTCTTTCACCGAAAGAATAAATCCCGCAAATCTCCCACTAAACAGGGTCTACCTCAGGCCCGAGCAAAAACCCCCTCAGCAGCAAAGGCATCCCCTTGAAGTCGAAATTTCCTTGATACCAAATGTAGGTTTTAACCCTGTACAGAAATTATCTGCAAAAAAATATTAAAATAGAAAATAAATAATAGCTAGAGCATAAAACATAAAATAGATATACACAGAGGTTTTCCCCTGGATCCCAAATCGGGGTGACCAGCTTGATTTTCATTATATTCCTTTTAGTGTTACAACACATATATATACATGCCGAAGCATACATAAAATCCAATCCATTAACCCCAGATTAGACCATAACCGTAGTTCCCCTGACCGGATCTACAAAATACCACGGGGCAAAAACCATCATGCTCCAAAACCATGTGCAAACCCATGCACAAAACCATGGGCCGATCCGCCCACTGGAAAATAAGGACCAATTTTTTTTTCATGGGGCGCTACCCTGGACCCCGACAGGGGGGCTGCGGCCCCCCTTGTGACCCCCTTTCTGCGCCCGACACAATGTATAAGGGGGACTATCCCCCCCCCCCTGTGACCCCCTCGCATATGACTAGTCGTGTAAAGAATATAACACATACCCAACCGTTTTATTATTTTATTATTTTTTAATATTTTTACCCTTTTACTTAAAAAAATGGTGAATCATCCCCCATGGTTGAAATCATCATCTTGAATTCTATTGGTTCTTATAAAGTTTATTTTGGTTGTACATTTTTCTTAGGAG
Source organism: Pinus albicaulis (assembly GCA_034641835.2). Taxonomy (NCBI): domain Eukaryota; kingdom Viridiplantae; phylum Streptophyta; class Pinopsida; order Pinales; family Pinaceae; genus Pinus; species Pinus albicaulis. The sequence goes on along the minus strand of CM076580.1, from coordinate 665,687,249 downwards.
GTCCATTTTAGACCTTAAAATTCCCCTAATGATGACAAGTTTTTGACACTTATGCGAGCCAGTAAATTTCCTGGAGCAGATACCGCATGCATGTCGCACCTTATTGCGCATATAATCCAGAGCTAAGGATAACCATCTACAGATCGTCCCCCCCATTACAGGATTGTTGACCAAGAATTTCAAAGAATATTGAGTATTATCCATCATATCCCTCAATAGCTGCATACTCTTCTGACATTCATCATCCCAATGGAATGCCGTACCTCTTATGAGTAATCTAGTCATGGGTGCAATTATCAATTCATACTTTGGAATGAGCTTTCTGTAATATCCCACAAGGCTCAACATGGAGCACATTTGTCTGATACTCGAGGGGATCAAGGGTCCTTTAAGTGCTCACGGTTCCCTAGCTTTCACAAGTGCCAATTTTCTGCAATGCACGGTCTCCCTTATCGGCTCATTAATAATTTATGGGATCAAAACTTGACCAAATATATCAAACTTACTTTCAATGCTAAAGGTAAGAATAAAATTGTCTACTAGTGCATACCACTCACTAGTCCCTCTTTGCAGCTCTATTTCCAAGTACCATTCAGTAGGCACCTTTCCCAACGTGTGAATAAACATATGAATCGATTAAGGTCTTGGTTCTATACCTCATACCTGACTCCACTTGGCCAAATGGCTGCGCGGGTTTTCTTTGCCAAAATATGAATCCTCCATTTTAATTACTGGGCATTGAAACCAAAACCTCATCATGTGCGCACATTCCTCCCAATATCCCATATTATCATTATGTGTTTCCCACCATCTTGCTAGAGTAGTGCGCAAGACAAGATCCAAAGCATGAAATATTTGTTCTACAGGCACAAACCTTTCTATCTCTCCTAGGAACATGTTTACGTTAGTTGAGCAAACATAGTGTGGTAAATCAAGTACCTCAGATGTTATATAATGTAGAGCCTGGGTCACACAATTACAACACAACAAAGAATCCTCATGCATTTGGTTCTGCCAATTCTCTATTTCTTCATTAGAGCTTGAGAAACAATAACTATCCTTCTCCCATTTAAGATTCCCATATGTTGTCAGATTAATCCAGTCTTCCTCGTGAAATGTTAACTGATAGATTTGATCGATCTCGTCCTCAGCGTGCATTGGTTCAGTATACCTTTGGCCTTTTTTAGGATCCAAAGGAATGATTAACCTAACTCCATTTCTCTCAAATTCCATTCTCCTTCTCTTCAGATTGATAACACCATCCATGTCAATGGCCTAATCCAATCCTATCAGTGCCGGATAAGGATCAATATCATTTACAATTTGTATGACTTCAAAGTCTGCCAACACCTTAACACCTTCTATATCGACCACAACTCTTGAAAATCTCCCTAAAGGAATGATCTTCTGCTAATTAGCCATGCGCATTTGGATGGTAGACCATTCCAACCTTGGCTCTCCCATGCGCTGCCAAGTTTGTTTAGGTAGAATATTAGCATTTGATCCAAAATGTAGAATGACTTGGTCCATGTCATAAGCAACAATCTGTGTAGTCATACGTATCTCTCTACCTGTTCTCTTCTTGTTCTTATAGATTTTATTGACTTCTAACTGTTCTACCATGGGATGTTCTTTTTCTGCGCAATGAGTCTATCAATGCCTGCAAATTTTCAATAGCCTTCTTGTTGTGCAACAAATTTATGCATACTTGTAAAAATGGCTTAATATCCTCTTCTCATCCTACTTCCTTCATTTTTATACCACTTTTTGACGTACCTCCTTCTGCAAATTATTTCCTTGCTTCAATAAAGGTCTCTTTGGCATGCTGAATATTGAAGCCTTCTTTGTTTTCTGGTGCTTTTCGGATCCATACATTAGTGGTAGGTTGCTTTCCCTTATCTTCATTGGTAGCTACACCAATCCTGGTAACTACATTCACACAAGGATCTTATTCACGAGTTTCTACACGAACCATCTAAATATTTTGCGTTAGGGGGTCTTATTTTCCTACATTTTAGCAATCAAGATAGGACAATCTTCTATAACGTGACCAAATTGTCTATAGTACCTACAGGGTTGTCGCGCTGGATTCATACAATTGCACGCATAATGGCCAACATCACCACAACTATAAAAAATCACTTGTCCTCTTCCTCAACCCGCTGATCCACCTCTTCGACCTCTTCCTATACCTTGGAATCCTCCATGCCTAAAGGGGATGCTAGTGAAGTAGGCTCAACCTTCATTCAATATATCTATGATTTATCCAACATCATATCATAGGTACAAAAATTCTACTCATCATGCCGTAATGAAGAACATAACTTGCGAAATAGCTGCTTCAAGTCAAGCTGATATTTTCCGATCCTTGGGCAAGAATCCGTATCATGTAGTTCGAAAATTTGACATATAGTGCACCATACAAGGTTCTTCAATGGACTAGGACCTCCAGCATTCAGATAATTGTTGAAAATAGGACACTGGTCTTTATGGTGCCTAGAAGCTTTGCATTTGATACACCACACCTCTGAACGTACCTCCTTGCCTTTTTCCTTGCACAGACTTTGAATCTCGAGAAGCATTGCTTCCAGTTGAATCTGAATCTGTTGATTCTGTATCCCAATAGGTGTTGGGGTAGCTTCCAGTTTCATTGCAACTTCTACAACCTCAACTTGTGTGGCAATATTTTGTTGACCTAATTTTTGGCGCAGATGTTGGAGCAACATAGCAATGAACCATTCTTTATGCTGAGTATCATCAATCACAAATCCACCATATCTGATGGTGTGCTTTAACCTTTGATCAATCTCCCATATAGAATCATTAGGTTCTTGATGAAAATTCTTCTTTCCTGTCACCAACTGCGTGTGCTAGCACTGTAAATGTTAATAGTGTGATCGCCATTGTATCACTGTTTTCAAATTTTTCTTATGACCTAGCCTATGTCGAAGTTTGAGTCATTTTCAATAAATGTCAAAAGAGATCCTCAAAACCAAATACTTTTGAGTTTGTAGGTGATATTAGTATCTTAGGTTCATAAAAGAAGTTAAAACCATTTTTTTAACTTAGTGTTGAGCTCCAAAGATGTTCTTTATTTCACCACATTCCACTCCATTTCCTTTGTCCATTATTAATCACAGGCTCAAATGATCAGTAGAATTAGTTAAAATTGCTTTAAGAATATATATCATGAATAACTCGCTATGTTTTATGATTTTGTCATTGTAGTACTTTTTGAACTAGATCTAGCTACAGAATGCAGACATTCTGTAGCTAGTTGCCGATTCTGCAGCTGTCTTCATGTTTACGCAGGTTCCAGGTGTCATCTCAGAGGAAAACACATATGGTCGTATTCCACATCATTCCCTCATCATTTGTTGCTCTCCACAAAGTTTGAACGTAATTCTGTAGGCGGTTATGTACGTGGGAACTCAAACTAGGAGAGAGACTCCTAATAGGACAAGGACAGTCTAGATGTCCTTAATTATATTACGTAACCATCATCAGAGTCATAGTTTGGTTTTTATTTGGAAAGAAAATTATCCCTAGGTTATCTCAAGACAATTATGAATTTTTGTTACAAATATGGCTCGGGAAACCGAGGGACAAGGTTAGATTTTGTGGTTGATTGCTAGATTTCAGAAGTCCGAAAACATTCTGTTTTTGAAGTAATTTCTCTTTAATGAAAGAAGCATCATTTCCTTGAAAGATTTGAGTCAATCTTGAAGTATATTTCCTGCTACTCCGGTGGTAGAGGGCCCCTGCTACCTGAGCAGCCTTGTTTATACGGTTTAGATAAGTATTTTAGTCTTGTTTTCATTTCTAGCTTAGACAAGTTTCTGAAGTTTATGTTCATGCTTGTTTACATTAATCATCACAGCTAGACTTACTCTTATAAACTCTTCCAAAATATCATCACGATGAATAAGGCATAGCTTTGGTATTGTAGTTTTAGTTGCATTTCCTTTCGAATTTTATGATTTATGCCTGTTTACACTAAGTGTCACAACCGGTCTTACTCTTACAAACTCTTCCAAAACATCATTAACAATGATTAAGAAATAGTTGTGGTGTCTTAGATTCTAGTTGTATTTTCTTTCAATCTTATGTTTATGTTCAATTGCAATGAATAATACAACCAGACTTGTTTTACAAACTCTTCCAAAATATCATTCCTATTGAAAGAGATGGGTTGTAGAATTCCATAGACTAGTTGCATGTTAATTTAGTTATAGCACTCCGGAGGTTGATTGCATTTAGTTCAGCTCTGTCACTACATTTCCAGTTTGATAATGGAATTTTAGTTTAGGTGTAGTCACTGTCATTTGAGATTGATAGATCACGTTCTAGGCTAGGTTATCCATTGTATTTCAAGTAGTATTAGTTGTCAAAAATTAAATTTTACTTTCATTATTGAGCAGCAAAACTTACTGTTCTAAATTTATATTTATATACATCATCACATGAAAAAGGCCGTAACATCATTAAGGTAATGATCACTGCAAATCTTTACAAACTCACTTATAGCTCTTTTTTCCAAACATTATTCTAGGAAAAATCTCTAAACTTCTGAATAAGGCCTAGTAGTGATAAGTCAAGTTGTAGAATAGGGCAAATTTCAAGATTTCAGGTTAATCTAGAATAGGAAAAACCTTAATGTGTTACAAATAATAATTTTTGTGAGTTGATTGTTTAGTTAGGAGAACTTCATTTACACTTAACTTGTCCATTTCTCAAGCTCTTCCAACACATCTTTAATGAATGAATTGGATAAGTTCAAGTTCATGTTGTGATTTATTCCCTTGAAATGAAGTCATTATCAAGCTTTGCATTTGTTGTTTGCCATCCATATTTTAGGCTTTGTTCTGTTTTAACATAATCAATAGCTTCTTTTCACCAGCATTTAGTTCTTTCCCTTTTCAACAGAAAACCATAAAACCAAAAACATCATAAAACACTAAACACAATGTACTGAGAAACAAATACCTAGGCACATATAGTGCACCACACTTCAGCAGTTTACTAGCCCTGGTTGACAATTAATGAACTCAATTTAGGAACACTAGGTTGAGCATAAACATTTTGGTGCTGTTGCCGGGGAAGTGTAAATAGGTAGCCTTGTTTCTTAACTTCCAAAAACAATGATATGCATAGAGAGAGAGACTCAAGGGGTAGATTCATAAGAAGCAGAAGCAGAAGCTTGATTCCTAGAACACCACTTGTTTCACCTAGACCAAGAGCCAGCACACCTCCAAATCAAACCCACATTCCATCCCTTACTGATCCTAGACTCCCAGAGGATTTAAGATCAGATATTCCATTAGAAATACCTTCCACTTCATCCACTGAACCCGTCTTAGAAGAATATTCAATGACTCCTACTAGAGATACAAACTTTTCCACTTCCACAGAAGAATCAAATATGGCAGAAGAAGGGGGAGGAGGAGTCTTTAAGGGAGAACACACATTATTTGGAGGGGGTAGAGGTAGAGGTAGAGGAGAAGGAGGTAGAGGAAGAGGTAGAAGAGAAATGGGAAGCTCTTTTGGGTTTCCTATAATAGATGAAGAAACCATACAGCTATGAAAAACATTTCACCCTCTGTCCTTCCAAACTTCTATGGAATTAAAACTAAAGATCCTAAAACCTTCCTATTTGAATTTGAAGTCCTATGTAGAACTTATGACTACTTACAATATGCTCAAAAACATAAACTATTTCATTCAACATTGAAAGGAGCAGCATTGAAGTGGTTTATGAGTTTGATCAACAGTTCTATTAGGACATGGGAAGACATGAAACAAGAATTTATAGAGAGGTATTTGGATTATTGTATGCCAATCAATCATAAGGAGGAAGTGTTTAAGATGTTACAAAAAGAAGATGAAAACCTGGAAGATCTGTTGGAAAGATTTCATTACAACATCAAAAGAGCAAAAATGGAGAACTTAGATCAAGACACCTTAAAAGCTCTTTTGTTGAAGACAATTAGGGATGAATGGTTGGATACCCTTAACATGATGGGAAAAGGGGATATATCTCACCACATTACTCGAAATATCCGAGTTATGTATCAACCTTTCAAGAGGAAAATCCAAGGTTCTAAAAGGTCCAAGAGACTCTGCTCTTGCAAGGGCAAGTAAGTCTGCTTCTGGGACAATAAGTAGGGCAGAGATAGGGCATATGCTTGATGAATTCAAATCTAACATCTTAGGGAGTTTTAGTGAACAAATAGACACCCTTAAGTTACAAAACAAGCAAAAATTTGAATCTGATGCCTTAGCAATCTTTTGTCCCAAATGTAGAAAGAAGCATGCCTTGAGAGAATGTCCTTTGGATGCAAAAGTTGTAGAGACCTGTGTAATTTGTTCAGAAAAACATGAAACCAAGATATGTCCTTCACTTCCTGGTCTTAAAGTTGTCTTTCAAGAGGAAACTCCTACAAATTTCACAGAATCTCTCAATTTTGTCTCTAGAAGGCCTTGGCAAGGACCTCAAACACAAGGAGTCCATGATCAAATGTATAACCAACCTCCACCAAATTGGAATTCTTGGCAGCAACCTTGGCCCCAATTTCAAAATCAATCTCAAGCTTTGGCACAAGGAGCACAAAATCCCTATGGAAGATACTCTCAGTACTATCAGTATCCACCATACCCACATTTTTCTCTTCAAAGTCCTCAACAAAATCCTCAACAGAATCCTCAGAACCCACAACATCAAAATCAACCACTTCCATTACCATTTCCTTAGAAATCAAATCAGTTGCTCCTGCCCAACCCATACCAAACCCCAAAAATAAAAATCCTCAGAACACATACATGATAGAAGGCCAACAGTTTCCAACTTATTTGATCACTCCTTTAGACCTTAGTGATGTTCAACTTAGGTCCGGAAGAATACTTGAAAAGAGGAAACCTTCTGTAATCATACAAGAGCAAGACAATTCTGAGGAAGATTCTCTACGGGTAAATAAAATTCTTGAAGAGAACACAACTTTCCAAGACTCAAACATTGAAAAATTAAAACAAAAAGAACCAATAATTTCAACTCCTATATTAGAGCAGCCATCAACATCCACTTCTACACCTCCCTTTCCATAAAGATTACAAATTGATAGGGGTGTAGAAAAACAAATTATGGTGCCTAATTATGATTTCCTAGATGAGCTGAGAAATGTTTGTATTAAGATCCCATTATTGCAAGCCATCAAGGAAATTCCAATCTTAGCAAAGACAATAAAGGAGTTGAGCATGAAAAAAACAAGAAAAAGAATAAGAGAGACAAAGAAAATTCAACTGGCAGGAAAAATAGCAGATATCATGATGGGTAAGATTGCTATTCCAAAGTATCTAGACCCAGGAAATCTAGTTGTTAAAATTCACATCAATGGAATTGAGATCCAAAACACACTCATTGATTTAGGAGCAACAATCAATATCATGAGTAGACAAATCATGGATAAACTGAAACTTCCTAATCTTCTCTTTACACCCACATTATTACAATTAGCAGACAGATCTGTGATCAAACCCGATGGGGTAATAGAAGACATTCCAGTGTCCCTAGATTCTTGGGAGTACCCTGTGGATTTTATGATCCTAACTCCTAAGAATAATCTAGGAGGGCATCCTATTATATTAGGAAGACCTTGGTTAGCTACAGCTGATGCTTTCATTAGTTGTAGATCAGGTGATATGTATATCTCTGATGGTAGTTCAACTAAGAAATTCACTTTGTATCCTCCAACAAGGACAATTACAGATTTAGATGATACTCAATGGATAGAGGATGAAGAAGACTTACAACCTCTCTTCACAATTTCAGAAATTAGTGAAGATAGTCAAATTCTGAATACTTTAGAAAACTTTGAATCCTCTTCGGAATACAAAATAAAAAATTTCAAGAAGAATCCAACATTGATTTTTTATCATCAAGACAGATGTCTCTTCATTCTATGGATAAATTTGGCAGCTCTATAAGTGAGATATTTCCAGGCAAAACTTTAAACATAAACAAGAACCTAGAAAAATCTCAACAAGAAGAGCTAGTAAAGATCTTACAGAGACATTCTTTTGCATATGCATGGGAGTACACTGATATGAAAGGGATAAGCCCCAAGACTTGCACTCATCACATCTACATAGAGGAAAATTGTAAACCAATCAGACAACCTCAAAGACGGATGAATCCAAATCTTAGGGAGATTGTTAAAGAAGAATTGCAGAAATTGTTGAATGTCAACTTTATCTATCCTATTTCAGATATTCAGTGGGTTTCTCCTTTTGTAATTGTGCCAAATAAAAATGGTAAATGGAGGGTATGTATTGACTACCGAGAATTAAACAAAGCTACTCTTAAAGATCATTTTCCCCTACCTTTCATAGATCAGGTGTTAGATACCTTAGCTGACAAAAAGTACTTCTCATTTCTAGATGGGTTTAGTGGTTATAATCAAATTCAAGTAGCACTTGAGGATCAAGACAAAACCACATTCACTTGTCCTTGGGGTACCTATGCTTACCGAGTATTTCCATTTAGATTATGCAATGCACCTGCAACATTTCAAAGGGCAGTACTAGGGATCTTTTTGGATCTAATACATGATTGTGTAGAGGTATATATGGATGATTTCACAGTTTATGGAAACACATTTGAAGAAGCCTTAGCAAACTTGGAAAAAGTTTTAAAAAGATGTAAAGAAGCAAATATTTCACTTAGTCATGAGAAGTGTTTTATGATGTTTACTGAAGGAATTGTTTTAGGACATCACATTTCAGGGGATGGGATTAGAGTTGATGAGTCAAAAGTTGAAGTCATCTCCAACTTATCTATTCCAAGTTGTCAAAAAGATGTTAGGAGTTTTCTAGGATTTACAGGATATTATCGAAGATTTATAGAAAACTTCACCAAGATAGCATCTCCACTCTTCAAATTACTTACCAAAGATTTTGAATTCAAATGGAATTCTGATTGCCAGTTAGCCTTTGAGACCCTGAAAACAAAAATTTCTGAAGCACCTATTTTAAGGGGACCTAACTGGAAGTTACCTTTTCATATTTCAACAGATGCCTCTGATACAGCTCTAGGAGCAGTATTGGGACAAAAAGACCCGATTCCTTATGCCATCTACTATACCAGTAAAAATTTGACTCCTACAGAGTTAAACTATACTGTAACTGAAAAAGAGTTTTTAGCTGTTGTTCATGCCATAAACAAATTCAGACACTATATAACAGGCTATGAAACTTTTGTTGACACTGATCATTCTGCAATTAGATACTTAATGAAAAAATCAATTACTAATGGCAGAGTCATAAGATGGTTATTGCTTTTACAAGAATTCAACATTACCATTCTAGATAGGCCTGGAAAACAAAACACAGTAGCTGATTTCCTATCTAGACTCCAAAACATCAAAGATGACATTCCAGTTGAAGATCAATTTCCTGATGAATATCTTTTTGCAATTTCTACCCAAACTCCTTGGTTTGCTGACATTGCTAATTATTTAGTTTCAGGAAAATTTCCTTCAATAATGAATGCAAGAGATAAAAGAAAAATCATTTATGATAGTGCAAAATATTCATGGGTTGCTAATGAGTTGTATAAGACAGGTCCAAATTTGATCATTAGGAGATGTGTTCGTGAAGATGAGATGCCTGAGATTCTCAAAGCATCTCATGATGAACCTTGTGGTGGACACTTTGCTGATAAGAGGACAGCCTATAAGATCCTTAATTTAGGATATTATTGGCCATCCTTGTTTAAAGATGCTAAAGAGTATGTCAAAAGGTGTGACAGTTGCCAAAGGGTAGGGAAACCTTCTCCTTCATGTGAGATGCCATTACAACCTCAGGTACATATTGAACCTTTTGAAAAATGGGCTTTGGATTTTGTAGGACCTATTAGTCCTCCATCAAGACAAAAGAAATATATATTAGTTTGCACTGATTATGTTACTAAATGGGTAGAGGCCAAGCCATTACTTTTTGCTACCGAAGCATCTGTAGTTAATTTTCTTTTTGAGGATATTTTTACTCGTTTTGGTGTCCCAAGGGAAATTGTTACAGATCAAGGAGCTCAATTCACATCAAGGCTAGTGGAACAAATGATGGAGAGGTACAAAATCAGACACATAAAATCTACTCCCTATCATCCACAAGAAAATGGTCAAGTGGAATCTACCAATAAAGTCATTGAAGGGATCCTAACAAAGACTATTCATTTACATAGAAGAGATTGGGCAGACAGGCTTCCTGAAGCCTTGTGGGCCTATAGAACTACATTGAGAAGCACAACAGGTCATACTCCCTATGAACTTGTTTATGGAAAACAAGTTTTGTTTCCCATAGAGTTTCATATTCAAACTTTTAAAATGGAAGTTCAGCTAGGACTTGATCTAATAGAGGAAAAAAAGCACAGATTGGAGAAGATTAATGAATTGGATGAGATTAGACAAGATGTAGTCCAGAAAACAAGTATAGTCCAATAGCAAAGGACTAGATGGCATGATAAGTACATCAAGGAAAAGAAGTTCAAAGAAGGTGACTGGGCTCTCTTGTTTGATTCAAAGTTCAAATATTTTCAAGGTAAATTCCAAACACATTGGCTTGGGCCATATGAAATTGTGAATTTTTTTGACAATGGAGCAATAAAAATCAGGACAATAGATGAAGAAGAGGTCACTTTTCTTGTGAATGGTCATAGATTGAAGCTGTATCATAAGCCACTTTCAAGAGAAGAATTTGTCAAGAAGTTCTAGGAAAACAGTGATGTGAAGTTAATGAAGAAGAATCTTTCTTCCTCATCAACTTAATTGAATTTTTTGAAGTCATTTTATTGAAAAAAAAATAAAAAGATAAAAAAAAATAAAGTATAAACATGAAAACTAATCACTGATTAGCATGTTTATACAGAAAAGGTAGAGTGAAAATCAGAATCTTTCTGACACTTTAGCTTTTCAAATTTGTTTTTCTGCAAGCAGTTGTTACAAAATCATAAGTGCAGATCCATTTCACTTATGGTCCATTTCATTTCATTCATCCATACTTCATTTCATTTCATTCATCCATACTCCATTTCATTCATTCATCCACACTTCATTCATTTCACTCCATGGTCCACCTCATTTCCATCCCAGATTTTTAAGTTTGATGTCTTTCTGCAATTGAATAATAATATCATGAATTGCAGGCCACTTCTCATACTTCACTCCATTTCATAATTTGTGATCCATTCCACTCCATTATTTACTTCATTCATATTCCATTACATCATATTTCATTATCCATCTTTACTCATTCCATACAATATTCCACTCATGCTCCAAACCATTCCATTTCATGTTTCAAGTTCTCTACAGGTACATTCTGCAATCAATCAGACATTCTGTAGCCAGTTAGACATTCTGCAGCCATACAGACATTCTGCAGCCAGAGATCCTAAAGGCACTGTCTAGTAATCACCTGATCTGCAATAAAATGATTCTGCATATCCATGACAACAAGTAAAATCAAGAAGGTTATGAAGACTCAAAAATTAATGATTTTCAGGAGAGAACAAAGCATATGGAAAAAAAAAATCAGAGGAAAGGCAAAGGTAAAAGTTCTGATTATAATGACATATCATGAAAGATTTTAGTATAGTTAAGTTATGAATAATTCGAAAATTTGTTTTAATTAATTTTGTTGATCATGCCTAACAAACCTCCCGCAAAACTTTGGATAAAACTCCTTCTATTCCACCATTTCAAATCCCATATCCGATCATCATTTAAAAATATAAACGATTAAAGTGCTGAAGTGATTGGATTAGTCACGTCACTAGGCCAAAGCATTTAATGATGATTTTGAATTCGTTACAAAATATCTCCGCAGTCTTTCCTTCTGTGATAACTTTCAACTCATATACATTATCCTCACCTCATTATATTCATTCCGCAGTCACTCCATATCATTCTTTCCCGTAGCCAACTCTTAACCATTTCAGTCTGTAAAACAGAGGAAACGTTTGTGGGGCAAAAACATCCCTGTAACAGTCATTGTCACCGTGAACAGAGGAGCAAAAATTTGAAGGTTGGAAAGAGAAGTGATGGGTCTCATAGTGAGGACCGAACCGGTTGGAACTAAGTACTTGGAGGGTTATCCTCAAGTCAGAGAAATGTTACAACAAGTAGGGTGGTTGCAATTCTTTGAAAAATTCAGTGGTTTTCACAAAGAGGTGACCAAAACGTTTGCAAGATCCTTAAATGGAGCTGAGGTCGAGATAGGAGACATTAAATTCACCATTACAGAAGCTTCCATTGCAGAAGCAACCGAATTTCTCAGACAAGGAGAAAGGTGGTTCAAGAATAGAGAATTTCATAATGAAGCATGGAAGCAGATACTCAAGTCACCAGGTATGGATGTTACCATTTTTAAAAAGGGTATTCCTAGCTCTGCACTAAAGAACAAATGGAGAAACATGTTGCTTATCTTGCAAAAATTCATCACTTGTGAAGGAAGATATGGTACTTTCTATGTCTATCATACTCGGTTGATAATGCATTTCCTAGAAGAAGAACTCAATTTGCCCTTTTTCTTGCTTCATAGTTTAAAGAAAATGGCTTCAAGTGTTCAAAAGAGAATTCAATTTCTGGAAACAACCTTATACCACCATGGTTTAGTCAAAATGTTGATTGAACATCATTTGAGCAAAATGGGAGATAATTGGGAAGATTTCTTAGTGAGAAATCACTTTGAAGAACCCAAGGAACCTCCACCTGAAGACAAACCTACAAAAAGAAGCAGAAAATGGAAAACCTCCAAAAATGAAACTGGTAAAAGAATACAAGAAAGCAGTGAAGAAATGATTTCTGAGAAATTGACTCAGATTAAGAAGCAACTTAAGAAAGAGAGGATAATAAGAAAATTTGCCAGAGAGAAAGGAGAAGGGCCATCTCAACTGAGAAGGAGCCACAGACTTAGAGGGATACTAAAGAAAACAAAGGTTAAACAAAATGGAGTCATAAACATAGAGGATGAAGAAACACCTATTGAGGATGATTTTGATGAAGGAGCTCCTGGAATAGACCGTGCACAGCAAGAAATTTACAACTATGTTGAGACATTAGAGAAAAGAGCTTCAGAAGGAAGAGACAGAACTCCTAGTCCACCAAAATCTGCAGTTGATATCCTAAGGAGGGATAAATATGAGTTAGAAATCCTCAACAGACATATCAAGAATGAGAATGAAATTCTGAGAGAGCAAGTTAAACTGAAAACTGATATGAATTCAACTCTGTCTTTACAAATGCAAAAGTTATACAAGGCCAGTGAAAAATTGAAGAAAAGAAATAAAAAGTTATCCAGGGCACTCACAAATTTGAGATTCAAGTTAGTCATAAGGAAGCTCAGAAGGCCTTTGACTGCCAGGCAAAGCAGAAGAAGAGGGTTGTATGTCCTTGCAGAGGTCTCAGAGTTCATGGAATAGTTGCACGAGGACATGCAAGAATCTAGCAGTGGGGGTATGTTGAGCTCCAAAGATTGTCTTTCTTCCACCACATTCCACTCCATTTCCTTTGTCCATTATTAATCACAGGCTCAAATGATCAGTAGAATTAGTTAAAATTGCTTTAAGAATATATATCATGACTAACTCACTATGTTTTTATGATTTTGTCATTGTAGTACTTTTTGAACTAGATCTAGCTACAGAATGCAGACATTCTGTAGCTAGTTGCCGATTCTGCAGCTGTCTTCATGTTTATGCAGGTTCCAGGTGTCATCTCAGAGGAAAACACATATGGTCGTATTCCACATCATGCCCTCATCATTTTTTGCTCTCCACGAGGTTTGAACGAAATTTTTTAGGTGGTTATGTACGTGGGAAATCAAACTAGGAGAGAGACTCCTAATAGGACAAGGACAGTCCAGATGTCCTTAATTATATTACGTGACCACCATCAGAGTCCTAGTTTGGTTTTTATTTGGAAATACAATTATCCCTAGGTTATCTCAAGACAGTTATGTAAATTTGCTATAAATATGGCTCGGGAAACCGAGGGACAAGGTTAGATTTTGTGGTTGATTGCTAGATTTCAGAAGTTCAAAAACACTCTGTTTTGAAGTAATTTCTCTTTTAATGAAAGAAGTACCATTTCCTTGAAAGCTTTGAGTCAATCTTGAAGTAGATTTCGTGCTACTCTGGTGGTAGAGGGCCCCTGCTACTTGAGCAGCCTTGTTTATACGGTTTAGATAAGTATTTTAGTCTCGTTTTCATTTCTAGCTTAGGCAAGTTTCTGAAGTTTATGTTCAAGCTTGTTTACATTAATTATCACAGCTAGACTTACTCTTATAAACTCTTCCAAAATATCATCACGATGAATAAGGCATAGTTGTGGTATTGTAGGTTTTAGTTGCATTTCCTTTCGAATTTTATGATTTATGCTTGTTTACACTAAGTGTCACAACCGGTCTTACTCTTACAAACTCTTCCAAAACATCCTTAACAATGAATAAGAAACAACTGTGGTGTCTTAGATTCTAGTTGTATTTGCTTTCAATCTTATGTTTATGTTCAATTGCATTGAATAATATAGCCAGACTTGTTTTATAAACTCTTCCAAAATATCATTCCTATTGAACGAGATGGGCTGTAGAATTCCATAGACTAGTTGCATGTTAATTTAGTTACAGCACTCCGGAGGTTGATTGCATTTAGTTCAGCTCTATCACTACATTTCCAGTTTGATAATGGCATTTTAGTTTAGTTGTAGTCATTGTCTTTTAAGATTGATAGATCACGTTCTAGCCTAGTGTGATCCATTGTATTTTAAGTAGTGCTAGTTGTCAAAATTAATCTCTCGGCCTTCATTATTTACAAAACTTACTTTTGTTCTGAATTTATATTGATACATCATCACATGAACAGGGGTCAGTAACATCAGTTTAAGGCTTTGATCACTCTGCAAATCTTTTACAAACTCACTTATAGCCTTTTTCCCAAACATATTCTAGAAAAATCTCTAAACTTCTGAATAAGGCCTAGTAGTGATAAGTCAAGTTGTAGAATAGGGTAACTTCAGCATCATAGGTTAATCTAGAATAGAAACCTTACTGTGTTACAAATAATCATTTTTGTGAGTTGATTGTCTATTTAGGAGAATTTCATTTACGCTTAACTTGTCCATTTCTCAAGCTCTTCCAACACATCTTTAATGAATGAATTGGATAAGTTCAAGCTCATGTTGTGATTTATTTTCTTGCAATGAAGTCATTATCAAGCTTTGTATTTTTTGTTTTTCATCCATAGTTTAGGCTTTGTTTTGTTTTAAATAACCAATAGCTTCTTTTCACTCGCACTTAGTTCTTTCCCTTTTCAAACATAAAACCATAAAACCAAAAACATCATAAAACACTAAACACAACGCAGTGAGAAACAAATACCTAGGCACATATAGTGCACCACACTTCAGCAGTTTACCAACCCTGGTTGACAATTAATGAACTCAATTTAGGAACACTAGGTTGAGCACAAACACTTAGGTTAGTGTCGAAGGATGTTGGTCATTTTGGTACTAAAAGTACATGCTTCTCTTTCTGGGATAATAGCTACCTCTATTTAAGTTTCATTGTTAACACAATGATATAATGGAGGGGAGTTATTTCTCCAAATTGAAGGTCACATTACTTACACAGTGAAAAGAGCCGCTCTTTCTTCAAGGACTTGTTCATATTGGTAACTCAGTGAAAGGTGCAGTTATTTCACTGAAATTTGGTTATATTGCAATTCATAGGTAAAGGAGGCTATTTCTCAGGTATAAAGAGTTGCAAAGAATATTTTCAGAGAAAGGATAATTCCCGTTTGAAGATGATTGAAGAGCTCCTATGTTATAAACATAATTATTCTTTTAAACAAGATTAATTATATTTTGACTTAGGAGAATTAGAATTAATTTAGATGAATGGTTATATTACCTACGAAACTGACTTATATCTACCCTACTAAACTGAAGCGAAGTTCATAGTACAAGGTATCAATTATTAATTATGTTGTGGAGTGTTATGTGTTATGGGGTGAGTTGGCGCTTGTATTCAAATTATTTCAATTTGTGTCATTACTCCATATCATGATTAGAGGCGCGGAATCAGAGGGGTGAGTTTAGTGTTCACTTGACCGAGGTTCTCTGTGTAAACTACAACTAACATAAGTCACTTCTTCCAACAAACAATTTATCATTTCAAGGCAGGAATCTGCATCCAGGTTGAACAATTGTGGGTTTACAAGGATCCTAGCTGTTGAAAAGTATGGGAAAGGGTGGTAATGTCAACAGGTCCGAGCCAACAAACACCAGGTTCATTGATGCTAGGGCCAAACCTCAATTTAAGTTTGCTAGTTGGTATAGGTTTTTACAAAAGTTTTCCGGAGAAAATGTGGCTTTAGCTTAGGCCTTTGCTGAGAGCTTTGATGGTGAAAAGGTCAAGTTGAGGAGCAAGACTTTCAAAATCTCTGAAGCTATCATAGCCTGTTCTACTCAAACCTCTGCCACTGGTGAACGCTGTTTCAAGAACAAAACAAAACCCACAGAAGTAAGTCTCTACCTTAAGCCTGAACATGTCAATGTTAAATGGAATCCGACTGCACATATTTCCTGCTTTAAGGCTGAATGGAAACATGTGATCACCACAATTAAACGATACATTACTTGTGAGGGTAGGTTCTCCTCTGTCCACCATTATCAAATGATATTTCTTGCTCATATTTCAGGAGATAAACCTATGAACTTGCCCTATTTCCTATACAAATCCTTGCTCAAGATGTCCTTAAAACTGCAGATGATTTTTAACTACCCTCTCACAACCTATATCATAGGGGTCTAATTAAAATTTTGATTGTATAACACCTTATAAAGAAGAGGAACACCTGGGATAAGTTTTTGTTGGAGGAAGGTTTTGGTAGCATACACTCAAAGAGAAGGGTAGGGAGGCTCAAAAAATGAGATACTCATGAACAAACAAGTGCAACTCCTGTCTCAAATAGTACACAACCAAACCCTATCCATTCATTGAATTTCTGTCAAGTTTACTCTCCCTCCACGTCAATTAAAAGGAAAATGAGAAGCTCGACTAAGAAAGCTGGAGACCCTATGCCTATGCTAACAGTACAAGCAATCAATGAAGCCCATGTCAGTAGTTCACCAGTGAGAAGTTCACCTAAGGAACCTCATACCTTAAGATCATTCATGGAGGAATATAAGAATAAATTGAAGTAGAAAAATGCTATCCCTCCTAAAAATTCTGTGTCAAAAGATAGGGAGCATAAAACTTCCTCTTCAAGAGGAAAACCTAGGAAAAATCTCCTCATGGCAGAAGAACTTCCAGAGGAAGTCAACCCTGGAGTTCTAACTTCTAAGACTGCTTTGCCTCCAGAGGAAGTCAACCCTGGAGCAAAGAGATCAAGCCATGTTTCCAAAACAATTCAGAAAGCTCAACCAAGCAGTGGTACTTCACTCACAGAATCCAGTCTCTCACAGGTTTTGCTATCTCTTAAGAAAGGCAAAAATAAAATGTTAGAGGTTGTCCTAGAGGAAGAGCCAACTTTAGCTCCACTAGTCTCCTCCATTGGATCTTTAGTTAAGAAGAGGAAGAAGAATGTGATACATTCATACTATTATGAAGACATTAGTAACCCTGAATATACAAAATCAGAGTATGTGGAAGGAGAATCTAGTAGATTCATGCATCGAGGAAAAAGATCTAAGTTCATTCCAAATCCCTACATCCAGAGACCTCACACCAGGCCCAAAAATAAGCTCAGACTAACTAGTAAGTTGATTTCTAATCCTGCATTGAGAGATGAGATTATTAATATTGATGAGAGTCTAGAAGATAAAACCAAGAAGAAAAAGGCTTAGCCAAAGAGTCAAGCACAAAGGAAGAGGTCAGATAAGAGAGTGACTAAAGCTGAGGCCATCAGGATTTTTTCCTCTATTTTGGACCTCTGAAGAATGAAGGAACATGGCTGCATTTGAAGAAGCTTTTCATTTTTGGGTTAATTTCCTATGTTTTTGGATATAGCTACTTTTTCTACAGAGGTAGATATTATTTCCGAATATTAGTATATGATGAAAAGGAGCTACTTTTTGGTTTATTATCTTAATGGTGACATCAAATTAGGTGAAATGGAGGAGATTTCAATTATGATAGATGCTTCCAGGTGTCATTAATCAAGCCTCCTCCTAAATTTCAGGGTTATGTTTTGCACTTTTTTGGGATAATGACCACATGTCACTTTCACTGCTGTTACACTTGTGGAGGTGGTTGCACCAGAACAGAGGAGCAGCCTTCCAATAGATTGCCACATCATTCAGCCACTTCGAATTGCTAGCCATGATGTTCTTAATTTATTTATGTTATAGAAATTTGTATTAAAGTTTAAGGATAAGCCTAATCTTTTATATGAGATTGTAATAACTTTTTGAAACAGATTCACTCCTTTTGTGGAGATGCCAGTATTATGTTTTTGTATATATGTGAAAAAAATATATGAAGAAAAGGTTCGTGGTTTTAGAATCTTTTTCTCATATGATCAGTGCACTTTTCAGTGAATGAAATTGAAAGAAAGTTTTGAGGAATTATTACTTACTTGATGTGTTTATTGTCAATTTTCACATGTGTTTCCATATCTCATCTTCTTCAGTGCAATTTCTAGTTCTAAATATTGTTGTATGTTTTTATTAGTCTCTTGATATGTTCACGTGTTTTATCAATTTTTATTAGTCTTACACAGTGAGTTTTCTTGATGAAATATACATAATGACAATGTAAAGAGCATCACTTATGACAATTACCTTCTATGGTATTTCAATAAGAATATTGTAAGTCTAGACATAGCCTTCTCTTGTTGAAATATTGTCAAATTTCTCCTTGTGTTATTTTCTACCAAAAGAAGTGGATTTCTGCCTTGCAGACCCATTGTCTCTTCTTCTACTTTCACACTCTCTTCTCTCCATAGGCTACAAACTTACCTTTCTTCTACCACATCAAGACTCAATACCCTCATTAGTGTGACTATGAACTTGACTGAAACTCATTTTCAGTGATTGAGGGTTGAAACCACATACCAATATTATAATCCAAATCATTAAATTTCCTTAGAGCTTAGGATGTGTCTGTTTAGGTGCTTGATGTATCCCAATTGCTGATTCCAACGCTAACAATGTGTATGACTTAGGTTTCTTAAACTACTCTTTTAGGGTTTCTTTAATTTCTTCTAAGGTAGCATTAGGGTTTTCTTGCACAACCTAATGTACCAGTCTAGTGCACAATATTGAAATGCAGTAGCCAACTGCGTTTTTATAATATCAATGTTGTTCACTTGCTGAGCCTGCCACACAACCTCAGTTACAAACCAAAAGTGATCAGTGTCCTCATTTCCAATGCCTCTGAAATTAGGTAATTTCATGGATGCAACCATATCTGCTTTAGTGGAAGGTGGAGGTGGAGGTGGAGATGGACTACATGATGGAGTATGTGATCTGTGATGTGAGATTAGAAGTGGAGTGGATGGAGTGGGAAACAGATTCAAAGGTTTCTGATATGATGAGCTTTCTTCTTCAGAGTCACTTGAGCTAGAAATTTTTGGTTCACTATTAGATATAGGCTTCAGAGGGCTATAAATTATTTTTTTAGAGTCTTCGCGGTAAATTCTAACACTGTGTGTAATTGAACCTCTTTGATGCATTCAAGCAATATGTTCGCATAGACAACCCCGTTCACACAATAGCATTTTCAGCAATAATTTCAATCAGTGCAGGAACTTACCTCTAGGGCCTTTAAAAAACCTTCTTTTTGCTTCAGAATATGACACAAATTTGTCAACAACAAATTCAGTCACAAATCCACCTAGAACATGATCGATCCAATGATCTACCACGAGAGTGATATTATTATCGAATTTCTCTACTTTCTAGATTAATTCAGGAGTCCATTCAATGACTACGTAGTCTTTTATGCAGTGATGGAACTCAACTAAGTGCGACAAACACTCTTGTAGTTCGTGTGCAAAGGAACAAAAGAAAATTTCATGTACTTCTGTATAAATATACTTTTGTACCCATTGTTCGTCGGGCAATTTAGTGCTTCTATTCTCTTGCAGTGGAAATTAAAGGATCTTTCTGTCCATTAACCAATCTTGTAATTCATTGCACAATGGATGCCACAACATCAAATCTCCCTCAAAATGATGATCTCGGTCCCGAAAACAGAGCCATTTGTTGGCTTGAGGGGTCCTGACCCAGGTTTGGAGTTTATGGATAAACCAACAAACCCTCCAACTACTGGCCCTTTCAGCAATGATCTTCTTGCGCAGATCAAAGTCTCACCTAGAGTAGTATGGGGGGTGTTGGATCCAGGTTTCCGCACCCTGAGAGAGAATTTAATGAAGTGGTCCTAAAAAAAAAACCTAAGTGAACTTATACAGATGCGTGCAATAGTTTATAAGAAAAACACAGAGACTGCATAATTATCAACAAAATAACACAGAAATATGGTTCACTTTCATGTAGATAACATATCAGAATCAGTTCTAGATCTTAATCAAGGTAAACACTTAAAATATCTCTTAATAATCAATAATCATGCATAATCATATCAGCTAACTTCGCGCAATAATTAATAAGTAAAAACATAATGCGATCTTAACAAAGCATACACAGTAATCAATATAGATGAATAACACAGAGAGCTTTGCCAAAACTGTTCTTTCTATTATCTTTCAGATCTATCAATACATAAATTGTCTTTCAAAAAGCCTTACAAAGCCCTTACAAACCCTTCCATGCACATAGCTAGTGGATTTCGCACACAGCCAGTGCTACGTCTTCGCGCACAAAACCAACAGGAGCCTTTCAACCCAACCCCAAACCGTTATAGATGCAAATACTATCAACACATCAATATCTTACAACAAATGTATCACTACTTAGCTTAGGCATACTCTATATATTTATAATACGCATAGCGCGCAGATACTATGGTCTCAAACCATGGTTTTCCACCCACAGTTTACATTTAAGCCCAATTACATCCAAAATTGGGGCCAAAATCCCTTTGACTTCATTTGCGCAACACACTCATACAAACTCACACAAAAATTTTCTTTGGAACTTGTGCCTCAGGGGACCCCTCTCCAACAGATACTAATAATAAACTTATAATAGAAAATAGGGTTGATATGCATGGATCAACATCATTTTCGGTTTGTTTTATAAACCTACTGATGCCATTCATTATTTAATAATTTACAATAATAATTTAATAATTATATTAGGTAAATGTGAAAAGATAAACATGGATTTAAATTCCATTGGTTTATGTCTAATTCAAAGGTTTAGGGAAAAAAATTGATTAAAATTGAAGTTCTTCGAACATCATTCATTGGAAAAATTATTAAATGAGGTTTCCAAATCACAAACAAACATGAATAGGAAAAATATGTAAATAAATAATTTCAAAAAAATTGTTTAACATTCTATCGAAATTTATTTCATGTTCATTATGAAATAATAGGAAGTTCAAAGAGGTTCATAACAATAATAAAAATATAATTAAAAAAATAAAATCATAAAGCATAAAACCTACTCATTTTAATGAAATGTAACATCCCTAGTAACTCATAAATATTTATTTACTTTTACTGTCAAATTAATTTTACAAACTATGGGGCCCATGTTGAGGGTCAAGTATGGCCACATAATGTGCATAAATGTTATTTCTATTTTAATATGAAATATAAAAAGAATTGCATATCGTCACCCATGTAAAATTACAGTGGGAAAATATGCTAAAGATAATTTCACCTCCAAACAGTTACATGAAAGTTAGGAAAGTCCCAAGAAGGGCTATGGGAAAAGGAGTTTCCTGCTAGCATTTCCTCTCCCTAAAGAGATATTGTCTCAATAAGGTAAAAAGGTTGGCTAGAGGGTGAGAGGGGAAAGACTAAAACAACCTTATTGGTTTTGGAGCTTGAATGGAGGGGGCCCAAAAGAATTATATGTTGAGCTTTAATTCCTTAAAATAGGATGTTGTTAGAGGAAGGCATGACACTGGAATGAGGAATCATGTGCTCAACCAAGTGTGGTCATTATCAGGGGATTGTCCTAGATGTGAAATTGGCTCGAGGTGAGACCTGGTTAGTGGAAACCTGTCCTCATTACTTGGGAGGAATATCCCTTAGCCGACAGTGGTTTTCATGGCAGATCAAGTTTTATTAACGAGATAAGTGATGTTTTATAATGGATTTTTTTGTATGTCTATATAATAATGTATGTATGTGTAAGGAAGAAGTTCATGTCACCTTTTTCTATATTAAGAGGAATTTTTCTAAGTAAATGGGTCATAAGGAAATAAGGAGGGTCTCGTTACGAGCCCCACCTAACCCCTGGACTTTATATCATAACTATTAGTATGCATTCATCACATGTGCATAGTTTATACCCTTAGATAACCGAGAAACTATCATGTATAAAGAATAAATAGTATCATTTATTTGATTGCAAGAAACTTCTAAAACCAAGTAGTCATGTACAAGAATAATACAGAAAAAAAACAAGTATTGTGACAAAACATAAAGCTTTAGTGCTATATATGAAAATACAAAATTCTCTTTGATTTCATATGTAAACCCATTGAATATTGGCGAGCGACTTTAAAAACTAATTGTAACTAATTTTTCTATGAGAAGAGGGGAATCCTATGAAATAATTTATATAAACAACCCTATAAATGTAAGTAAAATTATTTGCATTTCAGAAGAAGGAAATTGAGAAATGGTATCTCTTAATTAAAAGTAGAATTTAAAACTTAAATGCATAAAATACAAGGCTGAGAGAAGGGTTTAAAATTATGACTATAAGAGAAACCCTATGTTAAAAGATGAGAATAGATACAAATTTTCTAAACATAAATATAATGCGGCTGACCAGCCATATTGTAAAATATTACCCAGTATCATTGACAACAATTTTCAACAAGAATGCTCAAAATTTCGGTTAAGCAACCTTCCAAGGAGTAGGCTCGAAACATGAAAGCTAAGGGGGTTTTAAACTTTAAACACCAACGAACATCCTAAACTCAAACAGGGTCTTGGCCACATGATCGAAAAACGCTCGTCAAAAGAAAGGAACTTGTAAGAACTTGGAGATAGGTGGGTCGACGAGTGATACAATAGACAAAATATTCAGTAAACTAAATAGTATAGAGTGGTAAAACTTCCAAGAAGAGCTCGACACTTGTAGCAGGAGTAAAAGAACATTTTTAAAAGGATTATTTGGATAGATGATATTGGTTATTAAGAAAAAAATATAGAAACAAAACACCCAAAAAGAAAATTCGACATGGGTTATGTTCGAAGTCCACAGCTTCCCCTGAAATTTGGAAGGGACCCATTCCTCGTTCGACACTTACAATAGAAAAGAACATATTAATATAATATTTAGGAATGAGTTAATTAGAAAGTAAGAAAAATTGCATGAGACGACTTTAAGAATTTACTTGGAAATGGGATTGGGTAGAAGAACCAGAGTCATAACATATTTTAGATCTAGGGATACACACTAGTTGAAATCTCATTCCAAAACAAGCTTGAAACCCTATGGCTAAGGTTCATGCAAAAATTATGGAGTTGAATAAATCTTCCATTGCAAAGAGCGTAAATACATCATATAAATAAATACAACAAATTTTTTAGCTGTAACTAGCTTGTGGAATGATGTGCATAAATGAAAACGATAGTTACTGAAAATTCTCATGGTTGTATATGTTAGTGAAGACCATCCCTTGTAGACTATCAAGTTTGGTAAATGGAATGGAGGAGAGAGAAGCCATTGAGGATGAATCAAATAAATAATGATTTGAACATGTAGACCGATGGTTGCAGAGCTCATTTGAGAAACAAAATAGGAGAAAATGAGGATATAATGGCATAATGGAGGAGGGTGGTTACCCCAAAATGAACCTGAGACATCCTAGTATTTTATCTTAAAAACCCTAAACATGTGTATCATTGATAGTCAAACATGTCAGTGTCTCCATAGATTCTCTAGATTGTTCTATTAGTAGCACATCAGAAAACATAATTCATTTCCATGACGCTACTACCATTGTTAACCAAAACCTTCACATTGTATAGTGTCAGCAAGAAAAATAAATATACTAAAGTTATAATATATAAAAGAGCCATTTATAACATTGAATCTGCTATAAAATCATGAATGTAAATAAGGACTTTCGAACCATAATACAAACAACCCATAAATGGTTGCATAGATGGGGCTATAAATTGTCACTTATATTGTGAATGGGCATAATTGTAAAGAGAGAAATTGGTAACATATCAAGCTAAGAGGACACCCATATAATAAATATTTATATATTTCTACAAGGTTCAATTTTTATTCATACATGTGGATTGCATAATATATATAAACCAAGTAAAGTCCATATATAATGAAAAGTGCAGAAGGCGTTTAGGGAGACATAAGTGGGTAAAATTATAATTCTCTGAACTTGAGCCATGACGTTATATAAATTACATTAGTTAAAGTCGAGATTTATTTTATAGCAAGAAGTAATTGTTTTATGTGTTGCAATAAATAAAAATAATAATTTCCTTCAGTATCCAATTGTGTTTATGAGTAGTTTTTCCATGATGAATGTGACAAGTGGTATCATATAAAACAATTACAATATTGTGGCCTATTTAAGCGAAAACATGGATCATAATAAAATGTGTCTTATGTTTTCATAGAGGAAGAGACAAAGAACCGGTGAGATGGAAACACTTCCTATAGGGCCAAGTTTTGCACCATTATCAGAACCTAATCCAAAAATGTTGTGAAATCAGGTGAATAACTATGGTCGATATCTGCAATATTATTTGAAATAGTGCAAAATTTAAGAATGGAAATAGATAGCGTAAAGTGCGATAATGAGCTACTGATGAGGGCTCAAGAAAGAATAATTACGAGCTTAACTGATAAGCAAAATCAATGTACCTAAACCCTAACCCATGATAATGGGGGCAAATCAGAATCAAATAGGTGGAGGGAGGATAGTGTTCCCGAGAAAAGTACTACACCTAATCTTTGAGGGTGATAAAGAAATAGAGGAAGAGAAATCCAAGAACACTTCTTGGGGGAATCCATCTAAACCGATGAAAAATCATAAACCAAAACTCTAAGGGGATTTTAAGAAAATTAAACCCATAATATTTGATGGTGAATTCAAGGAAGAGGCAGGCACATGGTTAGTGAATATTAACAAACACTTTCAGATTTATGAATATGACAATATCTCAACAACTTTCTTAGCCATTTATCAACTCCAGGGAAAAGAAACCTTATGGTGGGAAGATATTAAAGTGGGATAGTTTTCAAAAACATTTCAAAATAAATACCTTATTGAGTGATATTACGATGAGAAGACCAAGTTGGATTTATATGACCTCAGATTGGGTCAGTTTTCCATGGATGAGTATGCCAAAAAAATTACCTCTTTGCTATGGTATGTTCCTCACATCAGGAAGATAAGGCCAAAGTACAATTTTTTGTAAGTAGTATACCAGTGTCCATGAAAGAACACATAGAGTTTGAAAACCCCAAGACCATGAAAAAAACCATCTGTAAGGTGTGAATTCACTATAAACAACTAAAATAAAAGGGAGAAAGTAATAAAACATGACCAGGTAAGAAGGTGGATAAATATTCTCCAAACAACAAGAATGAAAAGTTTGTCGTATATTTTTAGCAGAGGGAACTAGAGAAAATTTGTTGGAAAAGGCCAACAAAAATCCCAATATCATTTTGGATCTAGGAAGTTATTACTAATGGGTAAAATCAATCTCGTTAAGGTACAAAAAGTGCGAATACAATGTTGGGCATGCGGGGACTGCACTATCTTAGAGATTTTCCTTACCATGAAAAGACAAAACAAGTAGTAAATTTTCAAGAAGCATATATAATGGTAGAGGTTGTGAGAAATGTGCTCATTATGAATGCCTACCTAGAGGACCGAAAATCTGATCATCAATCAACAATGGTCGAACTTGAAGGTAAAATATGTAATCATGCTATTTCAATTTTAATAGGCCCAAGGGTGAGTTTAAGCTACACTAGTGCCAAGTTAGTAGAATTGTGTCAATTGTAGGTTAGTAAGTTAAAACAACCCTGGATGGTTCAATTGGACACTAGATCAAAAGGAAGAGTAACAATGAGAGTGGTGAATTGCTTGATAGAATTGGTAGTACAACCAACTGGAATAGATTTGAAAATTCTACTGTTAGGATAAAAATACGTTCTTATTAGTATGGAATGGCTAGAAGAACATTGGTCCATTATACATTGTAAATATAAGACCATTAGTTATGTTAAGGAAGGAGGTATTAGGAAGGAAATTCGAGGGATATCAAGACCAATAACATTAAGGCAAATTTCAGCCTCGTAGTTGAAGAAATATATTAGAAAAGATTGTTATATTTTTGCGGTTCAAGTAGGATAATCTAACTCTAAGGAAAAGACAACCCTGGAAAATATTCCTATTTTTCAGAATTTTGCAGATGTATTTCCTTACGAGATTTTAGGGTTGCTCCCCAAATGAGACATCAATTTCACAATTGAGCTTGTTCCAGCGGCCACACTGGTGTCTAAGGCACCATATCACATGAGTATCCTAGAATTAACTAAGTGGAAAATGCAATTACAGGAGATATTAGACAAAAAGTACATTCTTCCTACTCTGTCGCCTTAGGGAGATCCTGTGATTTTTGTCAAAACGAAGGATGGTACCCTGAGGCTATGCATTGATTATTGGTAATTGAATAAATTAAGAATTAATATCAAGTACCCACTATCTAAAATTGACGATTTGTTTGATTAGGTTAAGCACACAGTTATGTTCTCCAAAATTGATTTATGTTTGAGATACCACCAAATACAAATCAAAGAGGAATATATTTGTAAGACTACATTTAGGACACAATATGGACATTATGAGTTTTTAGTACTTCCTTTTGGGCTTACTAATATATTGGCCACATTTATGTGCCTAATGAATAACATATTTCACCCATATATAGACAAGTTTGTGTTAATATTTATTGATGACATATTAGTATATTTAAAGAGTCTAGAGGAGCATAAGCGACATGTAAGAGTAGTATTGCAAGATATGTGTGGTCTTTAATTATATGCTAAATATATTAAGTGTGATTTCTTTATGAACCAAATATGATATTTGGGGCATATGATCACCTGAGAAGGAATAACTATGGGCACAAAAAACATAAAGATGATTATGAAGTGGCTGTTCCTAAGAATGTTGCAGATATTAGGTCATTTATGGGATTAGCAGGCTACTACCATCACTTTATAACTGACTTTTCAAATGTATCCTACCTCATCACCTAATTACAAAAGAAAGGGAAACCATTCAATTGGACCTCAGAATGCCAAAATATAAATGATCGACTGAAAATTCTATTGAATATAGCCCCTATTTTGAGAATTGCAGATCCCGAAAAATAATTTGTTGTTTGTACAAAGGCTTTCCAGGCGAGAGGAGGGGTAGTGTTAATGCAGGAAAGGTAGGTGACATCCTATGGGTCTCATAAACGAATGGAACATGAGAAAAGGTATTTGGCCTATGACTTAGAGTTAACATCGGTGGTTCACGCCATGAAGGTATTGCGACACTTCCTTTTATGGAAGAAGCTTAATTTGATGATTGATCATAGTAGCTTGACTAACTTTTTCAAACAACCCACACTTGACGCTCAACAAGCGCGGTGGACCACTTTCCAGAGTGAGTTTTATTTTTACATTAAACATTAGAATGTAAATAAAACTGGGTGTCAGATGCTCTAAGTAGGAGATTGAATTTTATTTATGAAATATCATTTAGTCAAGTGAAATCTGATTTTTCATATTAGAATAAACTTCCAGCCTTAAGGGATCAATATTATCAATTTTTACAATAGAAAATCAAGAATGAAAACAACAATGAAAAATAGTTGGTATACGGTAATGACAATGATGGCCTACTGATCTATAAAAATAAAATTTATGTACCTATCTAGTAGTTTATTAAACAAATAATTTTGGATGAATATCATAAATGTCATTATGCTACCCACCACAGGTATCTTAAATTGATCATTTCTTTAAGAAATAATAATTTTTTTCCTGACATGAAAAGGGAAACAAAAAAATACGTAATGAACTGTCTAGAATGCTAACAGGTGAAAGAAAAACATCAACATCCAACATATCTGCTCCACCCCTTACCCATCCTTGAGTGGAGATGGGAAACTATCACCCTAGACTTCATCACTGGTTTACCCAAATCAAGAAGAAAAAATGAATTAATAATGGTTATCGTAAATAAATGAAGTAAAATTGCACATTTTATTCTAGTACAATATACCAATAAGGCAATTCAGATTACAAATATATTTATGAGGGAAATCTTCCACTTACATGGCATTCCTAAACATTGATATCTGAATTAGATGTAAAATTTACTTCTACCTTTTTGAAATATTTACGAACTTGTAAACAAAAAGGGTAAACCAAGTATTAGAGGACATGGTGAGAATACAAACAACCAATAAACTTTTGCATAAATGGGGCTATACATTGTAGCTTATATTGTGAATGAGCGTAATTGTAAAGAGTGAAACTGTTAATATATGAAGTGAAGGGGTCACCCATGTACTAAATATTTATATATTTCTACAAGGTAAAGATTTTTCCATACATGTGGATTTCAAAATATATATAAACCAAGTAAATTCCTTAGATAATGAAAGGGGATGAAGGTGTTTAGGGAGTCATAAGTGGGAAAATTTATAATTCTGTGAACTTGAGCCCTTAAGTTATCTAAATTACAATAGTTACAGTCATGATTTACTTCCTAGCGAGAAGTATTGTTTTATAAAAAAAAAAATTCCTCTCGTATTTGATTGTGTTTATGAGTAGTTTTTCCATGAGGACCGTGACACGAAAACATTGCTTTTGTTGTATGTATTAAGTGAAAGTTGTGTTTCAATGTCAAACTTGACAAACAAAGACCAATAAGGATTAAGCTACCTTGAGGAAGATGTAGTAAAACACAATTTTTTTTCAATAATATTTTTCATCTTTATTTGTTTATTTTTATCTTAATTTTGATATGTAATTTTATTTATTTATACAACAATAAATTAAATTATATAAATTTACTTATTTATAAACAATTTTAATGGAAGTTTAAAGTTTCAATAAAAATAAAATTCATATATATATATATATATATGTATATGCTTGCTGTTGTTTATATATATTTAAATTATACAAAATTTATATATTTATAAACGATTATAATAAAATTGTAATATTTCAATAAAATATAAAAGTTGAAGATATAGAAGAAATATATGCAAATTAAAAAAATTATAATAAAATTATAATATTTCAATTATATATATATATATATATATATATACATTTTATTTGCTATATATAACGGAGTTTTTCAGTATACTTGTAAACAATAGGGAATTTTTTTCCACAATAATGTTTTTTTTTAATTACTACCATTTTTTGTTTGACACTTCGAATCTCGGTTTCTTGGGATTTATTTGTGACACTGTGTGGCTAGATCTGAGTTTGTGCAGACCTGCGACTTCTTCATATCCAAGGTTTTCCTGTTCATTTTGGCACCAAGTTTTTTAAAGGTTTTATTTGCTTTGGGGTTGTTGCTGGCTTTGGTAAGCATTTATTACACATTTAGTCTATGAATATGTGATGGTTTTTGTTTGATACACTGACAATTTCATTGGAAGATGGTTTCGTCAACCTTGACCAAGTATCCGCCCTCTGGACGGCATGGCACATCTAACTATATTCAAAATCATGAGTAAGTTCAACCTTCTTAAGACCGATGCTGTAACAAATTAAATAAATAAAAGGGGTGAAATTTTATTTATGATAATATTGATGTATTGTTTTTTTAATGAGTTGTGATAATATTGAAATAAGTCTTTTTAATATATATGTATATATTTTATAAGGTTAGTATTATTAGAATAACATCATTATCATAATATTTCTAGTTTAAGGAATGAAGGTAATATCTTTTTAATAGGTGACATTAATGCTCAAACTTCAAGCAACCAAGTTATTCTTCTAAGCAATCATTCCAATCCCAATCCTCTTTGGTTAGACGAATAATTTAATTTGGCTAGTCGGTACAAAAGGAGCTCTGAAGACCTCGGGGATAATTTGTTTGGGTCGGAGCTAGTCAAGCTCTGTAGTGCTCAGGATATCATAATTTGCAATGGTCTAAAGAAGTGACCCAATTCTAGCAAGATGACCTGCATCCATGGGCTTGGCAGGAGCGTGGTAGAGTATGTTATTTCCGATCTCCCTTTATACAACGAAATAATAAATTTTGACATCTTAGACGACCACGAGCCTGACTCTGATCATAGGCCTTTACTCATAACTCTCAATTTTGTCATGCATAGAGATCCCATAGAAGATAATTCTTATAGTCAAAAGAACTTAATCTTTGATAGAAATAAAAACAATCTCTTTCTAAATGAATTAAAAACTAATTTGCCTCCTTTATCTAGTATAGACAACATAGATGACCTCTATCATAATTTTACTACAACCCTCTCATATTCTATTGACAATTTCTCAATTGAAGTCTCAAGTAATAAAAGAAATATAAAAACCAACTCATGGTATGACAAAGATTGTAAAAGTGCGAGGAGAGAAATTAAGGAAGATGTTGATGAATCTCTCAAAATTAAACAGATAAAAATCTACAAAGCCCTAACTAAAAGGAAAAAAAAGCAATATATTCGTAAAAGACAAGAGAATCTCATAAACCTCTCTAAGGTGGCTCCTAAGAAATTTTGGAGGTAGATTCTAACTAGGAAAACTAAAGATAATAATAAAATTGCTTTACATGACTGCAATTCCTATCTTAAAAAGCTTTATGAATCTCCGAATGCCAGGGATTTTGAAACCTTGCTCACAACAAAATAATTTTCCTCATTAGAAGACGTTGATTTTGGGGTTAAACACCTAGAAAATGGGAAAGCTAAAGACATTGAAGGTTACCAGGCGGAAATATTAAAAATTGGAGGTCCTGTCCTCATCCCCCACATCCACAAGCTTTTCAACCAAGCGGTCAAGCAAGGGTTCCCTAAAACTTGGAGTTAGAGCCTCATTATCCCTATTTTTAAAAGTGGGGATACAAATAACCCCTCCAATTATTGAACAATTATGATCAGCCCTCTCTTAGCCAAGTTATATGGTATTATTTTGGAAAAGAAGTTGAGCATTTGGCTTGAAAGTGAAGGTAAGCGGGCTAAAGGCCAAGCGGGTTTTAGAAGGAAACACTCAACAATGGACCACCTCGTTTTGCTTAGGATCATTGTGGAGGAATGCCGCAATGATAAATCCAATCTCTTCTGTTGCTTTGTGGACTTTAGAAAGGCTTTCGATATAGTTCCTAGAAATAACCTATGGAATATATTAGAAGAGCTAAATGTTCCTTTCGAGCTAAGAGCGGCTGCTATAAGGTTATATGAGCATGTAATTGCCAAGTTAAAGAGCAATGAGGGGTGGTCGAAAGATATTAAGTGTAATATTAGAGTTAAACAAGGTTGCCCCCTCTCCCCTACCCTATTTGGCATTTACATCGAAAAGCTAGAAGGTTGTTTAGAAGAAGCAGGGTGTGTTGGCACGATCTTAGCTGGGATAGTCATCATCCTTCTTCTCTATGCTGACGATATTTTTCTTCTCGCAAGGTGGCCATCTGATCTTGATAAGCAACTTAGACTTCTTAAGGATTTCTGCTCTACCATGGGTATGTTTGTTAGCACTGACAAAACAAAAGTTATGATTATCAAATCCAAGAAGGACACTTACGCTAATTTTATGTATGACAATGGTAACTTGGAGGAAGTGTCTTCTTACAAGAACCTAGGAATTGATATTCATCACAAGCTCAACTGGAACTATAGCATTCAGAAAAGGATTGATGGGGGGTGGAAACCTTATTTTGGTCTTGAAAATAATTGTAAAACGACAAACCTCGTAATGTGGAATAGAAAGAAGTTCCTCTTTGAAACTTTATTCACTCTTGTTATCTTATATGGATGTGAGGTTTGGGGTTGTAGCATCTCTAGAGAATCTTGGAGAAATATTGAGCAAATCCAGAAGCATTTTATAACGTATAACATTAAAATTAAAAGCAATACACCCCATCCTATTCTCCTTATATAAGTGGGTCTTTCCCCTATTGAGAGCCTAGTTATGACTAGGCTTCTATTGTACAAGCACAATCTCAATAGCATAGGAAACCATAGACTTCCTAAGCTAGCTTTAAATTCCAGCCAAAACCACCTAAGGTTTAAATGAGGTTGGTATAAAGACACTAGGGCTTGGTTAAACCATTGGGAGATCGACGAGAATGTTGCATTGCAAAACATCAATAACATTAAAAAAATTGTTACTTCTAAGTTCAAAGAAAAAATGTGGTGTGAGAAAGATCTAGCAGCTAAAAGAAAATTAAGGTATTATAAGGAGGTCATCAACCCCACCTTAGAAGATCAAAAGTATCTCTCCGTTTTAACTAGCTCAAAGAAGAAAATTAATTTAGCCAAGATTAGAACGAACTCTCATGAGCTCCATAGTGAAACAGGTCGCTGGACAGCTCCTAAAACACCATGGATGGAAAGGATCTACCATCTCTCGCCATCGAGGATGAAAAGAAATCACTTCCTCTTAGAGTGCCCCCGCATACAACCACATTAGAGCTCAATTTCATAATCTTTGTTGCAATACCGACCTTCCTAGCCTTTTAAGATATGTCAAAATTATAAAGGAGACGAGAGGCTTCTCTCCAAGATTTTTAAGCATAGGAATAAAATCTTAAATCAAATTAAATGACTCTTTTCTTTAGGTCCGATAGACCAAAGATTGGTCTCAGTGGACGTTAACCACCACCACCACCACCACCAGCACCACCACCACCACCACCATCATCATCTTTATTTTAATTATTTTTTCTCTTCATCATTATATTTATATTTTACAAGGTTATTATTATTAGAATATCTCTCTCTCTATATAATTATAATTATTTTTTTCTTCTTATCATTATATTTATTTTAAGTTTAATGTAGTGATAAGTTTACTTTAAAATTATATATATATATATATATATATATATATATATATATATATATATATATATATAATATCTCATTTTTCTACTTAGATATATTTATATTATTATTATTATTTTTTGTGTTAATTTTTTCATTTTATTTTTTAAATTTAAATATGAAATATTTTTAATATTTTCTAAAATTATTTTATCACATATTTATTAATTAATATTTTTTTTTTCATTAAACATAGAAGAATTGATGTTATTGAGATATTTAGTGGTGAATGTTTTTACTAATTTGAAACCATCTGACACAAATCAATTTAACAAATAGATACTTAGTGTGATAGAAAACTTGAGTTTTAAGTGATATTTTCATTCTACATGGCACTTAAATCATAATTTTTAAAACTACAAAAAATAAAAATTATAATCTCTCTCTTTTAAAATAAAATTATAAAACTTCTCACCATATATTAATTACTTTATTTCAATAAATGAAAGTAAAACCTCTTATGTTATCTTTATATATATATATATATATATATATATATATATATATATATATATATATATATATATATATATATATTAAACATAATTATAATAAAATACATTAAAATATTATAACATATTTTATTTAATATAACTCTAATTGTGATTTTATTATGATAAAGAATAATATTTATTAAAATAAAAATAGTTGATCAAATTTAGGAGATAAAAAATAATTTAAGAATTTATTTTAGTATTATAAACCATTTCCATACATTATAAATTTATTAAAAAAAAAAAACTAAGATACATATTAAATAGCATTTAAATAATATATGTTTTCTTAAAAATATAACGTTATCTACAATAGAGCTAGCGAAAGGAAATTACTTCATTGATGAGATCGTCACATATCATAATTGAGCTCATCCATCCAATGCCACATTTATTTGCACACGACATGATATATTTCAAAATACAAATATTTTCCACCATTCTTAGAGATATCACTCTATATTATACATTTATTATTTTCATAACATTCTAAATCTATTTAATTTGAAAATAATATGAAAGTATATATATTTAGATTTTTCAATTAAATAAATTATAAAGTTTATTAAAAAAAATTAATATTAATTTTTTAATTTTCATTTTAAAATAGATTAAGTAAATTCAATTATAATTATTTAAAATGACATAAATGTTCTTATATAAAGAACCAAACTTGCCATGTTTCCTTTTAAATTGGTAAGTTCTTTTACTTGAGGTACTTTGTAATTACTTGATTTTATAGAAGTTTAATGTACTTTTCAAGGATTGTTTTTAGTTAAGGTAGTTTTTCTCTTTATTAATATTTGGTATAATAGTTTGAACTCGGATTTTATTTTTGATTACCTTCCTTAAGCCATATATATAGAAGATTAAGATGTAGGAAACTCTAATTTGTAAGTCATATTTCCAATTATCTTCAACATCTTATATGGACCATCATACCTAGGTGCTAATTTATTGTCCTTTTGTTGCTTGAGTGACATCTATTTATGTGATTATAGCCTTAAAATACTCAAAACCGAACTTCAAATTTCCTTTCACTATGATGTTGACGTGCTTGTTGTTTCATAATATTTTGTGTTGTAACCAAGTTGTTCTTCCATAGATTGACAACCTCTAGTTGGTGTTGTATATGGCCATCTATTTCTTGGAATTTAAAGGATAATGTGATGTATGGAGAATGATATCCACAAAGTTTTTAAATGGGAATATCTTTGATGAAGTATGGAAGCTTGTGTCGTACCACCATTTTACCAAGGGAAACCACTTGACACATTATGTCTATTTATTAGATGGAAAGAAACAAGTTATACTTCTATAATTTTATTCACAATCTAAATTTAACCATGAGATTAAGGATGGTAAGTGCATCTAAGAGTAAATTAAATACCCAAATAAGAATAGTGAATTTGGATCTCTATTACCTATAATGCCTTTGGGGATTCTGTGTATATTTTGAACTACAGCCATGAATTATATGGTTGTTGTATTTGATTCCAAAGGATGGGAAAGAGAAACAAAAGGCATACATTTTGATTCCATCCACTACTACCATTATGACATTCTTTTCTCCAGATTTCAGTGGACCTATTATAAAAATCTATTGAATCATCTTCCTAAAATTTATGTGGTATGGATAATGGTTATAGGAGACCTAAGGTCTTTAATTGTCTATCCCTTGTTCTATTAGAAAACCACACATTCAAAAAATATTTTGAACATCAATTTTACTACCTTCTTAGAAAAATCCTTTTTGATTGTAACATTATTTTTAAGAATTTTGAATGTAGCATTGTAGGAGAAGTGTGCATTTCCAAAGAAACATCTCTTTGAGTTGGTACTTTTTCCATATTTATCGAATACACTTGGTTTCTCTTGTAGTTGTAGGATAATATTGCATAAAAAAAATTCTTACTTCCATTCTATACTTATTCCTTCCACCCATAAAGGTTGTGGAATGGAAATAACACATCATAAACCTTCTATTTTTATTATTTTGTAACACCATAGAATAATTATCTATGAATTTTATTTATTAATTATGAATGTACAAGTTAAAAATCTAGATATGACTCACTGATGTAAACATTTACTTTTATTTATGAAAAAAGAAAATATATTTTTATTGTTGTTTTTAGAATTCTTGTTAATGTGTTAAGGGTTGTCATGGAGAACTTAACTACTACTATCAGGGAAACACTTGGAATTAGTTATGACTAATAAGAGGGAAGAAACAAAAAAAAAATATTCCTCTTTCTTCCATGATTCAACTCAAAAGGCAAGGACAAACTAGAAAAAAAATGGCCGGAGATAAATGCCATGAAGCTAACTTTGCGAAGGAATATTATGGGAGAGAAAGACAATGATTCATAAGTGTAACCAATGAGAGAGAAATAGTTTTTTGAACCCAAAAGAAATAATTTAGGATGATACTTTAAGGGTTCAGGAGGAAATACTATGAAAGATCATGGATTTTTTTCCATAAGAGAGAGGAATATAGTTCGATGGGTAACTTGTTGTGGAAGCTAGCTTACGGTTGGTAGGACTGTGAGAGGCCTTATCACATTTATAGGAGGATATCATATAAGTATAATTATTTTTTTATAATGTTGTTTAATAAATCATGGATGAGAAATTAGAATAGATAATGAATTGGCATTTGTGGATTTGTTATGAAAAATGTAACTGTGAAATTTATAGCCTTGTATATGGGTATAGGTTGTGGACTCTTCATTTTTAATAAGTAAGAACATAAGTGAAAAATAGGAGACTAATATGGAATAAAAGGTAATAAGTATACCAGAGATTATGGAAACATCCTTATGTATGGATGCAGGTAAGAGTTTTAATAAAATAAAAATGTCAAAATTCTAACCAACCCTACTAGCCTAGTTTCTTGATCATAAATCCCAATAGTGAAAGTAGTGTAAGTCAAAGAAAACAATCTCAAATAAATGTTTTGTATATAATAGACTGTAAATAACTAAAGGATGCATAACAAATATTGAACCTAGTTAGTTACCTTAGGAATTTGGTAGAAAAGTTGTAATTCCACCTACTTGTTTGGGTAAAAATTTTATACTCTAAATAGATAGGTCTTGGAAAGAAAAGGCAAGCCCATGATAGTACTTCTAGGTATTCTAGAGTAAAATGTTATACCAGAGAGTAACGTGTAACTATATAAACAATTCCTTTGTATATAATATGTAAATATATACATAGAAATATAAAAGTAGTGTAGAGACATAAGGTAACAAAATAATGGATTTGGGAATTTCTATATAATCTTATTACCTTCTATCATTTTTTTTTAAAAGAAATTGGTACATCTAAATGGGAAAGACAATATTTCATCATACATTAAAATAAACCTTAGAAAAGAGAATAAAGTGTTCTCTTTTCTTATATTTTAACAGTAACATAGGCATATAAGATGATTATAGATATTTTCTGGAGAGAATATTTATAAAAGAGAACAATACATATCAATAATAATAGAAGGGTCTTAAAGAAAATCTCCGCATGGCATCATTAAATATTTGTAAAAAAATATTTGAGCCAAAGTTAAGGCCAAATAGTATGCCATATAAATATTTAAATAAACATTGCAGCTGTGGCCATATGGGACAAACACAAAAAAATATCAAAGGAAATTATTTATACATTTTTCTTTGTAAAATAAGTTGCAAAGGCCGACTAGACATATATTCCAATGACACGAAACTTAAAAAAACCAAATATATACTATAAATAAATTTTGTATGAGTTTAACTAAGAGGTTTCATTGAACAAGTCCTTTGTTTTTAACTTAATGACATAAACCCTAAGATGTGAAAATCCAAAAGAAAGAGTATTAGCCTCACAAATGAGTAGCTTAGAGAAAATAAAATAAAAATACATAACAACCTAGGTAATTTTTAAATTGTAAACCCACTCAAAGAGTGAAATAAAATATCATAATGAGATATCCATGCTTCTAGAGGGAAGGGTCAAACCTGCAAAGGGGGAACCCTGTGAAGACCCTTGAGAAGTCGGTGGAAGGGAAATAAAGAATATCACAAATTAATATTTAATATAATTACAATAGGGGCAATGAAAATAGAAGGATACCTTACCTTAAGTGCAATGGTTATAGGGTTTACACCCTTATGCTCCTGCAACCATAGTGAAATACAAAATTTAAAAGGAAAACTTGAGAAAAAGGGATGTGTGGGAAAGGTCAAGTT
The DNA here is from genome assembly GCA_034641835.2 of Pinus albicaulis. Lineage (NCBI taxonomy): Eukaryota > Viridiplantae > Streptophyta > Pinopsida > Pinales > Pinaceae > Pinus > Pinus albicaulis. Next base: position 665,649,270 of record CM076580.1, on the reverse strand, counting down.
TAGAGTTAATCCAAGGAAAATTTTACCTGGTTTATGGATGAAAATAACTAGTGGTTTCTCCATATGGAAACTTAGGAATCCATTCCTTGTCACATATTGTGCCACTCCAAACCGTGAAAGAGAAGAACCTAAAAGCATAATCACTAAAATAAGAATATGAATATTGTAATTAACCATGAGGAGAATGAAATGGATTCAACATAGAAATCATGAATAAAAATGATACTATGCAAATACCACAAGGAGATGAAAATAAACCCTAACTACAGAAGCTTATTTTGGATGGTGTCGTCGCTGCGAAAAAAACCTCCAAAATTTTGTCTACACTTAAATTTTGGATCCTCCTTATGATCCTATGATCTCTCATTCCTTGATTATTCTTAGTCACTTCATGATCAGTTGATGATTTTCTAAATATTTAAGTATTCTTCTAAGGTTCTAGTTGTTGAAACCACTTGCTTACACATGATTAGCCTTTGATGCATCCATAAGTGCACCTTTTCCTAGAAAACCTATCAGTCAATGTGCACCTTAGAAATTTGAGCACTATGCAATCCTTCAAGATAATAATTGCACAAATTGTGATAACAATCACTACGTAGTGCCTAAGGACAATGATTATACAATTCCTTGTGGGTGATGATTGCGAAATCCTAAAGGATAGTGCTTGGGAAGTCTCTGGTGATAGTGATTTCATATTTTATAGGGACGGTGACTAAGAAACCTATATCTATAATTAGTGCGCAACATTATTTGACAAGTCTCTGTCACTCTTAGTGGAAATTTTATCATCATTCCAATTAGTTTTATCAACTGTCTCTTTTGTGCTCTTTTTATTTCACAAGTGTCATTTTCATTTTCACGACTATTATTTTTGCTTGATTTCACTTTCACAAGTATCTCTTTATCTTACTTTCTGATTTAGTATGTGTCTCTTTTACTAACTTTATATTTTTCAGGTGTCGTTTTGACCTTTTCTTACTGTTGCAAGTGTTTCTTTTGATTGTTTATACTCCTACATGTGTTGCAACAATATAATGCACCACTAGAGGTAGATATAGCACACTCTTATGCATTATTTGATCATATAAATAATAAGAATATGTTCTAGACACTCTTCTATAGCTTAGCACACTTTCTAGTTGCATTTGAGACTTGTGTCATAACTTGTATTCTAAGTGACACAAAGATATGTTTTAACTGCCGCACTTAGAAATAAGAATTATGGGAATTTTGAGGTCGAAAATGGGCCTCCTAAGGAAATTATGAAATAATAGGGGAAATAATAAAATAATATTTGATTACATCATCAAATTTTAGAGGGAAAAATGAAAAAACTACTTTTTCAACTTATCTCCCAAAGTTTTAACTCAAATTTTGAGCAGGAGTACTTGTTGGATGCAAAATTTAATTCCTCATCCAAGGAGTACCCATGTTGCATACTTTCGATGGACCCTGCTACACGAAAAATGAGAAATACATGAAAAACGTGACTGCAATCATGTTTTTTCATGCATTTCTCATTTTTCATGTACAAAGGTCCATTGGAAGTATACAACATGGGTAATAATTGGATGAGAAATTCAATTTTGCATCTAAAGAGTACTCCCACTCAAAATTTGAGTAAAAACATTGGGAGATAAGTTGAAAATACGAGCTGAAAAAAGTAGTTTTATTATTTTACTAATTTTTAATATTTTTACCCTTTTACTTAAAAAATGGTGAATCATACCCCATGGTTGACATCATCATCTTGAATCCTATTGGTTCTTATAAATTTTATTTTGGTTGTACATTTTTCTTAGGAGGCCCATTTTAGACCTCAAAATTCCACTAATGCATCGCTTTGTTTTCATTTGAATAGATGTGCACTCATTTTGGGTGATAAGTGTTTCATTTTTTTGTGGTTGAGTATTTGTTAGTGTGTGATCATGTTCAAGTCATGTTCTGGTTTCATATTTCACTGCATTGATCCCAAACTTAGTCAATTTCTGAAGTGTTCCTCTCTTCAAAATTTGCACTACCATCACCCATTATCTTTCCTCCCTAAAATACGAGGTACATAGTCTGAAGCCCTAGTCAACCATCCTTTTCTCCTGGAATTACACAGTCACTACCTCAAGGGACTACACATTATACAATCCAATGCTTAATATTTGCCTCTTACACTTGAAAACTGTGCAATTCTTGTCTCAATCAGTATTCCACCATGCACTCCATAGATTTAGTCAACAATCAGGCCTGTCTAATTCATTTACTTGCATAACCGCACAATCCTTTGTCTCTTTCTGTCTAGGAATTTGTATTGCACAATCATAGTGAGCAAGCCTGCCTCACTCCATCACTCCCTCCCTCTACTGTGCAGTCCTCCCTTCTATTCCCTTAGATACTATGTATTGCATAATCACAGTGACTAGACCATCATCATTGCCTCTTGGAAATGTGCATTGCACAATCCTCGAGCCTCCTCCTCAGTCCTACACTTTGTCACGACTTAATCAATGTGTTGCATGAAGAACAAAATGGACTAGTAGATTTCTGGATTGATGTCATATTGTCATGAGTGAATTCCATCTACATGCAACGTTAACTTGACATGATAAGATGATACTCAACGGGGTTATCAAGGAGAGGTTACAAGAAGGCACTTTCCAAGGAGGAGAAAAAGGAAGAACCATCATGAAGGACATGAAGGAATCTTCGACCAAGAAAAAATGATGGAAAATCATGTTGACTTGGAAGGTTTTGAAACTCATTTAGACCCTTTGGAGGGTGAAAATGAAGAAAAAACACAAATCCATCATGAAGAAGTCAAAGTCATAGTAGCAAAGAGAAGATCTTGGCATTAATGAAATGAAGTCTTATGTCATTGTTGCCAAGTCATGGATTCTCAAATCTTCATTACAAAATTCGTATGAATCAAAATATTTTCCCACATCACATGTGGAATGTAATTATGTAAATTCCAAAATTGAGAAAATTAAAAATATGTGGAAGCCCAAGGGTCCCACATGGAGTGTGAAAAGTCACTAGAAAGTTCTAAAGTCATGTAGAGGCTCAAAGGTCACATAGGAATTTGAAAAGTCATATAGGTGCTCAAGAGTCATGAGGGAAGGTCAAGAGTCACGTGGGAGGTGGAGAGTGACCCCATTTGTCATAAATACACCCTCATAGCTCAATTATAGTGGACTTTTGACTTTTCCAACTTGGATTCTCTACCATTGCATAGTAGAGAATATATTTCTTTGGAGGAGCAAGTGGTGACTTAATGTTCCACTATTGAGGCTAGTATGGAAGGATTGTAATTGTGTACCATGGGAATTTCAATTAATATATGAAGCTCTCAGAGTTGATGCACTTTCTTGTAAATGCCATGAATGATTGTAAGACTATTCTGTCATTGTTTTCAGTGTATGTTTATGCTAACACATACTAATGAAAATGAACTATTTCATTGGCTTTGGTATGCATCTTGTTGAATGTGCATTGTTACCTACTTTTATGATCATTGTTATCTCATGAAATACTTTGTAGGCTAATCAACGATTATTTCATGCTTTTGTGTGTCTCTCTTTTGGATAGTACTATTAATTTTCTTCTAGATGCACTCTTTGTTTTTTACCTTCCATGAAAGTACCTAATATACATTGTAATTGTATGCATCACAGTGTCAACTTACTTCCTTGATTAAAAGATCATTTGTATAATCTCTTATGTTGATAATTGTGACCGAGGAAAATTCCTAAGAATAATGTTAACTAGCCTTGTTTTCCTGTTGGGGCTCCTACACCAAATGGTGTGAGGTCTAAATTAGACTCCATACTGGGGAGATCCCCTTCGTTGATGGATTTCCAGCAACACCAACAGTTGGTGCTAGAAGGAGGTCCAGATGACAAGCTGAGCCTATTGAGTCTATTTTGAATATTTTATATTGAATGAATCATTCCCAAATAATACTCTCGAGATGTTTTTAAAATTTATCGAACCTTCAAATTTCAATCCCTGTGGAATTTTTTTACAACTTGTCTCAATTAAGGTTTGATGGTGAGGGTGAAATATCCATAGCCAAACATACATATCATTTTCTCAAGTTTTGTGAATTTCATGGAATCATTTGTGAAGGTTTTTCTTCTAAATTATTCACCCTCACTCTTGAAGTTCAAGTTAAAATATGGTGTCATACCTTACCATATTATTATATTCATTCATTTGAACAACTTAGCAATGAGCTTCATCAAGCCTTTGATAGGTATAATTATTGAGATGTTTATAAAATCATTAATCAACTTAGAAGGAAGCTAGATGCATCAAAAGAGTATTTTTCTAATAGATTTCTTCACTTGTGTTATGAGCTTCCTGAAGAAGATATGGATTTGGATTTATTCAAAGAAACGTTTTAGTTCTTGGATACAATCTCTTTGAAACATTCATAATATGAATCCTTGGTTGATTTTTCTCTCCCGAATTTCATCAATCACGAGACACTTATAATTCTATAGGAGGAACCTACTTCCCCTATTTTCCCTTGTCCTATTCCCTTTTTATTTCCAAACAAGACCATCTCTAGTGTTATCATTGAAGTTGGGAAATTTGAAAATCAAAATGATGATCCATTTCTCCCATCTACATTTTATCTGCAATGTAAACACTATATATGGGAAAAATTTGAATTTCCTAATCAGTACAAGAAACCTAAGGTGAAGTCTGGTCCCTTGATTCCCCCATATCACATTAATGTACATATTCAAAATATAAAATCTAACACCATTAAAAGTATTTTTTCTTTAAGAGACACCTATCATCCTCTATCATCTACATGTCATAACCATTTGTACCTTTTTCTACTTGATCAATCAAGTCCACTACCTAAAAGACAAGGGAGAAAGTAATAAACCGTGGTCAAGTAAGAAGGGGAAGAAATACCCTCAAAGAAACAATAATACAAAGACTACCAAGTCTAAGAGTTTTAATAGAGGACACTAGAGATTTTATTTTGTAAAAAGGCCAGCAGAAATCCCAATCTTAGATTGGATCCAAACAATTAGAACTAATTGGTAAAATTTATCTTGGTAAGGTACAAAAACCACCAATACAATGCTAGGATTGCAGGGGGGCACACTACCTTAGAGACTGTCCTTACTGTGAAAATACAGAACATATAGAAAATGTTCAAGAATCATCTATAGTGGAAGAGGCTGCAATAAATGTGCCAAAAATCAATTCCACCCTAGAGGATTGAAAATCCAAGCATCAATCAATAGTGGTCGAACTTGAAGGTAAAATCTATAATCATGCTATTTCAATTTCAATAGACCATAGGGTGAGTTTAAGAAACATTAGCCCCAAGTTAGTAAAACTATGTTGATTATAGATTAGTAAGTTCAAAAACCCATGGTTGGTTTAGATGGCCACGAGAGAAAAAATAAGAATAAAAATCAGAGTGGTGAAGTGCTCGATAGAACTTTTAGGAAAATAAACTGACATAAATTTGAACATTCTACTGTTAGGATCAAAATTAAATCTAATTGGTATGGAATGGATGGAAGAACATTGGTCCATTATAAATTGCAGAGATAATAGCATCAATTATGTTAAGGAAGGAGGTATTAGGGAAGAAATTCAAGGGATAACAAGGCCTGTAATATTAAGGAAAATTCCAGCCTCAGTTTAATAAATGTATTAGAAAAGGTTGACTGCATTTTTCAGTTCAAGTAGGATACTATAACTCTAAAGGAAAGTCAACCCTGGAAAATATTCCCATTGTTTATAATTTTGTAGATGTATTTATTGAGGATATTTCTGGGCTACCCCCCAAATGAGACATTAATTTAACAGTTTAGCTTGTTCCAGGGGCCACACTGGTGTCTGAGGCACCATATCACATGAGCATCCCATAATTAACACAATTAAAAAATTAAATTATATGGGCTATTAGAAAAAAAATACATTTTTCCTAGTGTGTCACCATGGGGAGGTCTTGTGCGTTTTTTCAAAAAGAAGGATGGTACCCTAAGGATATGCATTAATTATTAACAATTGATTAAATTAAAAACTAATCTCAAATAGCCACTACCTCAAATGATGATTTGTTCGATTAGGTTAAGGGCACAACTATGTTGTCCAAAATTGATTTATGTTCGAGATACAACCAAATACAATTCAAAGAAGAAGATATTTTTAATACTACATTTAGGGCGTTGTATGGACATTATGAGTTTGTAATACTATCATTTGGGCTTACTAATGGCTTGGACACATTTATGTGCCCGGTGAATAACATATGTCACCCATATATGGACAAGTTCGTCTTAATCTTTATTGATGACATATTAGTATATTCAAAGAGTCTGGAGGAGCATAAGAAACATCTACAATTAGTATTGAAAACTTTGTGTGATCATAAATTGTATACTAAATATAGTAAGTGTGATTTATTTAAGGAAAAAATACAATATTTAGGGCATGTGATCACCCAAGAAGGAATAGCTATGGACACAAAAAGGATAAATATGATTATGGAGTGGTATGTTCCTAAGAATAGTGCAAATAGTAGGTCCTTTATGGTATTATAAAGCTACTACCATTGACTTATAACTGTTTTTTCAAAGGTAGACTATCCCATCACCTCATTACAAAAGAAAGGGAAATAATTCAATCATACCTTATAATTCAACGATAACATTGATTGGTTGAAATATATATTGACTACAACCCCTATTTTGAGAATTGCATATCCTGAAAAATAATTTGTTGTTTGTTCAGATGCTTTATAGAAGGGAGTAGGGGGAGTGTTAATGCAAGAATGTCAGGTGGTAGCCTATGAGTCCCAAAAACTGAAGGAACATGAGAAAAGGTATTCAATCTATGAACTAGATTTAACAAGTATGGTTCACTCCATAAATGTATGATGACACTACTTTTTAGGGAATACATTTACCATGATGAATGATCATAGTAGCCTTACTAACATTTTTATACAACCCAGACTTAATGCTTGACAAGCGTGGTGGGCCACTTTCTTGAGCGAGTTCAATTTTTACATTCAACATTTGAAAGGTAAAGAAAATTGGGCGTTGGGTGCTCTAAGTAGGAGATTTAATTTCATTTATTAAATCTTGTTTAGTAAAGTGAAATATGATTTTTTAGATCATAATAAACTTGCAGCCTTAAAGGACAAAGAATATCAATTTTTACAGAAAAAGTTAAGCATGAAAACAAAAATGAAAAATAGTTTGGATATGGTAATGACAATGAAGACCTAATGATATATAAAAATCAAATTTATGTACCTAACCAACAGTCTATTAAGCAACTAATTTTAGATGAATATATTAAAAGTTCTTATGTTTCCCACCACGAGTATCGTAAAATGTGCATTTCTTTAAGAAATAATTATTTTTGGCATGAAATGTAAAAGGAAATAGAAAAATATCTGGTGAAATGTCTAGAATTCCAATAGCTTAAAGAAAAACGCTAGCATCTAGTAGATATTCTCCACTCACAAATCCCTGAGTGGAAATGGGAAAATATCACCCTAGAATCCATCACTAATTTACCCAAATCAAGAAGGAAAAATGTTTCAATAATGGATGTGGTAGATAAATTAAGTAAAATGACACATTTTACTCTAGAACAATCGGGCCTATAATGTGGTTTAGATTGCAGATATGTTTAGTGAGGGAAATATCCCGCTTACAGGGAATGCGTAAGACAATGATCTCTGAACAAGATGTAAAATTTAATTTTACCTTTTGCAAAGCTTTATTTACAGGATTAGGTACCCAGGTGAAATTTAGTACTACTTGTCATCTAAAAATTAACAAACAAACATAAAGAATAAATAAATTGTCAGAGGACATGTTGAGAATGTAATGCAAAAAATTACCAAATGGGAAGAATATCTCCACTTTGTAGAATTTTCATATAATAATAACTATCATGCCTCTTTAAGAATGTTCCGATTTGAAGTGTTGTATGGATGAAGGTGCATAACACCCTTTGATTGGAGTTACCCTCATTGATAGGTTGGTTTTGAGCCCAAATATGTTAAAATAATTGGAACAAACTATGAAAAATTTATGGGGAAACTTGAAAAATACCCAAGACCAATACAATACATATGTAGATAAAAGATGAACCTAAAAAGGGTTTCAAGTGGGTGAACATGTGTACATAAGGGTTAAACTAAAAAAGATCATGTTAAGATGGGTAACATGTGGGAAATTAACTCCTTAATTTTGCAACCCAATTGAAATAGTCACATGGATTGGGTCTATGGCCTATGAACTATCTTTACCAAGTCATATACATAGACACAATATGTTTCATGTCTCTTTGTTAAATAAATATATACATGATCCTAATCATACTATTGATTGACATAATTTTAAGGCAAAAAATGAAATTTGAAATAATTTTATATATTTTCTTAAAATGGAAATTGATAGAAGCTAATAGTTTTCATAATTATTGTGGATGTAGGTCGAACAAGATGGGAAATTTCTGGTCGAGCCTATGTGCATACTATATCAAAGAGAAACTATGCTACGGAAGTAAGTTAATCATCTGGGTTAAAGTACAGTGGAAGCACTTCAGCCTCGAAGGGGTTGCCTGGGAAGATGAAATTTTTATGTGTGAGGCTTATCCCAGCCTATTCTAAGAGCTACGAAAACTCATACTATGATTTTTTCTTGAGGTGAGGAAGATGTAACACCCCCAATAACTAGCAAATATTTATTTACTTTTCTTGTCAAATTAAATTTATAGACTATAGGGCCCATGTTCAGGGTCAAGTATGAACACATAATGTACATAATTTTCTTTATATTTTAATATGAAATATAAAAAAAAATGTATATGGTTAGCCATGTAAGCCTATAATGGGGAGATATTCTAAAGAGAATTTCACATCTAGATATTTACAAAATAGTTAGGAAAGGCCCAAGAAGGGCTATGGGTAGAGGAGTTTTGTAATCTAGCGAAAAAAATACATTGATACCAGTAGATAGACATCTAATAATTACAAAAAAAGAATGGATGAAGATACAAGAAACACAGTAATGGAGAACAAGTGTAAGCACATAGATATATTCTTTATTATATGTCGAACTATAATTGATACATTTCTATGTAGAAAAATATATATAGATTGTAAGGAAAATTAAGGGAGTCTAATTGTACAAACAAATATGATGCTTAATCTATCATAAGTTATCCTTTCATTATATTACATGAATACTGACTTTAATTGGGTTAGACAACTGGTATGACTAGCCCTATTTTCATTAGACTAGTTGGTTAGACCGATTAGCTCCTCCAACATCTCACCCACCCTTAAAGTCTTCTTCGTCCCAAATAAGGGAAGAGTTGGAGTGCCAAAAAAAATTGACTTCTTTTGTTTTTTGTTTTACATTTTATGTCATGGTTGTACAAAGAAAAATCCTTAGTAAACATATTAAAATAAAATAAAACTAAGATAACAAAACTAATGGGTCAACCCAATGCTCCTGTAATTGTGGTCAAAACTTTTGGAACTCGATATACCAACTGATGTACTACTTGGATGACTTCAACTTCATGGGACTCTTGTTCTGAAGTTGTAGAATACATTGAAACATTGGGTGAAACAAACCGATGGGTAGGTCGTGGTAGATGTGGTGAAGAAAAAAAAGCTCGTGGTGGTGGAGGCACATTTGGAAACATAGTATGATAAATTTTTGGAGCGAGGATATACAAATTCTCATCAAAGATAGACCATTGTTGAATTGCAATTCTATATTTAGCACTACATTATTTCAGGTCCGACAGGTACTGAACATTATCCTCTAAGAGGATATCGTCTGCTAATGTTTGGTTGAATTATTTGGCTGCTTCAACACTCAAAACTTGACCAAATACTCCCTACAGATAATGAGATGCATTGGAAACTTTATGATGGCATTTATTTCCTTACCTTACCCTCTGGTATTTTTATTGTAGAAATTGCGAGAATATTTCTCATTATTGCTCCAATGAATTGTTGATCTCTTGTTGTGATTTGGGGTCTAAAGTTTTCCTTGAAGACAATTCTAAAATAAGCATCATCTGGACCTTGATTTTAGTATTATTATTTCCAAGTAGGTGGGCCAGTTGTTCAACATAATTATGAGGGAAACTACTTTGTTAAGTGTATTATCCAAGTTCTGCTTGCTTTCTATAATTTCCTCATGATCCTCTCATAGAGTCTCTATAAGCTTAATATTTTTGACATCTATAGGTAGGGATTGCATCTCTGGTACCTATGCACTAAGATGAGCATTCTTATCGATAAACTTCTCTACCAACCGATGGAAAACAACAAGATGATAATCAATTTTGGCTGGCATGGGAATGTGACATTTTTATGCTTCTTAGATTTGACAAGCCAACCAAGTCTCCCTTTCTCATTCCTGTTGACATTGAATCTTGTCAGTTAATTTCTTTAATTTCTACAACCTTTTCCTAATAGCTTTAATAGAATTTTGTGTCATCTGAATTTTTTTTTTTCACTGACAATACTAATGTTGAAATATGTGGTGACAAGGTTGACTCATTTATTTTTTCCTTTGGTTGTTGGTGCACTTGTTGTAGCTGGCTTTGTATAACTTTTTATAGTTGGAATAGGCTTGATAGATGGTGGATTAATCACAATTTTTCTATTGGTAATTTGGACCTCAATCATTTATTCTCGCCGATGATTAGTCAACCCCTCTATTGTTTTTTGAGTATAATATTTGATTGTTTCATCATAATGGGTGCATTCAGATGAATTGTATTTTGAATTTCCTTCGAAGTTACCTTCGTGATCCAAATGATTTTGTTTTTTATGGTTTTCTTCCAATTGATTAACATATGACAGAGTATGTTATGACTGGTTTTTCTCATACTAGTCCTTCTCTGAATGGTTTTGATTAAACGAGTTTTGTTCCGATGGGTTATTCTCAGAATGAGTTTTTTCTGATTGATTCTTTTCAATCTGCTCTTTTTGATAATGTTCTTCTATAATGTGAGTCGAAAAAATGCTAGGGATATCTCATGTTAGATCAATATCCTTCATATTTTTAGTGAATTCATCATTAGTGTGCTCATTTTGAACTAAAGCACTATTTTGTTGATGTTGTGCATTTGAGGAAATTCCATTCTATTAATGACTCCGTCTTAATGAAGATTGATATATTTCCTCCATTTTTTCCTTAGTGTTGTCAGAAAATATTCCCTTTCAAATATCTATTTCATTATGTATTTTTTCTTGAGTGGATGTTGGGTTGGTTTTTATGGTATTTTTGACTATTTTTCCTTTCGACTCCAATTTTTGGATGGCTTCATCCAATTTCTGTTGCTTTTCAGGGTCATTTAAATGAATTTCCTTAAGCACCTTCTACCACTAGGTCATTTTGGTCTTAATAGGAGCAGCCTTAGGGCTACTAGACTCTTTGCATGAATACTTATTGGAAGTTTCGGTTAAAGGAACTCATAAATCAACTCTAAAGGGTTGTAAATACATGGTGACTTGTGCCTCTTATTCTAGTTCAACATCATCTATGGGGGTAATAATGTCATGAGAGTGATCATGAAATCTAGAAGGAATGGGATAATTGGTGTTAGATTACTGATGGATTTCATCAAATATTTATTTGATAGTGGGCCGATACAAAAGTTCTTGAGGGTTTAGTTGTGGGGAATTGGTATACCATACTTTGGCATAGTCTAAAGACAAATGTATATGAGAGCAAGGGGGTAGGGATCATCTAACATGTTGAGGCGATTACCACTTATTGGAACTATTCTTGAAATAAAGTAACCAATTTCTAAAAAGTTAAAGAGGTCCTACAGATTGGGGTTTTATCGACCAATTATGAGAAACAAATATAAAATTGTACATATGGGGTATATCTTTCTCTATGAAATCTACCTTATGACTGGAGGTTTGGACTTCATTACTAGCCAAATTAATATAGAGGGAAATCAGATGGCCTTACCTGAATTTTGGAAACTTTGGCAGTTCTCATTGAGAAGGTCTACTACGTATTCAACCTAATTATACTCCTTTCTATATTGGACTATTTCACCCATAACCTCAAGAATTTTCAATTTAACACTGGAAGCTTGAATAACCAGTGTGAGGCATAAAAAACTATTTTTCAAACCCATTTGGTGAACGGGTCCTAGACCTGACTAATAACCAATCCTTTGGAATTTTTCCTTGATGCTTCACTAGTGAGCCGTGTAAGGCAAGTAGTGCCATTCACTGTGGTAGATACTTTTTCCGTTTTGTATGTGAGGCATGTTATTAAGTGAATGGTAGTTTCAAAAATTGATTGTGACAAAACTTCTTTGTTAATACTTCGTTAAAAATGCCAAAAATAGTAATTGTGCTAGAAATTAGGAAGCTGAAAGGAAATAATGTTGGGGGTCCAAGTGGAATAGGAGATTTTCTAAAAATATCCACCTAGATTAGTCCTCCCCCCTTAGGAATAAATGGTGCCCATTTCATTGAGTGCCTCCATGAGATGAGGAAATTTTTGCTGAACTTGGTCCCTGGTGAGGCACTTGCCTTTGTGCAGGAGATGGTCGACTTTGAAAACTAGATATAATTGAATTCTCTATTTGTGAGTGCTTTTAACATGTGTGTCCATGATCCAATCAGTTTTGGATTTCTCAATGCACTCTGTATTGAGCTCGCTTGGTGTCAACTACTCAACGATTTCTGATGTATCAAATAATGGTGGAACATATGGTTAGAGGCAATCTACATTGAATACCGGGTGCAGGCCAAGGAACAGAGGGATTATTAGCTCGAAATAATATTCACCCATTACCTTGGTTATGGTGTAAGGAATGTATTTATGTGGTCAAAGGTTTTGATGGGCTCCCAAAAGGAATTCCTTCTATAGATGCAACCATACCTTGACGCCCACCTGAAACTTGTGTCACTCGATACCGATCTTGATGTTGTTTTTACTTGGAATTTAATTTCTCAGGGATTTCATGAATTGGCTGGAATATGCATTGTATGTGTTCAATAAACCTGGTGGCTTTGTTAACCTTAGACTATACATGTGAAAACTCTGTCGGTGTAGTAGTAAGAGGCATGGCAACATCAATCAGGTAAAATGGTTGAAATACCAGGCCTACTTGGAAGGGGATATGAAAAACTAAGCTATGGAGAGCTCTATTATAGCTTTATTTCACATAGGGGGGACTCTCATCCCACGTTCATGGGTGCTTGGAGTTATACTTGCGGAGTATGAGCACTATCATTCTATTGATGACCTCCATTTGACTATCAGTCTCAGGGTGGAATGCAGTCGATTTGGTGAGCTTAGTGTCCAACAACGACCAAAGACTTGATTAAAAACCATTCAAGAACCTTCAATCCCTATTTGATATAATGGAATTCCAAAATTCACCTAGACTTGTTCAAAGAAGAGTTGGGTAGTGTCTTCCACAAAAATTATCTTCTTGCAGGCCATCAATATTTCCATCTTAGAAAATATATCAAAGACCATAAATCACAGTCATTACCATGCTTGGGAGAAGGAAGGACAAACATATAGTCCATGGAAATGGATTCCCATTACTGGATAGGAGTAAGAATATGAGTGTACAGGCCTTGCTTCTTAATGGCTAGATTTGAGATGGCACAATAAATGCAAGATATGATATATTTCCCAACATCCTTTCGGAGCTTTATCCAATAGAAATGCTTATGTAATAATGCCATGATTTTCTCCAAACCAAAGCGTCCTATGACCCAATTATAGTGCACTTACCAAATTAGCTTGGCATGCTCACTTGAAGGAACACAAAGTTGTCCTAGGTAGCACATCAATGCATCCTTTAGGTGGTATTTTGGTACCTTCTTACCATCTACTAGCATCTGGTATGTGGTGTAAAACTATGGTTCATTTTTGTAGAGTTGCAGCCATCCATAGTTCTCGTGGCCACAAGAGTTCAAAAAAATGGTCAATGCTACAACTAGGGGCTAACTAAGGCAATTTGCAACATGATTGGTGATTCCCTTCTTGTATTTGAAGTTCAAATGGAGTTGTTATATATGTGTGCACCACTTTTTATGGTGATCCTTCTGCAACTTCCCTTGTGTTTGTATAAACTAAAGAGGTTGATGATCTATGTGGATGGCCATATCGTTCCCCAAAATGTAATGTTTCCACTACCGATAAGCCTACATGATGGAATATATATATTTTTCATAGGTGAGGTATTTAAAAATTGTATCATAAAGTGTATCACTATGATAGGCAAACACATGCCCTTGTTGGGTGGGAACTAATCCAATATCATAGTCAGAGGTGTCTATCTCAATTTCAAATGGTTGTTGCAGGTTAGGAAATATGAGGACTGACGAAGAGAAGAGGAGGTTCTTCATCTCAATGAATGCCTTTTATTTGATCTCAGACCATTTTTTTTTCTTTTTCTCTGCCCTTGTTAACTTAAGTCAATGAACACGTGATATGAGATAATATTATCATGAACCTCTGATAAATATTGGCAAGACCCAAAAAATTGTGGAGATTTATTAGAGTGGTCGGGACTAGCCAATCCAAAATGAATTGGATCTTAATTGGATCCACATATAAACCTTTCTCATCAATGATATAACCCTAGTATTAGACTTGGCTCATGCCAAAAGTGCATTTCTCCAAGTTGGCACAGTTTGTGTTTCCTATTAGAGCCTGATCCCCTGGGGTGCATTTTTTAGTTAATTTTATCTAAGTTTTGTTGAACGCGTTGCACGCAAAGAGTCAAAGGGGCTTTGGTGCGGGTCAAATTCCCTTGGTCATTGTAATGGGTTTAAAGGGAAAAACCATGATTTTCAAACCATGGTTTGAGACCATGGTATGTGCGCGTCTATGATAATTTAAATATGTAAGGATTGAGTCGAGTAAAGAGATAAAGGAATCAGATATGAATGATTGTTTAATTTTTTGATCTAAGTCTAGGTTTGTCCAGGTAGAAAGGCTCATACTGGCTGTGTGTGCGGATACCTAAGTCTTGGCTGTGTGTGGAATCTGCTGCTATGTACACAGAAGGATTGAATGTACTGAATTGAAATTTCACTTAATAAAGAAGGGATTTTTGGCAAACCTTGATTCTTATATGGTTGATTGTCTTGATTATCTGTTATTTTCTTTAAGATCTGAATCTATTTTGTGTTGCGTATTTACTTTTGTTAATGGTTAATTTATTCTGTGTGCAAATACCAGTTGATGTTAGATGAATAAGTTTTGAATAAAGTATACTTAATTATTGTGCGCAAAATGTATTGAGGTATTCTGGGATAATATATGGAAGGGTTAGATCTGTTGACTGTGCATGCACATAGCTGTTAAATTATCTGATCCAAGTATGTTTAGGACCACTACATCAAAATATTCCTTAGGGTGTCAAAACCTGGTTCCAACACCCCCCCATACTACTTCAGGTGAGACTTTGATCTGCGCAAGCATATCACTACCAAAAGGGGCAGTAGTTGGAGGGTTTTGTTGGTTGCGCGATAACTATGAACTTGGGTTAGGACCCCTCAAGCCAACAAATGGTTCTGTTGCTGGGACTAGGATTATTTTGAGGGAGATTTGATGTATTGGCATTTGATGCAGAACAAATTACAAGATTATCTTAATAAGAAGATACTTGAATTTTCGATCCAAGAGAACAAAAGCTCTAAATCGTCTGATGAAGATTGGGCACAGAAGTATATTTACATAGAAGTCAATGAGATTTTATTTTATTCCTTTGAGATTGAGTTTCACGAGTGTTTATTTCAACTTACTGAATTCCATACCTGCACAAAGGATGACGTGATAGCTCAGTGGACCCTGGAGTTGGTACAACAATTAGAGAAAACTAGCGACATGATCACCTGTGCAGTAGATCATTGGATCGATTGTGTTCAAGGAGGATTTGTGACTGAATTTTATATTGATAAATTTGTATCTTATTCTGAAGTGAAACGAAGGTTTTTCAAGGGTCCTAGAGGTAAGTTCTTGCGCTCTTTGAAGCTGTGGATTAAAATGCTATGTCCCGTAGAGGCCCGACTATGCGCATTGGAAGAACTTATAGAGTAGATCTAGAAGAAGGGTTTGCTTACAGTCCTCTCAATGGTAAGTATGATAGTGACGAAGAGTCTTAAACTAGTAGCTCTGGTGAATATGCGCACTCTAAAAAATAATTATTGAAAAATCAAAATAGTCTTGGGTTGTTGGCCATAATTAAGATCCCATCCACTCCACTTCCAAACTCATCTCACTCTAACAAGTCATCCAATCCACCCCCCACCTCCACCTTCACCACCAGGCACTGAGATGGCCACCTCCATGAAGTTACCTAATTTTAGTGGTATTGGGAATGAAGACAAAAACCAATTATGGTTTGTCACTGACATTTTGTGGACAGTGCAACAGGTTAACAATGACGATGTTAAGAAAGCTTAGCTGGCCACTGCTTTTCAAGACTGCATGCTGGATTGGTACATAAGGTATGTAGCGATGAACCCTAATGAAACTATTGATAATATAAAAACTGCACTAAAATAATAATTCAAGAAGTTGAAATCTTTTGTGCAATGTGTAATTGAGTTGAAGGATATTCGTCAGGAATTGAAAGAATCCGTATGGGAGGCATATCAACTATTGAAGCGCACTATCAGAGATGCAGGATTTTCTATTGATGAAACCCAACACAAAGAGTGGTTTATTGCCATGCTGCTACCACATCTGTGCCAAACCCTAAGTCAGCAGAAGATTGCCACGCAGGCCAAAGCTGTAGATATTGCAATGAAGCTAGAGGCTTCACCGGTACTCGCTACACAGATATGGACCTATCAGATCCAAATCCAATTGGAGGAAATTCAATTTTAAATACAGAGTCCATGCAAGGATAAGGGAAAGGAGGCATGCACATATATATTTTGTATACACTGCAAATTTTCCGGGCATCACAAGGATCAATGCCCAGTATTCGATGACTATTTAATAGCTGGAGGACCAAGTCCACTGAATAGCGTGGCTGGACCAGGTGGATTCCCACGATGTGGTGCATATTTTTTCAAGAAATGGGTATGCACATGACATATTACTGTCCGAGGATTGGTAAATATATTCCTGAGCTAAAACAAACTTCCTAAAAAAATTTCTCATCGTTGGGACATGATGAAAAACACTGTCGCAACTTTGATTTGATGATTGACCGAGCTAACCTATATAGAATTCATGTTGAATCTATCTCACCAACATCCCCATATGGGTGTGAGGGATTTCAAAATAGAGGAAGAGGAAGAGGAGGAGGAGTTAGTCGAGGAAGGGGGCAACTCATCTACTACAATTGCGGATATGCGGGTCATTATGTGCATGACTGTCCAAATCCAGCACGACAGTCTTGCAGGTTTTGTAGAAAATTTGATCATGGTTTTGAATATTTCCTTGTTTTGATTGCAAAGATGCAGGAAAAGAAAAAGCAGACTCGTACTCAAAATATTCATATGGTAATATCTAAGTTGCGGGAAGAAGAAGCAAGTGTGAATGTTGTCACTAGGAGTGGTGCATCCACTGGTGCAGACAAAGGGACAAAGCCTAAGATTGATATTTGAATCTGAAAAGTGCCTGACAAGAAGGAAGTATTCAACTTATAGCACAAAAAAGAAACCTTTGTAGAAGTGAAAAATGAACCTTTGTAGAAGTGAAAATGGAACCTTCGTAGAAGAAAAAAAGGGTTTTGCAGAAGCAGGTGCCTCATCATTAAGCAAACCTATGGACGTGGTCAGAGTAGACGAAGAGATAAAGCCATTCCTTCAGGATTGTATCAATTTGTTACACAATTTCGTCGAGAACCTCCAAACATTGATAGAAAACTGCGCAGAGAAAGAACAACCCCGAATGGAGCATAAGGTTGTTAACAAGATCTATAAGAATAAAAGAAGAATTGGACGAGAGATGCATTTGACTGCTCAGATTGGTGCATATGAGATGGATCATGTCATTTTGGATCTAGGATCTTATGTGAATGTTTTACCAAAGCGTAATTGGAAATGAATTAAGAACCTAAATTGGAATGGCCTACTATCCAGCTACGCATCGAAAATCAGCAAAATATTATCCCATTAGGAAGATTCTCACAGGTCGTAGTAGATATTGAAGGAGTAAAGGTGCTTGAAAAATTTGAGGTTATAAAAATTGTGGATGATACTGATCCCTATCCTGCATTGTTGGGTTTATATTGGGATATCGATATGGGTGGCATCATAAATATTAAGCGCAAAAGTGTGGTATTTGATAATAATGGAACTAGGGTTATTTATCCCTTTATCCTACATAACTAGAAAGATACACAAAGCCAGTATGTGCAGATAATGATGTGCGCAGATGATGATGTCTATCATATCTATAAGTTGACTACACGAGACGAAGATTGGATCAACCCGACACCCAATGGAAGACTCAACTGAGAGAAGGATAGCTCATGTTTTTTAGATTCAGATGAGGATCTGGAGAACTGGTAGAACCGGTTGCATGAAGTATCTATGTTGTGCTACAATCGGGTGAAAAAATCTCTTCGGTGTATATCCTCAGAGGTACGATAATTACCTTATTATGATGGTCTAACTAATGTTAACCTGTTTTTAGAAGAACTTGAAAAATTTGTTCCATAAGCACAAAGGTTTTATGCACTTGATATAGCACTGCACACAACCCTAGCACGCTGGTGGGAGACGCACAAAGGAAACTTGGCTAATTGGCAAGAATGCACCCGCATCATACATCTGCGATTCGAGCATCCAAATACTAGAATGGAAGATATATATCTTGGGAAGGGCGATCTGCACAAAAAAATGGATAGATGGACTGAATTTTGGGGTGAAGAACCGAAGCAAGATTGGGTGCACATATTCATCCACACTTTGGAAAAGGTGCCTATGAACCGGTACCTTGAAACTGAGCTATGATGAGGAACCAATGAATGAAATGCATTGATAGAAAGTTTTATCTTGACCTGTAGTTTTGAAAGTGGGTTTGAATGCCTGGATGAGGCACTGTAGGATATTCAGGAGTTCATATTTGATACCACAAAATCAAAGGTGGAGTGCGCCTTTCCATCATGGGATGCGTAGATGAAGGACATTGTTAATTGTCAAAATATGTCAGTTGAAGATAATGAGGAAGATATAAGGAAAATTATGATCCCTGAATCTGAAGGATAGTGTGTAGTTGCTAGACCTATGATTGAGTCACTATATGTATCTAAGCCTCTAAATATTCATCAAGTTAATATTGGCTCAGAAGAACAACCAAAACTAGCAAAGATAGGGTATTACTGGGATGATGATACGGTGGGAAAGGTCACCGAGCTATTGACTGAATATAAAGACCTATTTCCCACAATTTTTTTTTAGTTGAAGTGGATAATAAGAGATATGGGGGTGATGAATATCACCTTGAAACCAGATGCGTGACTTGTGAAGCAATGCCCGCGTAGGCTGAATCCAAAATGTAAACAAAAATTCAAAGAGGAATTAGAGAAAATGGTTATTGCAGGAATCATAGAACAAGTGGAGGAATCAAATTAGGTGAGTCCTATGGTGGTTCAAGACAAGAAAAATAAGGTAGAAATAAGGATTTGCATGGATCTACACAAATTGAATGATGTTTGCGTACATGATCGGTACCTAACCCCATTCTCTGATTAAATCCTAGACAATGTAGGAGGATAGGAAGCTTACTCATTTATAGATGGTTTCTCCGGATATCACCAGATCAGAATCATGCCAGAAGAGAGAAGCAATACAACCTTTTCAAGATAATGGGGATCCTTTCAGTATACAACCATGCCATTCGGTCTGAAGAATATGCGAGCTATATTCTCGTGCGTGGTAGTAACTGCGTTCAAAGAATACATCCAAAAGTTCTTAGAAGTGTACTTTGATGACTGGATTGTATTTGTCTTGTTGGAAAAACATGTGTCGAGTCTGCGCTTGATGCTGGATACTTTCTGGAAGTATTAGATCTCACTCAATCTAAAAAAGTGCATCTTTTGTGTGCCATTCGGGGTCTTGCTAGCTCATATCGTTTTTCAACAAGGATTGACGGTGGATCTAGCCAAGGTCGTTGTTATTGTTAACCTAGAAGTTCCTGCAAATGTCAAACAACAACGTTCAATTTTGGGGCATACAGGGTATTACCGGAAGTTAATTCAAGGTTATGCAATGATCACTACACCCATGGAGAATTTGTTGAATAAGGATGCCTCATTTTGTTGGGACGAATATTGTCAGAAGAGCTTTGAATTACTTAAGGAGAGGATGGTCACTGCACCCATATTGGTCTTTCCAGACTCGTCAAAGCTATTCCATGTCCACGTCGATGCCTCTTGTATCATGCTAGGAGCTATTTTAGCACAGACAGGAGACAGGGAAATTGACCACCCTATTGCATTTGCAAGTAGGAAATTGTCAAGTGCAGAGCATAACTAATCAACCATGGAAAGGGAAGGATTAGATATGGTCTATGCGCTGTAGAAATTCCACCATTATCTATTGGGAGGCCACTTTAAGATGTTTACTGACCACTCTTCTCTGAAGTACCTGGTCAATAAGCCTGTGTTGGGGGGGAGGGGGGGGGAGATCTGTTGATGGTTTCTTCTGTTTCAAGAGTATGAATTTGAAGTAACTGTGAAACTGGGGAGATTGAATGTTGGGCCAGACCATTTGTTGCGCATTGAAAGCAGAGAAGAGCCAACTAGCTTGGAAGACAATTTTCCAGATGCACAACTATTTTCTATAAAGGTATTTGATGACCATTTTGTAGATATTATTCATTTCTTGACCACTAGAAGTGCATCTACAAAATATACACTACAACAGAAGAAAGAGATAGTTGCGCGTGAAACTGTGTTTACTCTAATTTTTGTTCAGCTGTACAAGATGGGTGTCAATGAAGTCCTACGAATGTATGTGTTGGAATTTGAGAGACAAGCTATCTTAGCTGAGGCTCATGGAGGGGTTGCAGGAGTTCACTATGCAGGGAAAGAAATTGCGTAGAAGATCCTACAAGTTGGATTATTGTGGCCCACGGTGCATAGTGACGCACATGCATATTTACGTGCTTGTGATGTTTGCCAAAGGATGGAAAAATTGTCACGCGAAGATGATATTACCTTGCACCCACAAATGGCATTGCAAGCTTTTGACAAATGGGCCATTGATTTTTTTTGACCTATTGACCCTCCAAGAAAGAAGACAGGTGTGCCATTAGGGAAATTTTGAGGTCTAAAATGGGCCTCCTAAGAAAAATGTACAACCAAAATAAACTTTATAAGAACCAATAGGATTCAATATGATGATGTCAACCATGGGGGATGATTCACCATTTTTGGAGTAAAAAAGTAAAAATATTAAAAAATAATAAAATAATAAAACTACTTTTTCAACTTGTATTTTCAAATTATATCCCAAAGGTTTTACTAAAATTTCAAGTGGGAGCACTCTTTGGATGAAAAATTTAATTCCTCGTCCATGGAGTACCCATGTTGCATACTTTTGATGGACCCTCCTACATGAAAAATAAGAAATACATGAGAAAACATGATTGCAATCATGTTTTTCATTTATTTTTTATTTTTGTTAGCAGGTTCCATCGAAAGTAAGAAACATGGGTACTCCTTGGATGAGGAATAAAATTTTTCATCCAACGAGTGTTTCTGCTCGAAATTTGAGTAAACCCATAGGGAGATAAGTTGAAAACACAAGTTCAAAAAATAGTTTTTTCTTTTTTCCCTCTAAAATTTGATGATGTAATCAAATATTATTTTATGATTTTCACTACTATTTTATAATTTCCTTAGGAGGCCCATTTTAGACCTCAAAATTCCTCTAATATGTTACATAATCATTGCAACGGATTATGTGACCAGATGGGTTGAGGCTAAGCACGTGAAGGATTATAGTGCAGACACAACCACACACTTCATTTTCGAGAACATATTGACTCGGTATGGGCACCCTAAGATTTTGATGCGCGACCGAGGTATGCAATTTTTCAATGAAACTATTGAAGATATGATCGAAGAATTCTAGATTCATCATTAGAAGAGTATTCCATATCACCCACAGGCGAATGCTGTGATGGAAGCTTTTAATAAGATATTGGAGAATGCACTCACTAAGATATGCAATGCTAGTCGAAATTATTGGGATGTGCGCATACCTGCGGTTCTTTTGGCATATATAAAGAAACACATGAAATAAGTTGAAAGGAAATACATCGTTCAGAATGGTGTAAGGGTAGGAAGCTTTTAATCCAACAGAGTATATTGTCCCAAGTTTGCGCATTGCAACCTTCACTAATATGGAGGAGTAGGATATTATGGAAGAACGATTGTCACAATTGGTCGCGGTGGAAGAAGACTGATTCATTGCATGTTTCCATCAATAAGTGAAAAAGGCATGCGAAAAGGCTTCGCATGACATGCAAATTAGACATAAGGTCTTTAAGGAAGAGGATCTGGTCTTTTTGTATGACAACAAGTTTGCGCACCACCTAGGGAAGTTCAAGATGCATTGGATCAGACCATATATTTTCAAGGGAATCACAAATGAAGGCGAGGTAGACCTGGCCACATTAAGTGGAGAAAAACTTCCTGGGTATATCAATGGAAGTCGATTGAAACCATATAGGGACAACCCTCCCCCTGCACGCACTAGATAGCTATATGGCTGGAAATATGGATCTACACAAAAAGGATGGTAGATGCGCAGATAAGTGCGACGTGCACAGAGTAGCTACGTGAGAAATTTGACTCGGTCATAGAAGTGCCAACATATAGCTGTTGGAACAGTAAATCTAGACAAGACAACGTTTTTACTATTTGGAGGAGTGGCTAAATTATATTTAATGAAGAGATTATGCCATATTTGGAGCCGTTTTAGCATTTATGGGGTTACATGAATTAACAGAAGACCGTTTATGACGCACCTACGCTATAAATATGACCAAAGGGGTCGCATTTTCTCCCTTCGATTTCTATGCTATGTATGAAAATTGTGCTCTCTGCTATCCAAAGATTTTCCGAAGCTTATGTATCACCTTGATCCAATATTTGAGGAGGAGTTGTGTCACAAAGGTTTGTTTCCACCAAGCCTACCCCTATTGCAATACCAGCTGAACAGACCCCTGCGTAGACTGCTGAGACCCCTGCGTCGGCCCAAAATAAGAAGGGGCAGTCCTCAGAGTCCCGGAATTCACCCTGTCAGATGAACCCAAATCCGTGCTTAACTGCTACAGAGCGCGAGAAGAATCCTATGGCGAACTTACTTGAAACAATCATGGAGGAGGACATCGTAGAATTTGTATATCCCATCTCGCAGTTTCCTGATGATGTCACACCGCGCAAAGCCTCTGTGAATGTCTCAAAGGATCTTGATAAGGTGTGGTCATATATCAATATGACACTGCTTGTTGGTTTGGAGGTTCTTGACCTAGGTTTAGATTTGAGGATCACTAACAAACCCTTGTACTACTGGCCCTTTTGGCAATGACCTGCTTGCGGAGGTTAAGGTCTCACCCGAAGTATTATGGAAGGGTGCTGGAAATAGGTTTTCGCACCCTGAGAGAGAGAGATTTAATTAAGGGGGTGCCTCTAGATTTAGAACATGCCTATGCTACGAAAGCCCTAACCAGAAACCCTTAACAATATACTTAAAAAAATAACTTGCGCGCAACCCATAACTTATAATATAATCAATTAACAGGGGAAAACTAACTACACATCACCATATCTATGCATTCATTACTCTTTAAAGAATTGCATCCATGTGCACAATCAATCAACTGGTAGTATTCAATATCACAGAAATAATAGGGAAATAACATGCAAAAAAACTTATAACAGATCACAAAGACAAATAATATTCGTAAAACGTCCTTCTATTCATTAATACTTCAGATCCTTCTTACAAACTCTTTCACATGCCCACACACACAGCCAGCGGGGTCTGCACACAACAGGACTTAGGGTCTCCGCGCACACATCCAGCAGGAGCCCTTACCGAGAAAAATTCACACAAAAATCCTCAGAGCAGATCTATCATGAACAATGTATCATAATATTTTCCAAAAAACTGACTCTTTGACTAATCCTAGACTCTTATTTATATATTATGCCCGCGCTATAATAGGGTACGCAAATCATGGTTTGCGACCCCTAGATATACCCTTTTTGCCCATTACAATACATGAGGGACTTTGACCCGCCCCAAAGTCCCTTAACTTGTGATACGCATGACTAATATACTAAAAATATTATAGAATTATATCAAAATTGCATTCAGGGGACCCCACTCCAACAACCCCCCAACACAATCTTGTGAATCATCCCGAGTCACAGCAGCAATGGGGTCTTCATCTTGTTGCAGAGCTGTTCGATGGTGGCAGAAAATGATGGAAGTACATCCTCACTCTATGCGGTTGCATTCTGCGCTTTATCGACCAAATTTTGCGAAGTCGGCCCCTCAGTAGCCAAGGTGACAATATCTAATTTCTGGTTCAAATTTTTGACCACAGCGTCCACGTCCTATGAAAGTTTCATTGCTTCGTCTGCCCAGGGTTTTAGAAGATCGTTGAGAAATTTATTTTTATGTCGGAGCTCCTAGATTTCATCTTTGAGAACATGACTGGTGTGAAGGCACGCTAGTCGTTGGGCTGTAACAAGGGTGGGCATGGTGATTTCCATCTAATCAAATTCCTGCTCTTTGTGGCGTAGCTCTTGAGTGAATTTTCGGAGAAGCGGGTCGCGCTGCACTATTGTCCACAACTCCATAACAGTGTCTAAAAACTAAGAGCCTTTGGAGATGTTCGCAGAAATACTTTTGGTGGATTCCTTAACCAATGAATCTCGTTGGGCTCGCACCACCGGAGGAGTCTGAGGCTGCAGCTTCGCCTACAGCGCAACAATTTGTTGTTCAAAATCAACTTTGACCATTTGCACCTTGGACCTGGAACCCTTCAAGGCAGCAACCAAGCTCTCAATTTTCGCCTGGGGTGCAGCAGAGGTGGGAATGACAACATCAAGTTCCTCCCTGCATAGCCGGTCGATCAAATGTTCTAACTCAGCCTGTTGTGCGACTGGTGCTTGCTATGATATCTGGGCTTGGGCAGATTCTGCTGCATTTGTCATGATCGTTTGCTCTGCCTCGCTTAGCTACTGCTGCGCACACGCTTCTCTACTTTGTAGCTTAGCAGATATGAACGAGAGGAGAGCATGTAGTTTCCCTCTCTTTATCCGTGCAAGGTTGAGGCCAACCTCTGCACATGCTTGGACCTGCGGGCACAAGGCTAGTGACTCCACGGTCATGGCTACACCTGGGAAGGGGAAAATCACAATTTTTGTTGCGGCAATCATGACTGTTGATGGAAGGCTCGTTTGAATCAGCCTCGCCTGGCTCATTCTCACTTGCAAAGAGTCTGCTTTCAGCTGCAATACCTGTAAACTGGATTGCAAGGCCTCCACCATGGCCTTGTGCTAGTCTTCCAGGGCGTTCCATCTATCTTCTGACGTGGTGGAAACTGTGTCTGCTATCTTCTCCAAGTCCTCCTCAGTTAAGGTAACCTCTGCATCTCTGTTGGACTTGTCACCCTTTCTCTTCTTGCACTGACCTTTGGCAGTCTCGCTAGTGCAATTTTTACCTCGTGGGGGATCCGCACCCTCCCCACCAACTCCTTGGGTCTCGATATCATCCTGCGACTCCTTCTCACTCCCCTTAGTGGCATCTTTAGGGGTGTCCATGGTGGTGGAAATTTTCCTGCAAGAGCGTAACTCAATTTCCTTTTTTATGCTTGGCGGAGTGGAATATTTTGGTGCTGCATCTTTGTTGGAGGTTCTTGCTGTGATTGGAGCGGTGGATTTGAGTCCTATCTTCCACGCAGGCGGCCAGGTTGCTATGACTTGGTCTACTTCTACCTATGTGACCATGTATGGTAGATTGTACCATGTTGGATCTTTGTGCTTTCAAATTTGCACATTATGCATGGTGACATGGAAGTCGGAAATGTGCTTGTATTTATCATACACCGCAGGCGACAGTCGCAACCTAGAGTGTATTTATGCTGCCAATGCACCTTCAAAAAATACCCATAATAAATTATTCTCCTTCACACGCTATGGGTCCATAGAGTTCCACAGATTCACGTAGTGTGCTCCTTCGCATATGCCAGGCTCAAGCTCGAGGAGCACCACATCCTTAGGTGTCTCCCAAGCGACTAGGGTGATCAATAATAACAACCAAGAGTAGCAGAAGGGTTTGCCCTGGTCCTGTGCCTTGTGCACATTATCAAGAAATTCTTCACACAGGTGTTGGGACCAATTATAATAGACCCCCTTGTTGCATTTTCCTGCTAGTTGAATGACATACACGAGGGGAACTGATGTCTGACACTTCCACATCAGCTTACATCTGAGCAAGAGAGTGCCCATGTGCACCCCGGGGTCAGCGATGCTTTCGACCAAGAACCCTCGTTTGTAGCGGTCCACCTTGTATTTCTCCTTGACTTCCTCAACCACCTTCTACTCATTCTTCTTTCCAAACCCTTTCATGGGATGGGGCCCCTTCATGGGCAGGTCGGTGATCCTGTGGATCAGCGCAACGTCAAGAGGGATGCGGCCTTGAATCCATAAACAACCATCATGGATTAATGCGAGCAGTTGCCAAACGATAAGACTGGTGATAGAGTATCGCCCAAAGTAGGGGATGCGTAGCAGGTTTAAGATCCCTAAGGCCTGCAGCCCACGTTCCCAAGGCATCGGCTCCATATTTGGCACGTCATCATATAGAACCCACTCTAGATATAGCTCTGGGGCCAAATTCGGAAAGGTTTCCTCGTTTTCCAGATCATGATTGTCAAACTTGATGGTGGGGAGGTTGCCAAACATCTCTCCAATTAGAGGGACCTCTTGTGAGACTAAATGCATATGGAGATATTCGCGGACCACATCCACGTTCTTAGGCATGTGCACCATTAGTTTGCGCAACTTAACATAATTTGGTAGCCATGAGAGCAGAGCTACTAGCAGGGCCTCCTCTTGGGCCGTCATTGGGCGCTTTGAGGGGTTGGGCAAGCGCACTTGGGGTACTTTCTGGGGGGAGTGCATGATCTTGGGGGAGGTGTGCAACTTAGCCGAAGCCAACTTTGTGGCTTTTCCCTTTCCCTTTTCCTTGCCTTCATATTTTCCTTTTCCCTTCCCTTTTCGTTTTCCTTTGGCTAGCATGAACATGACCTCTTCGACTTCAGGGGTAACTTCAAATACCTCTTTAGACCTCATCTCAGTGGAGGCCATAATGGGTGACGACTCTGTGGGGTTAGTTGCAGTCATCCTTGCCCAGAATACAAACACAGGATCACTACTGTTAGAAGGGGTACCTCGCCTAAACATACATATCGTGTGGTCACAAGAAACACAGGAATCGCAACAAGGCACAGAGCATGAAATATTTAGAGAGAAAAGGAACTGATTATGACTTATGCCCTTCCTTTTATAGGCCACCATGGGTAAAAACAGTCGTATTATCATTAAATGTGACTTACCATTGAAGAAACAGTAAAAAATCCTCTAAGATCGCTACATTAAATGCCAAATACCTACTCCATCCAACGGTAAAATCTCTTTTTCACCTAGTTTTACTATTCCAACAACTAGTTTTTCTAGCTACGCACTACCCTTGTGCCTCAATCACACCTTCCCGTGCCTCCTTACCTGTGCACTACCACTGTGTTTCTGTTGCACCTGTCTACGGCTTCTTCTCCTAGCGTGTGCAGATCCTCCAATGCTGATGCTCCATCCATATAGTCATTTGGTAGGAACCAGATTGTCCCTGTAGGGTTTTAGACAACTCCCATTAACGTACCCAAGAAGGCAGTCTCCACGCAGCATGGCCAAGCACACCGCACCACCATCAATAATATATTTTACTATATATGGTCCCAACCAGTGCTTACGAAACTTCCCTGGGTGGTGCGCAAATTGATTGTCATAGAGCAACACCAATTATTCTTCCTTAAACATTTTCTGTCAGATGTGCCGGTCATGCCAAGCTTTTTCTCGTGCCTTTCGTACTTGTCAATGAAAGTTAGCAATAAACTGATCTTCTTCCAAGGCAAACAGCTGTGCCAGGAGCTCCTCCATGATGTCAGGTTCTACCATATTTATGAAAGCCGCAATGCACAGGCTGGGGACAATATATTCCATGGGCATGATGGCCTCCTGTCCATAGAACATCCTGAAAGGAGTCTTCCCATTCAGATTCTTGCACGTAGTCCTATAGGCCCATAACATTGAAGGGATTCACACGTTCCAGTCATTTCGATTGGCATTACGAACCTTAGTTAGTGAATTCTCCAAGATTTTATTGAAAGCCTCTATTGCGCCATTAGCTTGTGGGTGATACGAGGTGCTTTTCGCATGATGGATCTGAAATTCTTTCGTCAAAGCTTCAATAGTTTCATTAAAGAAATGCGTACCTCTATCACTCATTAAGATCTTCGGGCAACCAAACCTGGTCAGAATATGCTCAAAGATAAAATGCACATCAATATCTATAGTAAAATCCTTAACAACCTTTTCCTCTACCCATCTGGTCATGTAATAAGTGGCAGTAATTATGTAACGTGCACCAATCTTCTTTCTTGGGGGATTGATTGGTCCCACAAAGTCTATAGCCCATTTAGAGAATGCCTGCAAGGCCGTATGTGGTTTCAGGTGCATTTCATCTCTGTGCGAGGGATTCTCGGTTCGCTGACATGCGTCGTAGGATCGACAGTATGCTTGTGCATCGTTATGCAATGTGGGCCACCATAACCCCGCTCGTAACACCTTATGCACAATGGCTTTCCCTATGTAGTGGCCTCCTGCCACTCCTCCATGTGCCTTAGCTAAGATAGCTTGCCTCTCATGTTCTAATACATACCTCCTCAATACCTCATATGTGCCCAACTTATATAATTGACCCAGTGTAATTATAGTGAAATTAGTTGCGCGGGCCACCAACTCTTTCTTCTATTGTACTAAGTATTCTGTAGGTGCTATCCCAGTTTTCAAGAAGTGAATAATGTCCACAAAGTGGTCATCAACCACCTTGATAGCGAAAATATGCACATCGGGTAGTCCTTCTTCCAGACTAGTTGGCTCTTCTCTATTATCAATTTAAGAAAAGTGATCAGGTCCTGTGTTCAGTCTCTGAGGCTTTATAATAATCTAAAATTCATACCTTGAAATAGTAGCAACCATCTACAAATATTCCCCCCCAACACAGGCTTATTGACCAAGTATTTTAAAGCTGAAAGGTCAGTGAACATCTTAAAGTGTCCTCCCAATATATAATGCCTGTAATTCTGCAGGGCATACA
Source organism: Pinus albicaulis (assembly GCA_034641835.2). Lineage (NCBI taxonomy): Eukaryota > Viridiplantae > Streptophyta > Pinopsida > Pinales > Pinaceae > Pinus > Pinus albicaulis. The sequence goes on along the minus strand of CM076580.1, from coordinate 665,619,845 downwards.
CCATTTCCAGTCCTTCTCGTTCAGTAGTGGAATAGTTGCACTTTGCGCTAGAGAGCTTCCTGCTAGCAAAATCAAATGGATGATCAATGTCTCTTTCTCCTGGCTGCGCTAAGACAACCCAAATAGCTATTCCTGATGCATCCACATGCACATGAAAGACCTTAGCCCAATATGGAAATATTAGAATAGGTGCAGTGACCATGTTTTCCTTTAGCAGCTCAAAAATTTTCTGACACTCCTCATCCCAGAAAAAGGACACATCCTTTTTTAGCATATTTTTCATTGGCGCAGTGATCAAGGCGTACCCCTAAATAAAATTTATGTAATAACCTGTATGCCATAAAATGGAGCGCAACTGTTTCTCATTGGTGGGGAATGATAAACTAATGATAAACACATTCTTGTTTGGGTCAACCATCAATCCCTACTGACATACAATGTGCCCCAAAAAAATTCCAAAAGGTACGGAGAATATTCACTTCTTCAGGTTTAGCGAAATCTGGTGTTTTCTGCAGGTATCCAACATCATGCATAGGTTCGATACATGCTTCTTTACCAATTCAAATACTATCCAATCATCAAAATAGACCTCTAGAAACTTATGAATAAATTATTTGATTATTGCTACAACTACAGGCGAGAAAATGGCAAGGGAATTATTCAACTCGAATGGCATGACATTGTACTGGAAGGAACCCCATTCGGTTGCAAAAGTTGTCTTGCTGCGGTCTTCAGGTGAAATTATGTTCTGATGGTACCCTAAAAATCCATCAGTAAATTATTACGTTCTTTTCCCCCCACATTATCCAATATTTCATCAGAGAATGGCGTAGGGAAGGTATCATATACACAAGCATCATTCAACTTGCGTAGGTCTACGCAGATCCTTATCTCTCCTTTGGTTTTCTTTTCTTAAAATACCATTGGGCTTACCCAATCAGACTGTTCTATGGGCTAATTGATACATGCGGCCACCATCTTATATATCTCTTCCTTGAATTTCTGCTTATATTTAGGGTTCAATCGATAGGGTTGCTACTTGACAGGACGTGCATCTGGCTTCAAGGTGATCTTCACAACACCCAGATCTCCTACAATTCCCTTAAGCTCAAAGAAATTTGTAGGAAAAAGATCCTGATATTCAGTCAATAGCTACGCAATATTTCCAACAGTATCATTGTCCTAGTAATCCCCAATTTTGGCCAACTTAGGCCGCTCCTTCGTCCCAATGTCGACTTCCTTCAAAATTAATGGTTTGGTGACGTCTACTATCTGCAATAAGGGTTCTGCAACTGCGCTCTCCCCTTCCGATTATGGGATTGTAATATTCCTGGGATCTTTATCGCTGTCCTCTATTGACAAATTTCTACATTTGAAAATATCATGCATCTGCGCATCCCAAGTTGGTGCAACCCATTCCTTCTATGGAAAAGACTCATCAAAGACAGAGAATCTATATCCTGTAAGGCTTCATCCAATTTCTCCATCCCTCCAACTAGACCAAATATCACCATGAAATCCTCTGTCATTGTATCCAACTGACGAGTGTGTTGGTGAAGTTATGCATCTAAATACTAGGCGGTGGGGACCAGCCCTAATGCATGATTAAACATATGGACCCACTCATTCCAGGTTCTTTCATTCCATACCTCCATCCACATAGCCAAGTGCTTGCGTGGATCCCCACGGGTAGAGAATAGATCCATGGGTGGGTTGAATAGAGGTTAAAAGTGCAAGATCATAATATTTTGACATTCCCCCCAGTCCTAGAAAGCCCCCTTGTGTGTTTCCCACCAGAGCGCAGGGGTTGCACGCATGGCCAAATCAAGTGCCGAGAATCTTTGTTCCTCACAGACATATTTTTCTAGTGCTTTATGAAATTCCTTAACACTACTAGAACAATCAAAGTAAGGCAGTTCTCTTACCTCCGAGGAGATGCATCGGAAGCTCTTTGTGATCTTAAGGTAGCGCAACGCAGGTATGTCATGCAATCAGTTCTGCCAATTTTCCATCTCGTCATTCAAATATGAGAAACATGAGCTATATTTTTCCCAATTTAACATGCCATCGGCTGTAGGGTTGACCCAATCATCATCTCGCGTCGTTAGTTTTTAAATATGGTCAACATCCTCCTCATCGTGCATCGTCTCTGTATATCTTTCACCTTCAGCTGGATCTAGAGGGACTATTACCCGTGTACCATCATTTTCAAATATCATGCTCCTCCTTTTCGGGTTGATGATACCTCCCATGTCAATAGCCGAATCTATTCCTAATAGCGTAGGGTAAGGGTCTGCATCATCCACAATCTGGATCACTTCGAAGTCTGCATATACTTTAACTCCCAGAATGTCTACAAAAACCTTAGGAAACCTTCCTAGTGGAATGATATTTTGCTGGTTATCCATCCGTAATTGAATGGTGGACCATTCTAATTTGGGTTCTCCCATCCTTTATCAGGTTTGTTTCGGTTGGACATTGGCATCAGATCCCAGATCCAAGATGACCTGATCCATTTCGTATTCTCCAATCTGCGCAGTCATACGCATCTCCCAACTGATCCTCTTCTTGTTCTTATAAATCTTGTTTACAGCCTTATTCTCCATTCGATGGGCTTCCTTTTTTGCATAACTATCTATCAATGCTTGGAGATTCTCTATCGCCTTCTGGTTGTGCAGTAACTTCATACAAGCTTGAAGGAATGGATTGACTACTTCATCGACTTTTGGATCCATGGCAGCTTTTGATGTCGATGCTTCTACCATAGCAAAGTCCCTTCTAGCCTTTATAAAAGTTTCCTTCTTTTTGTTCAGGTCTAAGACTTCCTTTTTTTAGTTGAGTTTCTGATCCATGACTCTACAACAGCTTGCTCCGTAGGTCCTCCAGTGACCATACCACTGTGCTTTATTTCATTTACACTAGGGCCATCATTGCGTGGCTCAAATTTGACCATTTGAACATTATACGTAGGTGTCTGTTGTTTCTCCTGCATCTTATCTATCAAAATGGGAAATTCCACAATTATGTGATCAATTTGCCTACAATACCTGCAGGACCTCCATGCAAGATTAAGGAAATCGCATGCATAATGTCCTGGATCTCCATAATTATAACAAATTAATTTTCCTCTTCCTCGACCTATGCCTCCTCCTCTCCCCCCTCCCCTTCCTCTTGCCGAGGATCCTCCACGTCCAGAGGGAGATGCTGGTGAAGAGGTATCAGCCTACAATCTGTACATGTTCACATCGTCTATCATAATCTCATACGTCCGGCAATGGTGCTCATCATGACCAACCGAGGAGTAGAATATGTAATATTGTTGCTTCAACTCTGGCACATAAGCTCCCAACCTTGGGAAATGGTCAATATCATGTTGGCCAACTACCCAGCAATCAACACACCATACGATGGGGTTGCTAGGCTCCCACCCTCCCTAGGGCGTAGCGGATTTTGGTCCTCCGGCCCATAGGTAATTCGTAAACACAAGGAACTAATCTTTGGTGTTGCCTGATCCCTTGCAACGAATGCACCAAACATCTGCACCAACCTATTTACCCTTGTCTCTTTGTAGGTTCCATATCTCTAAATGCATGGCCTCCAACTGACTTTGAATTTGCAGAGTCCCAAGGGGAATATCTTCTCTAGGCGCAACTTCTAACTTCATAGCGATCTCCAAGGCTTCAGCCTGAGTAGAAATCTTCTGTTTTTCCAGAGGACTGCGTAGATGGGGTAACAACATGGCGATGAACCATTCACTATGCTGGTCATCATCGTAAACAAATCTGCCATCATTGATAGTTTTCTTCAGTCGCTGATCATCTTCCCAGACTGATTATTTTTCTCCTTGCTTGAAATCTTTTAGCTCCACCACTACCTACCTGTAGGACTTAGGATTTTTGAACTACTGCTTCAGCTCCTTCTTGATATCATCGATAGTAGGAGAAACATTTTGTTTCAAATATCCCATAAACCAGTCTAGTGTGCGACCTTCAAAAGCCATGGCCAGCTGCGATATTTTCACAACATCAGTATTAACATTCTCTGTAGTCCATACTGCTTCAACTACGAACCAAAACTGATCCATGTCCTCATCCCCTGCACCCTTAAAGGGGGGTAGCTTCATGTGCACAGCCATATCGTCTGCAAGTGGCGGTGGCAATGGGGTAGGAGACATTTGATTCCTACATGAATTCAATTACATCATAGCAGGAGGGCTACCTGCAACGTGCGTAGCCTCAGTTTCTTCTGGATTCGAAAGATCTCTCAGAGGGCTGTATGCATCTCTTTCCCCCTTCTGATTGATCTGGTAATACTTCCCGCTGCGCGTGGTGCTTTCAATATGTTCATAGTTCATTCACTCGGTGTGGCTGCACATAACACCTTTTTCACTCAATAACATCTTAATCAGAAAAGGCAATGTTCGCAAGAATTTACCTCTCAAACCCTTGAAAAATCTTTTCTTAGCTTCAGAGTATGACATGCACTGATCTACTGCAAACTCTGTCACAAATCCACCGAAGCTACTATCAACCCAGTGATGTACGGTTTGGGTGATTTTGTTATCAGTCTTCTCCAACTGTTGGATTAATTCAAGGGTACACTGCGTAACCATATCGTTCCTCCAATAGGTCTGGAACTCCCCCAATCTCGACAAACACTCCTGCATCTTGTGTGTGAAGGCCACAAAGAAGATCTCATGCACCTATGTGAAGATACACTTATTCTTCCACTTTTCAGTAGATAACTTCTTACTCCTGTTTTATTTTAGGGCAAACTCCTGGACCTGTTTTTCAAACCACTCTTCAATTTTAAATTTTTTCTTGATTCCACAAACCCTGACTCATTACTTGGTCTCTCTCCCAAAATGCTCCTGGTCCCGGCAATGGAACCATTTGTTGGTTTGGAGGGTCTTGACCCAGGTTCAAATTTGAGGTTAACTAACAAACCCTTGTACTACTGGCCCTTTCGCAATGACCTGCTTGCGTAGGTCAAGGTCTCACCCGAAGTAGTATGGGAGAGTAATAGAACTAGGTTTCCGCAGCAAGAGAGAGGGAGAGATTTATTGAAGGGGGTGCCTCTAGATTCATAACAGGCATGCACTGCAGAAGCCCTAACCAAAAACCCTTAACAATATACTTAACATAACAACTTGCACGTAGCCTATAACTTATAATATAATAAAATAACAGGAACAAAATAACTACACATGACGAGATCTATGTATTCATTACTCTTTAAAGCATCACATCCATGTGCACAATTAATCAAATAGCAATATTCAATATCACAGAAATAACGGGGAAACAACATGCATCACAACTTATAATAGATCACAGAGACAACTAATATCAGCAAAATGTCCTTCTAGTATTTAATACTTCAGATCCTTCTTACAGACTCTTTCACATGCCCATGCACACAACCAGTGGGGTCCACACACAACAGGACTTAGGATCTCCGCGCACACAGCGAGCAAGAGCCCTTACCTAGACAATTTCGCACAAAAACCCTCAGAGCAGATCTATCATGAAAAATGTATCATAATATTTTTCCAAAAAATGACTCTTCGACTCATCCTAGACTCTTATTTATCTAGTTAGCCTGCGTTATACTAGGGTCCACAAACCGTGGTTTGCGACCCCTAGATCTACCTTTTTTTCCCATTACAATGCACGAGGGACTTTGAACCACCCCAAAGTCCCTTAACTTGTGCTACGCATGACTAAAATACTCAAATATTACAAAATTATATCGAAATTTCATTCAGGGGACCCCGCTCGAACATTGCTCCTAGAGAATGTACATGTGGAAGGCAATATGTTCGCAAAAAATCCGTTGTTAAAAATGGAGGATTGGGACCTGGCGGACCAGGAAATATTCGCAGAGATCCTACCCACTATGTACTTAGAACCAGTCACCTATGATGAGGGGGTGATCAAGGTTGAGCCAAAGCCCTAGGCATTGGGTCTGCAGAAGTTAGGGTTATTGAATTTACTGAACGTCCCACACTTTGGACGCAGTGCGGTCAATGATATTTGTGTGCGCCAGCAACTCACTCTGGTGCACGATGACTATTTTTGGCTCAGAGAGCGCATTCCAATTGATGTCAATCTGATACATCATATCACCAACTTGCCTAGTTAGGGGGCAGACCCTGTGGCGGCCTTTGGAGGAAAATGCCAGGAGAATAAAGTTGCAAAAAAATTTAAGAAAGACTATAAGATATCGCGAAACACTAAGGGATTCCTTGTCAGTGACATCAATGACCCCACATTACAATTTTGCATGATCATCCTCGCCTGCAAGATGATGAGGAAGTTCCTGCCAAAAGAAGTCCCAGCCCATGTAATTTCTTTAGCTGGGTAGTGCGAGAAGGGAATTTATTTTAACTGGGCTCAGTACCTATGGACAAAGTTCCTAGAGAATGTGCAGGAGGCGCAGGAGGAGGTGAAACATTTTTACTATGCCCGGTTATTACTCCTTATTGCGCTCATTAGATGGAAGATGCCTTAAGATACACAGTTCCTTGATATAGAGCCAGAGATGTGCAAAGCTGCATGCTACGAAACCCTATGGAACTCGAAGATCCCCACCAGAGTCACAGAGAACAAAATTTTCTGGGTACTATTCGACTCTGCGCTCTTCCAAGCCATTTAGGGAAAGCCGAGATTATCGTCGACCCATTACGAGCAGTATAAGTTGATTGTGGACTTAAAAGCTACATTCCTTAACATGCAAATCCACACAAAGGGGGCTTTAGAAGGAATTTGGTATGACCTTGCATACTTGGTCATAAAGGATGATCTGTTGCACATCACAGCAGAATGGGCGCTTGCTTAGTTAGAGTCGTGCACCACTGGGGGTGCCTTTTCATCAGTATTAAAGACTCCGACCAATCCACGCACTACCAAAGGTACACATAAGAAAGGAAAGGACATAGAATCAGAACCTGAGCCTACCATGACGGGAGAGACAATAGACTTGTATAAGGAAGAAAAAAAATATGGTGAAGGAACTGAGGGTCCTAAGACGCAGACCGCTAAAGGCACTAAGCACGGTTCTCAGGTCACTAGGGGTCCATGCAAGAAGAGGAAGGGGTCTAATTTGGATGGCATAGAGGACCTCACTCTCATTGAGTATGAATTCATAGAGATCGAGAACATAGTCAAGTTGGTCACGAAGGATATCTGGACTGACATGGAAGCGTAGTAAAAATATGTGCTCGAGGGAGTACATTCCAGCATCCAGAAGCTCAAAATGAAAGCAAGCGTGATACAAGAGAGCGTGAAGCAAGCGATCCTACAACAAGCGAGTGTGACAACCTCCAGTATTGGACAAAAAAGTGCACAACCACTCAACATGGTGCTGCCAACCAACTTGGATAGCCATCTACTTCAGATCCTGCGCCAACCACTATAGTTGCATCGCCTACCTTGTGCACTTCCCTATGAGCATGCTGAGAGATTAGCATCTATATAGCGGTGTTACCAGGCGGAAATATCCATGCGATCCACAAAATGATAGTGGATGAATTGTAGTTCCGGGAGGCCCATGCCTTCCAAGCAGCCAACGAGTCTTAACAAAAAGTAGCAGTGCTAAAGCAGAAGCAACAAACTACTGAGGATGCGTTCCGCGTAGCGGAGCCTCGCAACGTCATATTGGAAGAAATGATTGACTAAGTGTGTGGTAACTTACTAGAGGTCATTTTCCCTACATCAGATGCATTAACAACAAAGTTGGAAAGCTTGGACACTCCGCTAAAGGTGTCATGCATAGAGATACTGATAGTCCAGGCTAACTTTGAGCAACAGATCGTTGAGTTGTACATGAAGCTCCAACCTGAGACATTGCCGAAGGTCCGAACGCAACACACATTAGAGGTCAAGGAAGCCACAAACAGTGTAGCAATAGTTGTGGCCAAATGTGGAACGTTATTGGATGAATCCATGGGCATTTTTACATCTGTTCAGAATGACCTGATGATACAACAGTTATGAGTTATGAATTAAGGAATAACAGTTTACAGAGATTAGGATGGTGGCACCCACTTTGGTAACAACGCAGAGGCTTGCCAGATTGAATGAAGGCAAGGAAATTTAGACAGATATTGAGGACCTTCACTGCCATAAGCAACTATTGGAAACTAGGATGCAACCTTGGGTTGAGGAATACCTACAACTCTCCTAGAATATTGATAGCACCCTCAAAATCCTCCAACAAACACATCGTAGCATTAATTTTGTAGCTGAGGGGCCAACAACAACTAAATTGGTTGACGAAGCACAGGGTGCTGCCGCGCAGAGCATTTAATTCATCTTGCCACTCTGCAGCTCTATTGAGCATTCAAGGCAAAGATGAAAGCAACCACCCCGCAGTGACTCGGGACGAGTCACGAGATTGTGTTGGGGGCCTGTTGGAGCAGGGTCCCCTGGGGTGAATTTTTGGGTTAATTTTGTCTAAGTTTTTTTGAATGTGCTACGTGTAAAGAGTCAAAGGGACTTTGGGGCTGGTCAGAGTCCCTTAGTCATTGTAATGGGTTTAAAAGGAAAAACGATGAGTCTCAAACCATGGTTTGAGACCATGGTATGTGCACGTCTATGCTGAGTATAAATATGTAAGGATTGAGTTGAGAAAATAGATTAAGGAATCATATATGAATGTGTGTTTAATGTTTTGATCTAAGTTTGGGTTTGTTTGGGTAGAAAGGCTCCTGCTAGCTCTGTGCGTAGAGACATAAGTTCTGGCTATGTACGAACTCTGTTGCTATGTGCGCAGAAGGATTGAATGTACTGAATTGAAAGATCACTTAATAAAGAAGCCATTTTTGGCGAACTTGGATTCTTATATGGTTGACTGTCATGATTATTTGTTATTTTCTTTAAGATATGAATCTATTTTTTGTTGTGTATTTACTTTTGTTAATGGTTAATTGCTTCTATGCGCAAATACTAGTTGATGTTAGATGAATAAGATCTGAATAGAGTATAGTTAATTATTGTGTGAAAAATGTATTGACGTATTTTGGGATGATATACAGAAGGGCTAGATATGTTGATTGTGCATGCACAATGATTTTTTACAGTATCTGATCTAAGTCTGATTAGGAACATTACATCAAAAGATTCCTCAGGGTGCCGAAACCTAGTTCCAACACCCCCCCCATACTACTTTGGGTGAGACTTTGATATGCGCAAGCAAATCACTACCAGAAGGGACAGTAGTTGGAGGGTTTTTTTGGTTGCCTGATAACTCTGAACCTGGCTCAGGACCCCTCAGGAAAACATTGTCACAGGGTTTGAAGGACCTATCAAATGTGTTGTAAGTTCTCTTCCCAATTGTTGTTGAACATGAGGATTTCATCCATATATATAACCATGACTGAGTTGGTGAAATTCCATAATATTTCATCCATCAACCTCATAAAAGTTGCGGGGGGTTTTGGCAAGCCAAAAGGCATGACCAACCATTCAAAAATACCTTCCTTAGATTTGAAGGTTGTCTTCCAAACCTTCGTGGGCTCTATTAGAACTTGGTGATAGAAAAAAATTCAAATCAATCTTACTAAATTACCTGGTCCCCCTGAGCTGGTCAAGAAGGTTATAATTTTGCATGATCAAATAGTTAATGAAAAGTCTCCAGGTGTAATATTCCCAAATTTTTACATGATATTTGGAATATTAGATTTCTTAATTTTCCTAAATTAATTAAGTAAATAAAAGGGTGGAGGGACCCATAATCCTCAAGGATGAATAAGATCCACTTTTTATGTGTGAATTTGGATTAATTAAGAATAGATCTACATAATGGAGTAGTGGATCAGCTAATAATGTGAATGGAGTGGAGATCATGTCTCATTAATGAGATAGATCATGGAGGGAATCTAATGTAAGATCATAGAGAATTCATGATGAAGTGACGGAGGAAGTAGTGCATTTAATGCATACACGATGGAGAGGGTGCACATTGCATGTAGACATGATGGAGGACTTGGAGAGACAACACATTCAACCGTGGAGGATTATGTCCACATGAAAAACATAGTTTAGATGTGGGCCAGGGCTTGGGAAGGTTCACTTTGTATATAAAGGAGATGAAGGCAACATTGGAGGCATGCTTGATTTTATGATTTGTAGATATGTTTAGATTAGGATTTGTCAGGTGACATTTCCATGAATCCTTATGCTGTTTAGCTAAGTTTGCAATGCTGTTTACCACAGGGTGTTCCCGAGTGGGAATCCCACCCTTACCTATAGGGGACTTGTGTGCCTATTTTGGGAAGGTTATTCTGAGTTTCCATTTAGCATCAGACATTGGTGCCACACTCTTTCCATTCTCTGCAGAACACCTAGCTTCAGGAATTACGCAATTTCTGAAGATCATTTTGGGAGGTAGAGGTTGTCTTCAGTATTTGAGCTGGAGAACCGGTGAAGGATTATGTAATGTTCCAAAATTTTCCAACAATAATTTGGAACATTAATTTTTGCTAATTTCACCTAGGAGGAGAATAAATGGGTACGAAGACCCATGCATAATAAAAATCTCAATAAAATCCCTCTAAGTATGAAAGGGGATCATCATTGGAGCTGGTTCTCACACCCTCATGTGTGAACAGGGTTATTTGCAAGTGGACAAGGTCAAGTTTGACCAAGTCAACAACGTTGGGCCAAGAGGTGGAGCACACTTAGAGAAGCAGCGCAGTATGAATGAAGAAAGGGTTATTTGGTGGAGGAAACCCTAAAAGGAGTAGGACCCATGGAGAGGGGCTTTCATTTGTTTAAAAGGAGGACAAGGCAACCATTGTTCCTCATGCTTGTATTATTCATCTAATTGTCTAGTCAGACAATTGGAGCATTCTTTGCTGCTTAGCAAGAATTGCCGAAGGAATTCTTGTTTAGGATTCCTTCTCCTTTTTGAGGGGTCTCTTGAGGGATTGTTCTTGATTTTCCTCAAATCCAGGCTTGAGGCCAATCATCCTCCATCAAGACAACGTTATTTCTGTAGCAGAATAACACTGTGTTGCTGGGTGTTGCAGTGAGGGTTCACTACACCATCCCCTTCAGCTAATTTTCAGAGGAGGAGTCTCTCTTTCCTTTGGGATATCATATTGGAGGCTTTCCGGAGCATATTGCAGACTTTGGCATCAAGGCCAACTCTTTCCATAGCCCTACAATGCAGTTCCATTTAGAGACTGCGTTATTTTTAGAGGAGCATTTGCAGTGGGGCTCTTGCAGAGTATTGGAGGGAGAGATCCTTAGTGAAGGGATCAGCCTTTCACTTGAAAGATCCATTGGAGGAGGCATATTCAGTTTGAGCATCATATTCAGCCATCCTCATCCAGTTCTATTTCTGAGTTGCTGCAGCTACCCAGCAACTCCGGCATTTTTGTGGAATTTCCATTTTGTGTGTTTGCAACCAATACTTTTAGGGATTGTGTATTATTGTTTCCAGGGGTTGAGATATTGCTCCCTCTATTGTATTTGAGCCACATATTGATATATTTACGTATTAACACTTTTATGCAGTAGTTTCCCTTCATAGACTGCACATTCATAGCTTGAGCATACATATATAGCAGTGGTTTTGTCATGGTTTATGTACTTTTTCTTTGAGGCTGAGCATTGCTCATCTTGAGTATCATTTTCCTCAAGATCTTGTATTAATTTGTAGCTACTATTATCTAATAAAATGGCTATGGATTTCTCTCAGGTTTTTATGAGTTGAGTGTTGCTATTGCACCATTATTGTGCTTGCTTATTGCTAGAGCTCCAACTTTAGAATATCTTGAGATATTCTCATTGTTGTAGCAATTTCCTGAAAACGGAATATTACAATGGTATCAGAGCATGATCTTTGGCTCAGCCCGTGGCTTCAAGCAAAAGTGTCGAATCCTTGAAGGAGGGATATTTCAAACTCTATAGGCAGAGGCTGCAGATGGCCAGGTAGCCTCTGGATCTCATCTTTTTTTCAAAGGTGACATATATAGTAAATGCCCCTGCAGTCAATCTATGGAATAGAATTTTGATATTCCTAAGAAGGGAACTCTACAGCGGTATCAGAGAGAGAGAAGATGAAGACTCCATTTTATGGAGAAAAGAGGGAGATAAGCTTGCAAATATTCTTCCAAAATCTGTACAGAGCATTCATGAAGAATTTGAGAAGCTAATGAGGGAGATTGGTACAAGATCTCTAAGAGGGTTTGAAACTGAGTCAAACTCTAGATTTTCTTGTAGGGGATGTGAGCATGCAGCTACACCCTATAATATATAGTGCAGTCACATGGCCAGTCTTACCATGAGAAAATAAGAAGAAGACAAAATGCTAAAGAAAGGAACTCTTAGAGGTTTCTTACATGAGTATGAATCTCAAACCCAGAGGTTTAGAGATCATATTACTTTTCCGGAGTTTAGCAAGATCATGGTGAGGAGGAGCAAGCAGCTTGATGAGGATATATTTATTCTATCTATCTTTGATGGTTCCCCTACTTGTTCAGCCAGGGCTTGGATAGAAGAGCTAGACACCTTTCTGCAGCAGCATTAGATTTCCAAAGATGAAGCTATCAGAGTAGCAGCGCTGCACTTGGGAGGTAAGGTCTATGCATGGTGGTTATTTGAGTCTTTTAATTTGAAGAATGCAAATACCTCTTCCTATGCAATGTTCATTTGAACTTTGATAAGGAGATTTGGTAGGAGAAACTCTAAAACACATGTGGAGGAAACAAACACATTCAAACAAACAAAACCCTTGCATGTGATGAAGAAAACCATAGACTCAGAATCACTGCAAAAAGCTATGAAGGAGGCTGATGTCTTGCATGATGCTTTAGTAGAGGCAAGATCTTTATTCTTGGCACAAAGAGGCAAGGAGATCCCTTTTCCAAAAGAGGATCCAACCATTGGAGGGTTTCCCACTCATGTTGAGGAAGCTGAGGGCAAGAACACCGTCATTTGTAGAGTTGATCTAGTACCTCATGCAGAGGGAGGAGGAGATCTTGCTCCAACTAGAGGGATTCTTGTAGATTTTCAAGGGAGCTCCCAGTATCTCATTCATGGAGGTCCAAGCACAATCAGTGAGCAGCATGATTGTGTAGCATTGCAGCTAGAAGAAGGAAGAAGGGAGGAAGAGAAACATCAGATGATGAAAGGCACACACCCTTATCTATTTTAGAGAACTAGTGCAAAGAGGAGGAAGACTGTATTGCGCTGTGAGAGCAAGGGCAAGATTTCCCAACTATATGTGCAGTCCACTCTTGACATAAATGTCTCACTGCATAGAGGCATTCCACCAGGGCGGCCACCCGATCTATCATTGATGAGAGACATTTTGTCTTTGGATTCACCACTCTTATATTTTGGAGAGGTGAAGATATTGGAGGAGAACTTTGGCATGGGGGATGTAAAAGTAGCAGATAGCAGCAGGAGGAGAGCTACACATGCCAGATCACTAGCATTGTCTCTTGGGAGGATTGATCCTTATTGGAGATCTCAGCTCTTAGTAGATCACTCCAAGGATCTTGGTGCATGCATGATTCTAGATGACCCGGATAGAGATGATGAGTATATGGTGGATGATATGGTCATCTATTCCCACGGCAGAGTCTTCTTGACTAGAGATTCTAGTCTCAAGGAGAAGTTGCTGCATGCAGTATATGAGGACTTATTTTCCATGCATCTTGATGTATATCTTTCCTTGGAAGAGGAGTTCATTTGGGAGGGCATCTAGCAGGACATACATCAGCATATGGAGAGACGCAGAGCCCGAATGATGATGGAGGAGATGTCACAACCACCTTCCTACTCATTGGGAGTAAGAGAGTATTTTTAGTTGAGCCATTTCAGCTCAAGTCTTCGAGTACATAATGGAGAATGTACAATTTCACTTTATGTTTTGTACTTATTGTCTTTTTATGAGTAGCATATTGTACCAAGGAGAATTGTTCCTTCTTACATTTTGTATTATGATGTACTTGAAGCCATTTGCAGCATTGAGATTGGCTATCTCATTGGTGGTTTGTGGGGAGAGCCACATGATTCTTGGTGTGCACCATTGGCACCAAATTGTACATTCATGTTTATATTTTGTAAAATGATTGTGGCAGCATACAAGTGGCTGGGAGAGCACTTGTTTTCATTTGATTTGATGCAGGAAAGGGATGCACTGCACTGGTTCCTTGTGTGGGACCTTGATCCACTTTCCGGTTGTCATGCGACAACTTGTTTCTATTGGGTTTTGCTTCCATGTATTACTGAAATGTATATGTTCATGGGAAGCTTTGATTGGAGAGTGGGCTTGAGATTGAGGATGCCCATTGGGAGCATGATTCTCCTTACTATACATGTTGTATATTTTAGGAGAAACTATGGGCCAACCATGAGGGCCACACTTCATTTCTTTTCTTTTTGTGGGAAAAACCACTTGAAGACTTTGAGGAGGCACTCCATGGATCATGAGGAGATGGAGGAGTTAGCACAATCAACTATTTTCCCTTTGAAGATGAGGGGAGACTCATCTATGAGCCACTCCATTTATATGAGCAAAACATATGGTGAGAGTAATTTTGATTTGCATGATGATTTGTCTATATATATGCACCTCTTAACCATATATGTGCAGGGATTTGATCGAAGAAGGATTATTCTTCCTTCTAGATTTGATGGTCTACATAAGGCCATTATGGATGATCACTCCCTAAGAGGAGAAGGGGGGGAAATTTCTCATGGAGAACATACATACATTTCACATTACATCATCCACTTTCTCTAGGAGAATGGGGCAGCAAGAAAATGGTGGGGAAGCCACCCATCATTTTATTTTCTACGGTAGTGGAGAGTCAAACTGTGTTGGCTTCATTTGAGGGACCATTGTCCTTCTCTGTTACTACACATGGAAGCCAACATGATTCTCCTTATGGTTCCCTTGGTTGATATTGCTAGAGCTTTCCTTGGGAGCATAATTGGAGGAGAGACACATTGGGTGGATGTGTCCTTGGAGGGAGAAAACTCCCACACCACTTGCACTACATGTTCTAGAGGGAGCATGGGAGATGGTATGGCCACTGCAGTAGATCATTTGTTTCATTATGAGGTGAGCCATATGAGGAATGAGATGCCATATGATGATGACTTCCAACTCATCATATATGGAGAGAATTGGGCCAACATGATTTGCAGCGTTGGAGGAGAGGTCCTTGGGGATCTAGACTTCATCTTGCCACTTGAGGGCAAGTATTTTGCAGCCCAGGATCAAAATTTTCTCTACACTTATCATGAGTGGTGAGAAGGACAGCGTGGGGTAGGCTGCATTGTCTACCATGAGCATATTTTCATCCCACCTACTTTTCCGGAGCCAAAGGTGGAGGACAATTTCCAGGAGTTGCCTAGTTGGAAGGTAACTCATTTTGCATGGATGATTGCTTGGGGGATGGAGGATCCACATGAGGAAGATGTTCCTCAAACAATTCATTGAATCCATGCCTTGAGAGAAGGCTTTAATCCCTCTAAGTATGAAAGGGGATCATCATTGGAGCTGGTTCTCACACCCTCATGTGTGAACAGGGTTATTTGCAAGTGGACAAGGTCAAGTTTGACCAAGTCAACAGCGTTGGGCCAAGAGGTGGAGCACACTTAGAGAAGCAGCGCAGTATGAATGAGGAAAGGGTTATTTGGTGGAGGAAACCCTAAAATTAGTGGGACCCATGGAGAGGGGCTTTCATTTGTTTAAAATGAGGACAAGGCAACCATTGTTTCTCATGCTTGTATTATTCATCTCATTATCTAGTAAGACAATTGGAGCATTCTTTGCTGCTTAACAAGAATTTTCGGAGGAATTTCTATTTAGGATTCCTTCTCCTTCTTGAGGGGTCTCTTGAGGGGTTTTTCTTCATTTTCCTCACATCCAGGCTTGAGGCCAAGCATCCTCCATCAAGACAGCATTATTTCTGCAGCAGAATAACATTGTGTTGCTAGGTGTTGCAGTGAGGGTTCACTACACCATCCCCTTCAGCTATTTTTCAGAGGAGGAGTCTCTCTTTCCTTTGGGATATTAGATTGGAGGCTTTCCAGAGCATATTGCAGACTTTGGCATCAAGGAAAACTCTTTCCATATCCTACAACACAGTTCCATTAAGAGACTGCATTATTTTGAGAGGAGCATTTGCAGTGGGGCTCTTGCAGAGTATTGGAGGGAGAGATCTTTAGTGAAGGGATCAGCCTTTCACTTGAAAGATCCATTGGAGGAGGCATATTTAGTTTGAGCATCGGATTCAACCATCCTCATCCAGTTCTATTTCTGAGTTGCTAAAGCTACCCAGCAACTCTGGCATTTATGTGGAATTTCCATTTTGTATGTTTGCAGCCAATCCTTTTAGGGATTGTGTATTATTGTTTCCAGGGGTTGAGATATTTCTCTCCCTATTGTATTTGAGCCACATATTGATATATTTTTGTATTGACACTTTTATGCAGCAGTTTCCATTCATAGACTGCGCAGTCATAGCTTGAGCATACATATATAGCAGTGGTTTTTTCATGGTTTATGTACTTGTTCTTTGAGGCTGAGCATTGCTCATCTTGAGTATCATTTTCCTCAAGATCTTGTATTAATTTGTAGCTGCTATTACCTAATAAAATGGCTATGGATTTATCTCATGTTTTTATGAGTTGAGTGTTGCTGCTGCACCATTATTGTGCTTGCTTATTGTTGGAGCTCCAACTTTCGAATATCTTGAGATATTCTCATTGTTGTAGAAATTTCCTAAAAACAGAATATTACAGATTATTCCTATCACCTTGGGCTTGAAGATCAAAATTCCTATGGCTTCATTTCAGATCTAGCATCAAGCCAAAATTTATTGACCTCCTATTAGTAGTAGTCCCATCAAGGATTTCGCAGTCCATCATTGCATATCCAAAGGAGGAAGGAAGTTGCTATAATTTCAGCTGGTAATCCTTTGAGGGATCATCCTCTTACCTTGCCATCACCATTTCCATCAGTGTGGAGCTTATTGAAGCAAATTTCAACAAGAATTGAGTCTCTCCCTCTTATATAGCATAGTTTTTTAGCAGCTACATCTCTAGTTGCTCCATTTTGAAGGAGGAAGAAGAGAAAATATCTCAAGCTCCTAGCTTGGAGATCTGAAGGATGGATTAGCCCTCAAAGCTTAGATATGTTTGTATAACATATTGTGGCCATATTTGGATCAGATCTAGCTTCAGATCTGCATAACCCAGCAGACAAAGGATCAAACCCTAAGAGGGTGATTTTCCAAACTCATAGATCTAGGAAATCCTTTCTGGGTTATCTTGGGTTCCCATCACATTGGCTAGATCTTGAATCTTGGCATCATCAGAGCTCCTGAGCTCCATAGATATGCATTTCCCTTTGTAGCAGCTATATGTACATCATCAACAAAAGGGACATCCCAATATTGATTCCTATAGCTCACCAGTTACATGGTGCTAGTTGTAGCATGTTTGCAAGGTCATTCTAGGCCATATCCTTGGCTTGAGTGTCTCATATTTTGAGCACTGTTGTACTTGATATTCACCTTCTATATAATAAAATGGATCAACTATTTCTGTGCATTTTGATGTGTATTTAGATTTATTGTTTACTTTGCTGCAGTTCCTACATTGTGTTTAAGTATTACTGCATTCTCCCTTTTGGGATATTACAATGGTATCAGAGCATGATCTTTGGCTCAGCTTGTGGACACTTTATCTTTTGCATCAAAAGAAGAAGCAGATAGTATGGATCTACTATAATGGAGAGATTAAGTTTTGCTGCATCTTTCTGGTGAACTATGAAGGATCTCTCTAAGGATATCAATGGGATGAAGGAAGAAAGGAAAAAAGAAACCCCAAGAAGGTTTCAAAATAAAGAAGGTCCTAATGCTTCTTATCATCAACAAAGAAGACCAGAAAATCATAGATCTAGTATACCCTCTAAAGAAGGTGAATGGTATAGAAATGAAGAAAGAAAAGAACCCAAGACTCATGAGACTCTCAGTCTGTATCTTGAAGAGTACAAAGCATAGTCTAGAGCATTCAAGGAGAGCCTAACTCTTTAACAATTATTCCAAATCAAATAAGAAAGAGGATCTTATAGCAGCAATAGAAGAAAGAGGCACAATAGATTCTATTTTCCTACATTTGATGGATCTTCTTCAAGCACTGTTAAGGCTTGGAGGAAAGAGCTAGATGCATTTTTTAGGCTACATCTTGTGGCTAAAAAAGAGGCTGTCGATATTGCAACACTTCATCTTCTAGGTGAAGCCAATAATTGGTGGTTTGGTCACATGGAGCATGAAAAGGTGACTAAATATTCAGATTTCTTTCACAAGTTGAGGGAGAAGTTTGATGTGAGAAAACCAGAGATGTGTCACAAAGAGACATTTCCTAAGGGAACAAAGGAGGAGGTCAATCTTGTCACTCTGGACAAAGGGTCACTACATTCACCACCAACTATAGAAGTACTTGCATCTGGAGAAGAGACACTTGCAACTTTGCAAGATAGTCTTGAGCTCTTGACACATAGAATCCCATGCATGATTCAGGAGATGCATGAGAAAGAGGAGGTATTTTCCAGCACTGATACACTTGGGGAAGAGTAGCTATCACTCTTACTAGCAATTGGAGAGATTATTACACCGGAAGAAGAAACTCTTGTGATCTTGCAAGATGTTTCTGAATCTTAGTTGATCCAAGGTATGCACCAAGGTATGCATCCATTTCCATCTCATATTGTTTCAGTACCTCTTATTGAAACCTATGGGAACATTCCATCAAGGTCAATGCATAACCAAGGGTTAGAGCAACATGCTGATTTGAAGCAACAACATATCATTGTGCAGAGGACCCTTGATCTAATCAAGGAAGAAATGAAAAATTATCCTGTTTTTTCATTATTAAACTACATTCAACCCTTTGAGTTGAAATGTAGAATTGCATAAGATGGGATGAGCATGAACCTATGTACAATGGCTAGTTATGAGATCAACATTGTGCCTTGCTTTGAGACATCATATGTATCACCCTGCCGATCTACAACGCTGTTAATGAGTAGCAGTGGGAAGAGGAGGACCCATTCCTTATGGGAGCAACCATATGGCAGCTTCATTCATGAAGCAATGGAGAGGAAGATGATAGATGGTAGACATCTTGAGATGGGAAATCTTTTCCCCTTTCTAGATGACACTTTCTCAATGAGAATCTCACAACTCAAAGAGAAACTTCTACCTGCAGCAGATCTAGAACCTCATTGGTTTTGGAAGTTCACTGAAGAGAAGAAGGTCTCATTAAGAGATATCATTGGAGGTGCACTTCAAAATTTCATGGAGTGCAAAGTTCTTCATCAGTTTAAGGTGGATGGTATTCTGCAAAGGGAGGATACCATGTTTATTTAGAACATCATTCATCATCCACATGGAGATGAGTGGGTGAGGATGATAAGCAAGGGCTTGCATAACCACTTGCAAATATATGACATGGGCCAACAAGAAGCTTAGTTACGCTGGTTTCTCTTGGGTGAGTTTGGTTACTACCCAAAGGCCCCTATTTCTTTGATCCATGCCTTGAAGAACACTCATGTGATGAAGAAGGAGGCATGGCTACACTGGCTGCTCTTGGGTGAGTATGTTACCACCTAATAGCTCATATTTTCTTGACCCATGCCTTGTGTATCAATGATAGTATGCAACAAAGAAAGGCATGTTCATTTTGGTTGTACTTAAGAGAGTTTGGCCATCACATGACATATCCTATGTCTATGTGTTTTGTATTGTGTAAAAAATGGCATGGTACTCTCATGATGTGTATTAATGGTGCTTACTTGTATTGGGCTGATGTGACATTCCACATGTCTATCAACATGTTTTTACTCCATGATACACATGAGGAGGTGAGAAGTCAGCAAGGTCTCTTGTTTCTTTGGTTGCCTTTGGGGGAGTTTGGCTTATCCATCTTGCATGGTGGAGATGGAGGATGGCAGCAAAGGGCCTTGCTCCGGTGTTTACCATTGGGAGAATATGGTTTGACATCTTTTTCTACCAATATATATCTATTTCTTCTTTTGCATAATGTTGGAATGATGCTTAGATCCAACAAGACCAATAGGGCTAAGGATGAGGGCATGCCTATGCTCAATCTACTTCATAAAGCATGTGATGAAGAGATGTTTTGTGAGATGGAGCTTCTCTTTTGTGGGAAGAGCAAATTTATTTTATGTATCTCATGTATTGATGATGATGTTGAACATCATATGGTTTTCACTTGGTACTTCTTGGAGAAAGGATGACACCTAACTATATAGTTGGAGGTCATTCCATGCATTCTTGAGAGACAACTTTGGAACCAAACATGCATAACACATTGCAACAAATGGAGGATGCCTTCCTTATGTATATTCCATTTGGGGGGGAATAGATGGCTTTGCATCTACTTTTTTAGTTTCTTGAGGACAAGCAACATTTTTCTGGGGAGGACTGTAATATTCCCAAATTTTCACATGATATTTGGAATATTAGAGTTCTTAATTCTCCTAAATTAATTAAGTAAATAAAAGGGTGGAGGGATCCATAATCCTCAAGGATGAATAATATCCACTTTTTATGTATGAATGTGGATTAGTTAAGCATATATCTACATAATGGAGTAGTGGAGCAACTACTAATGTGAATGGAGTGGAGATCATGTCTCATTAATGAGATAGATATTCATGGAGGTTGAAGCAGTCAATTGTGATCATGGAGGGAATATAATGTAAGATCATAGAGCATTCATGATGAAGTAATGGAGGAATTAGTGCATTTAATGCACACATGATGGAGAGGGTGCACATTGCATGTAGACATGATGGAGGACTTGGAGAGACAACGAAGTCAACCATGGAGGATTATGTCCACATGAAAAACACAATTTAGAGGTCGGCCAAGGCTTGGGAAGGCTCACTTTGTATATAAAGGAGATGAAGGAAACATTGGAGGCATGCTTGAGTTTATGATTTGTAGATATGTTTAGATCAGGATTTGTTAGGTGACATTTCCATTCATCCTTATGCTGTTTAGCTAATTTTGCAGTGCTTTTTAGCACAGGGAGTTTCCAGGCGAGAATCCCACACTTACCCATAGGGGACTTGTGTGCCTACTTTGGGAAGGTTATTCTGAGCCACAATTCATCATTAGGCATTGGTGCCATACTCTTTCCATTCTTTGCAGAACACCTACATTCAGGAATTACGCAATTTCTGAAGATTAGTTTGGGAGGTGGATGTTGTCTTCAGTATTTCAGCTGGAGAACTGGTGAAGGATTATTCCTATCACCTTGGGATTTAAGATCAGTATCCTCAGGGCTTCATTTCAGATTTTTCATCAACCAAACTATATTGAAATCATATCAGTAGTATTCACATCAAGGATTGCGCAGTCCATCATTGCAGATCCAAAGGAGGAAGGAAGTTGCTAACATTTCAGCTAGTAATCCTAAGAGGGATCATCCCCTCACCTTTCCATCACCATTTACATCAGCCTAGAGCTTATTGCAGCACATTTCAGTAGGCATTGAGTCTCTCCCTCTTGTACAACGCAACTTTTCACCTGCTACATCCCCAGTTACTGCATCTTGAAGGAGGAGGAATAAGAGATAAGATCTCAAGCTCCTAGCTTGGAGATCTAAAGGAGGGATCAACCCTCAAAGCTTAGATCTATTTGTATAACATATTGCAGCCATATTTGGATCAGATCTAGCTTCAGATCTGCATAACCCAGCAGACAAAGGATCAAACCCTAGGAGGGTGATTTTCGAAACTCATAGATCTAGGAAATCCTTTCTGGGTTATCTTGGGTTCCCATCAAATTGGCCAGATCTTGAGTCTTGGCATCATCAAAGCTCCTGAGCTCCATAGATCTGAATTTCCCTTTGCAACAGCTATATGTACATCATCAGCAAAAGGGACATTGCAATATTTCTTCCTGTAGCTCACCAGTTACGCAGTGCTAGTTGTAGCATGTTTGAAGGGTCATTCTAGGCCATATATTTGGCTTGAGTGTCTCATATTTTGAGCACTATTGTACTTGCTATTCACCTCCTATATAATAAAATGACTCAGCTATTTTTTTGCATTCTAATGTGTATTTATATTTATTGTTTATTTTGCTACAGTTCTTATATTGTGTTTCAGTATTACCGCATTATCCCTTTTGGGATATTACACCAGGTCCCATCCTTCTTCTGCATGAGTACAATCGAGCTCCCACAAGGAAAGGAACTTGGTCAGATGTGCCCTTTTTGCAGCAACTCCCAGATCTTCCACTTAATTTTTTCATTCTGTGGAATAGGGTGACAATATATCAACCCATTGGGTAGGGGTTCTCTGGGAGTCATACCGATCAAATGCTTGACCTGACAACGCTAAGGCATCCATGTGGGTGAGGAGAATATATCCCTATATTCTTCCACGACCTTACCCACCTGCTTCTGTTGTGTGGATGAACCCTTCTAAGGGGCCATGGATGTAGCCATGATCTTACCCTTAATTTGAGAGCGAATAATAAAGAAAACAAATTTCCCAGTCTAGGAGATGATTTTTCTGCATTGCTTAGCAAAGTTAAAAGAGATGGTTGTAGGTGGGGATACCTCCGGTATCCTATACAACTTATTTCCCAAAGTAATAATAACAATGTGAGGCCTAGAATCATACACAACATGTTGCTTCCATAATTATGGTTGGCCTAATAACACATCACAAATTTCAAGAGGAGAAACATCACATAACACATAATTTATGAAGGGTTTGATGCTATAGGAAAGGCGAAATTGTTGCTTGAATAAGATATGTCGTACTTAATGGAGCCACTCGATGGTGTATGGTTGTGGGTGTGGTGTGGTGGGAAGACCAAACTCCCTAACTACCTCTTCTAAGCTGAGGTTATTTTCACTCCCGCTATCGACAATGAATTGCAATGGAGACCCCTTCACCCCATTAGGGGAATTTTGAGGTCTAAAATGGGCCTCCGAAGAAAAATGTACAACCAAAATAAACTTTATAATAACCAATAAGATTCAATATGATGATTTCAACCATGGGGGATGATTCACCATTTTTTAAGAAAAAGGGTAAAAGAATTAAAATAAAATAAAATAATACAACTACTTTTTCAATTCGTATTTTAACTTATCTCCCAAATTTTGTACTCAAATTTCGAGTAGGAGTACTCATTGGATGAAAAATTTAATTCCTCACCCAAGGCGTACCCATGTTGCATACTTTTTATGGACCTTGCTACACGAAAAATGAGAAATACATGAAAAAATGTGATTGCAATCTTGTTTTTCATGTATCTCTCATTTTTCGTGCAAAAAAATCCATCGAAAGTATGCAACATGGGTACTCCTTAGATGAGGAATTAAATTTTGCATCTAACAATTATTCCCGCTTGAAATTTGAATAAATTTTTTTGGAGATAAGTTGAAAATACGAGTTGAAAAAGTAGTTTTTTCTTTTTTCCCTCTAAAATTCGATGATGTAATCAAATATTATTTTATTATTTCCACTATTATTTTATAATTTCCTTAGGAGGCCCATTTTAGACCTCAAAATTCCCCTAATGCACATCTGTGAGTGGAAGAGATGCTTCCCTTCCTTTGGATCTTCCCATTCAACATTCTCGACCTTGGTGGTGGCAACAATGGCACTAGGATCTTCATCGATAATATGTTTCCCTTTGTCTTTCCCCTCATTGGAATTTGACTCAGAGTTAGAGCATGTATCTAACTCTAAAGCCTTCAACTCGACCACTAGTGACTGCTTGGCGTGACACTCGGTCGTGTTGTGAGTGTGGATCTTATGGAACTTACACCACTTTCTTGTGTCCTTCTTTGGCTTTGTTGTGTTGTTATTTTATTGTATATTCAATGGGTTTTATTGGGTAACCCCACCTTGGCTCTGTCCTTTGTTTTGTGGTTTTCGGGTGCCTTTTCCTTGCTTCGGATCCGCAGATCCAAAGTCTCTCTTCTTCTGTTTAAACTTTTTCTCGATCTTGACAATATATCAGTACACGGTGCCAAGTGAGGATATGTCTATGAAATCCATATGTTTTTGGAAGTATTTTTATAGACAACCACAATACTTGAGTACTAGATGCTGCTCAAAATAATTGATACTCAACTTTTTGTGAAGTGTATGAAAAATAATTGTGAACTCTGACACGTCTTGGTCCTTTCCCTGCTGAAGTGTGGTCCATTTTATGTACTTATATTCATAGCTCCTAATAGGGTAGTATTTTTCCTTGATTGCATATCAGAAATGATCCTAAGTTGGTGCAATTAACAATATTGAGGATTCTGACTTGTCCCTATGCTCACAGTAGGTTTCCCACCAGTCCTTGATGTGGGGGGTGACCTTAAGGAGTGAAAAAGTAATATTTTACCTATTGGAAAAATTATGGACCAAAAAATATCCTTCCAGCTTATAAAACTATTTATCTACAACATCTGCATCTATATGACCTTCAAATAGAGGAATGTCAAAGTTAACTTGTACCTTGAAGGGGGTGGCTCTTCCTAGGTGGTTATTGGATGAAGATGCTTCACCCATTGATACCTGTTGAAGGACCTAGGAAAATTTATTCATCATCTAATTCCATTATTGGTTAAGGGATTCTTAAAGAAATTTTTTGAAAGGAAATCCTTCTCCCTTGTCTTTATTTTCTTCCACCATGGGAGGCTGCCACGGTCAACGAGGCAGACCTTGTAAAGGTTCAACTAGTTCAAGTCCTAACTCCTTATACCTCGACCTTGTTGGGGACATGCAAAAACATATAGAAAGAGAAGGATGCTTTGATACCACTGATTCATATTTATGCAGGAATGAAATGAAAAAAAAAATCAAATAGAAACACAAAGCTACAATCGAAACTGAACTTCAATTCATTAATATCAGAATACTGAAATTGTTTACATGCAGAATAAAAATAAACTAGCTCGAGCGATTGTACCTTATCCATGAGAAGAGATATGAAGACTAAATTCCTATGAGATGTGTTACAATGATGATCAGAGGCCTTTTTATGATTGAAGAGCAATGAATAACCCTAAACATCTAAAAACATAACCCTAGGAGATGAAGCACCAAAAGTATGTGGGCCCAGTTGAGGTTAGTTGGTACATTGACTTCCTGGGGTTGTAACTTTGGCATATGATCTCCGTTTGACGCATATGATACCTCATTAAAAATAATTATCTGAGGACTACAAATTTTTACCATAAATCCCTATAAAAGGCTATGGGTTTTCCCATTTTCCAAAAAAAGTAGTTCAGGGCCTCAAAACGACTCCAAAAGTTCACGATCCAAAAAACTGCCAAAAAATAGTAATTGTGCTAGAAATTAGGAAAATGAAAGGAAATTATGTTGCGGGTCCAGCTGGAATAGGAGGATGGCCACCAATATCCACGTGGATCAGTATTCCAATTGGTGTAGCGAAGATAAATTTTTTAATATTCAAGGATAAGCGTATGAGTCGACATGTTTCGAGCATTTGCCTTAGCCATTGAATGTGATATTTTAATAATGCATATATTGTCCAATCGTCAAAATATATTTCCAGTTTTTTATAAATATATTCTTGAAATGATTTTACAGCAATCCTTGAGAATACTACTGGTGCATTATTTAATGAGAATGTCATCACTCTATATGCAAAAGAACCAAACTCGGTAACAAATGTTTTTTTTCTCAGTCTTATTCTACTATAGGTACCTAGTTGTACCTTGAGAAACCATATGTAAATGAATAAAATTCTTGTCCCGAATATTTTTTTATAATCTCTTCCGAAAATGGGGTCAGAAATGGATCAGTAATTGTTAATTTATTTAACCCTCGATAATTGACACAAATTCCTAGTCTGGTCAGATCATGTTTCTTTGGCTATACGACTATAGGGCTTGCCCATTCTAATGATTCTATGGGCTATATAATTCTAGTGGCAAGCATTCCCTGTATTTCCATTTGTACGATGAGTTTATACTTATGCAAAAGCTTATATAGTCTCTTCTTTATTGGGTTCACTCCTTGAATGAGATTAATATTCATTTCTTCCATTTCCTGATCAATCCTTTTAAGTCTTTATAATATTGGGTAAATACATCCTAATATTATTTTAGTAGGTTGACAAATTCTGTGATTTGTTTCTCCGAAAAATAATCACCAGGTCAAGAAATTTTTGTTTGGTCATCATTCGATATGTCCACTTCTCATATTTTAATCTCTACGTCCATCCAGTCAGGTGATTTTGATTCATTAATTTGTTTATCCCTGAATTTTACTTCTTGTTATGTTGTTGGAAAGTCTAGTTTGTTTGGTTTCTCAACTTCTTGTTTACCAACTTTGAATATTAATTGAATTATTTTGTAATTTTTGAGATGATGTTTACTTAAAAAAAAATATGGCCAACAATAGATACTTCTTCCATTTCTAATTGACTGGACATTTTTTGGTCTGAAGTGCATGAGGCATAGTTACAGGTTACCGAGGCTTTGACTAATTTTTAGCATTTGGTTGGTTTTTCTATGACAAAATATTTAATTTTATGAACTGCATCCTTTAACTATGGTTCCTCTGGCTTGAATTCAAAATATTTAATGAATTTTCCCTTAGTTATTTCCATTGAAGTGATTGACCCCATTATTCTTCTATTTTATACCATTTATTCAGTAGGTCATCTAGGTGTTCAAGAACATATGCAACCATACTCAGTCATCTTTATAGCCAATCCTTCTCCATTCGGATTCATAGTTTTTGATATGTTTGACATGATCTTGACCAACACTTAATGTATGTATGTTTACTTATTCAGAAAAATGTTTCCCTCTGAAGTATTCTATGAAATAGATTGTCACAGTCATTCATGTCCGAAGTCAAGATGAATGGGTATCCCACCATCTCACTACCTAACTAGTGAAAATTTGCACTAAACTCTGCATTTGTCCATGTTCACCAATATACTTTTTTACTTGCTATATATGCTTGATAATATATGCTCTTTATTTAAATCTAATGTTGTTATTGGGGTCATGTCTTAAATCTATTGGAAATAGATAAGGTGTTTCTCGACAAATTTTTTCTCTTACAATTGGTATCACTTTGATAGAATAACAAGGTCAAATTATTAATATCGGAATGGATTATATTTCCCAACATTATTTTTATTTGGATTCATAATTTTCAATCTTCCATTTGTAAGGCTTAGTGTCATAGTTTTGTTCGATAGAAAGAGGAGAACCAACTAGAATTTCACCGGAGGCATTGGGTTCAACATTATCATGCTCTTCATGCAATACTTGATAGAGTTTTATCATTTCATCTTCTTCATCAGAAGCTTCAACCTAAGGTTTTTATTCTTGGGGGTGTAAAGGAATGATAATATTCTTATTTTTTCCTTTTAATTTAATTTTATCTTTTTCCAATGATATCGTTTCCTTCATTATTCGTCCCCAGGGTCTACTGGCTAATGCTGACTATATAGGAATTCCTTGAACTAAGTCGATAACATTGAAAGTGACTATTGTTGGAAACCCCATTATTTATTTTTTTACTTTTTGTAGTGTGCCAATTGGTTCAATAGATATCTAGTCCAAAATTTTAAGATAATTAGTTGTTTTATGCGGATTCAGTCATCCCATATTAATCCATGTTTCCCTCGGAAGAATGTTTACTTGCGAGCCAAAGTCGAAATTTTTTTATCTTGCCATGTATCCACTTATTTCTAAGTTGAATTGTGGGTCATTAAATTCTAACTGATTTCCTTGTGAAATTTGTCAAACATTTTTCCTTTTTTCAAATTTTCGTGGCAAATTTTCAGCATATTTAACAATTCTACTAGGTGAGTGATACAATCTTCTTCCTTTAAGAGTTCAAGAAATTATTCTAGAATTAGGTCCTTAGAGAGTCATTATTTCTTAGTTTCTTTCATAAATAATTCGATGAGTTTTGTCATTATATCATTTTGTTATTTCATATTAGGATATTTCTTTTTGTTTTTGACTGGTCAAATCAGTTGGTGGTTCTGATTGCTGCTATATTTTCCTGCTCTTGACCTTGTGACTACGTGAAGATTTTTGGAATTTAAAATCTCATGATTTGGATTAGATTTTAACAAATTAAAAAATATTTTATTGAATATTTTTTCAAAAGGGAAATCTTCCAAAGAATGATCACCATGAAGCGCAGATCAGTTTTATATTTTAAGGGAAGTTCAATAGAAATGTGCCCTTCTTTCCAAAACGTATAACAGTAAAATATTCATCGACCTTATCCACAACCCTATCCTCTATCATTGTATCCTCCTCGTCATACACCATAGCATCCTTGACCTTGTCCTATTTTACCAAAAGATGGTGGCTCACCAAATTGATCAACAACCTGAGTCTGATAGATAACGTGGTAATTAGGTTTATTTTTTCCATTAAGTGGGCATTGCTGAGTGGAATGCACATTTTCCTCGGAGATAGCGCACCACTTTGGCTTGGCGTTTTGTAGATTGTATTGAAAGTCTTTAGTGGAGTGATTAAAGGAAATTTAGTAAATATCAAAATATACGTTGGACTATATTCTTTGAATATCTTGGTCGAAATAATCTCGAAACTTACAGGTATATTTCGTTTGATATTCCATGTGATAATTGGTACACCATAAATGATTCTTCTAATGTGTTAGCTGCATCAGAGAATTTTGCAGTTGTTCTAGTTTGTATTCAAGTTTATTGTTAGTCAGTGAGACAATCGACTAGCCTTCATCATATTTCTTGATATGTTGTGCTAATTTAACTTCTTCTTCAAAAATTATCACATCATGCATTCGAAGTGGTCCATGAATTTTCTTAGGTAATCCAACCACATACCATTGATCTAAAATATGTTCGTCGATGGAATATGGTATTTGGCTCAATAAATTTTTGAATTGTCTGTTGTATTCATGTACATATTCATTTAGTCTTTTCTTAATTTCCTTTAATTTCTAAGCTGCTAAATGCTTGACATCTTGGGCTTTGAAGAAAGTAAGAAAAATATTCTTAGTTTCACTTTTTGATTTAGGTTTCTTTTCTGTAAGGTTCATAAACGATGTTAAAGCATGTTTTTCTAAAGCTACAATGAACTATGCCATTGACTTGTCTTCATCATTAACATCAATTGTAACCCAAAAATTTTCACAGATAAACCAATGCCTTTTCGTGTCTTTGTCACCCTCATAGATGGTTATGCGGTTGAGACCGAGCTTACTTAACTGAGTTAACATCGATCAAGGTGTTAAACTATTACTTAATTGGTATTTCTTGTCAAGTTATTTGTCAGATCACATATTCTTATTTTCTTCTTTGTCATTGATATCTTGAGATAGTGATTCATCAATTTTACATGCCCTATATATATATTTTGTTAACCAAACTCCTTAGGTTCACGACTCTTCTTTGACCAATTATGTACTTTGGGTTTCTTTAACAGATACTAGCTACGGAAAGGCAGGTACGATCATGAGATTTCTCAGTTGGATAAGTACTTGTTCTACTTCATTATTCTTATTGTTTGATTGACCTTGGTCACGATTTTCTCTCTCTTGATGGTTTCTTTATTATCATTCATTATTATAGACTGCAGGTATTGTTGAATACTTTTGCGATTGAATGAATTCTCGAATAATGGGAATTTCTATTTCTATAGTTGGAGTTCTTCTTATTACTAGAATTGAGTCATCAATTTCCATAACATCTACTTGTTCTCTTAGAGTTATAAGTAGACCATCATTCTCTATTGGTGTAGGCAATGCCACACCTCTCAAGTATTCTAAGGAATCTCGTGTATCTTCACTCTAACACCCTCAATTATTCAATATTTCCCTCTTGTATTCTTGCTCTATAATTTTCTCCCGTCACTATTGTCTCTTATCCTTTGCTATTTTATGTATATGAGTTTATTTTTTATATTTTTCAGTGACTATTTGGTCGATTATTTTCTTGTTGTTTCTTCTTGGTAATTTTCTTTCTTCCTTCCATATTTGTTAGTTACATGTACTTATCCAACTTTATTTTCTTCCTTTTCATTTTTCTTCTTTATTACACACGATGCGTTACCCTCCCTTCCCTTCCCCCCACTCCATGCCGACCCGATTTAGTGTCAGTTTTCAAAGAGGTATCCATCGACCATGATTATAGTTTAAGAAATAATCCCACACTTCCTTTGTATGCTTACATTGAGCATCAATAAATATTTTCCAATTTGATTTTTCCTTCTTCCAATCAATATTGGTTGGTATTCCTAAAGGTGGTCGGTACTCAACAATTTTCCCTGCACCTTTTTGAAGAAGGAACCACTGTAAGAGGGTAGGGATTGTGCAAAAGAAACCATCATTCAGGTCATTGTATAATTTGGTCTTGATACATTCAATTAAGGTCTAGTATTCTACCGCTTGTTCTTCATAATAGTCTTCAAGAATTTACTCAAGCCACTCATGTAAGTTTGTTCATCCATTGTTGGAAAAATTCAACAAAATTCGAGAGTTTGTTTCATTTTGAGGTTTTTTCAAGGGAAACATAGTCAAGGAACTTCTTGATTTTGACTATGGAACCTACTATGAATCATTCATGTGCTTCTGTAAAGAAGTTGGCTTTGGCTTCCGTGATTGATAGTCGATTCCTATGAGCACAGTTCTTTAAATAATTATTGATATTTTCCTCCCACCATATCTATATCTATTTTAAGGTTAACATATATTCCTTCATAATATGGGACTCGAGTTCTAACTTCTGGTAATGAAACCAATGTTGTAATCTAGTGAAAAGAAAAAATTGTTACCAATAGATAAACACTGAGTAATTACACAACACGCATAGATAAATATACAAGAAATACAGTAATGTAGAACCAATGGAAGCATACATATATATTCTTTATTATATGTCGAACTAGAACTGATACATTGTTGTGCAGAAATATATATAGACTATCGAGTTAGTTATGGAATTCTAACTATCTGACCAGACATGATGCTTAATCTGTTATTAGTTATTCTTTCATTACATTACATGACTATTGACTTGACTTGGGCTCATTGAGTGCCCTGACTAGCCCTCTTTTCATCAAACTAGTCAGTTAGACTCACTAACTTATCCAACAAGGAGTTTCCTGCCCCGATTTTCTCTCCCTAGAGATAGGTTCTCTCAACAGGGGTAAAAGGTTGGCTAGAGGATGAGAGGGGAAAATCCTAAAGCAACCTTGATGGTTTTATATCCTAACAGGAGGGGCCCCAAAAGAGTTAGGTTTTGAGCTTTAGTTCCTCAAAACATGATTTTGTTAGAGGAAGGCAGGGCACTACCAAGAGGAATGTTGTGTTGGACCAAGTGTGTTCACTATCAGGGAATTGTCTTGGATGTGAGATTGGATCGATGGGAGACCTAGTTAGTGGAAATTAGTTCTCATTGGTTGGGAAGAGCATCCCTTAGCCCACTATGGTTTTCGTGGTAAATAAAGTCTGATTAATTAGATAAGTGATGTTTTATAATGATTTTTTCTATATGTTTGTATAAAAATGTATGTTTGTGTAAGCAAGAAGTTTATATATATATATATATATATATATATATATATATATATATATATATATATATATATATTTGTATTAAGAGGAAGCTTGTGAAGTAAATAAACTATCATGTATACATAATAACTAGTATCATTTATTTAGTTGCCAGAAACTTTAGAAACCAAGCAGTCACATACAAGAATAAAAGAAAAACAAGTATTGAGACAAAGCAAAAAGCTTCAATGTTGTAATTAATATATATAAGATTCTTTTTGATTTCAGCACATACTAGAATAAAAGAAAAACAAGTATTGAGACAAAGCAAAAAGCTTCAATGTTGTAAATTAATATATATAAGATTCTCTTTGATTTCAAACATAAACCTACTGAGTATTTGTGAGTGAATTTAAATAATAACTGTAAAAAAAAATTCTATGAGAAGACGGGAATCCTGTGAAATCATTTACATGCATTTTAGAAGAAAGTAATTGAGCAATGGTAGCTCTTAATTAAAAGAAAAATGTAAACCATAAATGTATAAATTACGAGGTAGAGAGAAGGATTTAAAATGTCAGCTATAAGAGAAACCCTATGTTAAAAGTCGAGACTGGATACCATTTTTAACAAAAATATAATGTGGTCAACTAACCATATTTTCAAATACTACTATGTATCATTTTCAAATACTACTGTGTATCATTAACGAGAAATTTAATCAATTTTTTTTAAAAAGAATGCTTGGAAAGCCGATTAACCAGATTAAACAGCCTGTCAAGGAGGAGGCTCGAAAATTTCAAGCTAAGAGAGATTGAAACTTTAAACCCTAACGAACTTCCTACACTAAAACAAGGTATTGGCCATGGGATTGAAGAACCCTAGTCAAAAGAAAGGAACTTGTAAGAACCTGGAGATAGGTGGGTCAATGAATGCTCTAATAGGAAAATCATTTAGTAAACTAAATAGTATAGGGTGGTAAACCCTCTAAGAGGAGCTTTGCACCTGTAGTAGGAATAAAAAGAACATTGTTAAAATGATTATTTGGATAAGATTATACTCGTTATTAAGAAAAAAACAGAAACGAAACAACCAGAAAGAAAAATCCACATGGGTTCGATTGGAAGTCCAAATCATACCCTAAAATTTGGAAGGGATCTAGTTTCTGCTTGACGCTTGTAAGAAAAAAAAAACATATTAATAGAGGAATGAATCATGGGTTTTTTAGAAATCAAGAATCCTTGCAGGAGAATACCTTAAGACATTACCAGGAAAGGGATTGGGCAGAAGAACCATAGTTGTAGCATCTTTTAGAGCCCAGGATGTGCACTGGTCGAAATCTCGTTCTAGTATAAGCTAGAAACCTATATGAATAAATATGCCATTGCAGAGAGTGTAAACAAATCATATAAAGAAATAAAACAAAAATTTTAAGTCTAACTGGTCCTTGGAACGAAGTATATAAAGGAAAACGTTCATAGTTGTATCTGTGAGTGCAGACCATCACTTCTAGGTTGTCAAGTATGGTAAATGTAACTGAGGAGAGAGTCGTAGAGGCTGAATCAAAGAAATAAGGGTTTGAACGTGACAGGTGGTTGCATAGCTCATTTGAGAAAGAGCAGAGAGGAAAATGAGGTTGAAATGGAAGAATGGGGAGGGTGGTTACCCAAAACGTTCCCGATCCATCTCAACATTAAGCGTGTGTATCATTGATAGCCAGACATGCCATGGTCTCCATAGATTCTCCATATTGTTTTATTAGTAATACATTGGAAAACACGATTGACAAGAATATAATGGAAGAATGGGAGGGTAGTTACCCCAAAACGTTCCCGATCCATCTCAACATTAAACGTGTGTATCATTGATTGCCAGACATGCCAGGGTCTCCATAGATTCTCCATATTGTTTTATTAGTAATACATCGGAAAACACGATTGAAAAGAATATATATAGTTTGGTGAAATTACATTTTTATTAGGATGGAATCTGTCACTTCATTTCACATCAAAAAGTGATTTAACAATTTTTTTTGATTTGAGTAAACTTGCGGACTTCTTCATCTCCAGAGTTTCACCGTTGAATTTGGCATCTAATTTTTTAAAGATTTTATTTGCTCAAAGGTTGTTGCTTTTACTCTGTGAGTATGTAATGCATTTTTGTTTTATATACTGACTGTTTCATTAGAAGATGGTTTTATAAACCCTAGCCAAGTATCTGCCTTTCGTTTTTAGCTGTTTTGTTTGTTTCTCTTTTAAGTTGTTGATATGAGAAAGTAGGTGATGAAGAAGATGTTTTTGATATTCTGACAGCTAGTTCTTGGGATAATTTATTCAGCTAAGAATTTGTTAAGAAACTGAAAGCGGTTATTGTAAAACTTTACAGGAAAAGAGCCTAATACAAGAACCTGATAGAGAAACAATCTGTCCTATAAACTATTTTTAGCCTAATAAACATTAAAAATATTT
The DNA here is from genome assembly GCA_034641835.2 of Pinus albicaulis. NCBI lineage: Eukaryota > Viridiplantae > Streptophyta > Pinopsida > Pinales > Pinaceae > Pinus > Pinus albicaulis. The sequence goes on along the minus strand of CM076580.1, from coordinate 665,585,823 downwards.
TTTTTCTTTCTTTCTTTCTATTTTATGGATTTCCATCACACCCTTGTTAATCGAAAAATCACGTTCCCAGACGTATTGTTACCCAGTTTCTGACTACACGCAGTTCCTAGAATCAATGGAATTTGTTGCATAGTTCCCAGACGTATTGTTACCCAGTTTCTGACTACACGCAGTTCCTAGAATCAATGGAGTTTGTAGTATCCTAGAGTGTTGCTGACTTTGAGCCCAGAATATAATGGAGTTACAGGCGACAATGGAAATTTTTACTTCGTGGAGTGTTGCTTATAAATATACGTTTCTTGGTGTTTTTAATGTTTAAATAAATATTTGTTGTATGTGGTTGGACACGCTTAGACATGCTTAGTATTTAAAAAAATTACTCTGTTTCGTCATTTTGCTATTGTTCCATGCAATGTTGACAGGATGATGATGGAACACTCATAGTATATATTTGTTGTTCTACATCTTGAATATTTAAATAAATATTTGTTATATTTCTCTAAATGGGTTTAACATTGAAAATTATTTTCATGCTTAGCATTTGTTATGAATAGTATTTTTTATTGCTTCATGTAATAATGAGACTATGATGATGGAATACAAAAAATTAAATATATAGATTTATAGGTTGAGTGGGGTCCTGAATATTGAAACAAATATTTATTATGTGGCTGGAATTAATTAATATTTAAAAATATTTTTTTAGCCATTTGTTTTTGTCGTTCCTTGGAATAAAATCTCTGAAAGTAGAACTTCTTCATGTATTTTTATTTTTAACAATAAAAGTCAATTTCCATATATATATATATGGAAGCATAAAGAATGAGTAAGATTCTGGGGTATAAGCATAGATTAATTTGTGTTAAGATATATTGTAATGATCAAAAATTAGATATACTTAGTAAATATCTTACTCTAAAAGGGTTAGGAATATTTATAAATGAATATCTTATTCTAGAAGATTAAGCTGAACTAAGAAAAGGGGACCAAAAGGTAAAGGAGGCAAGAAAGAAATGAAAATGGGAAATAATTAGAAATAGAAAAGCTATCATTAGTGATAGAGTCCAAAATAAAAGTGATAAATAGGAATTAGGAACACTCCATATCCTCTTATGGAATTTACATGGTTTTCCATGGTACAAAGGTCCTATGTTAAGATGGATCCCGAGTGATATTGATCTAATTCTCTTAGTCAAAACCTAGGAACATGACAAATCTAGGGTCCCCCACATTGATGGTTTCATTATTTAGTCAGCTTGGAACAAAAGATGCTCTTGCAGAGGAGTTGGTGGTATATCGTGTTATATAAATAATAAAATTTCTTCCCACATTTGACTTCATAATATTGATCCCCTCAATCAATACGTTTGGATCAAAATATTTGACTCTAATACCAATAGGATTTTCCTTTCAACTTGTTACTTTTATTCATCAACTCTACTTCCTATAAGAAGAGCAACCTAGATAAGAAATGTCCCTTCATTAACTTAGAACATGATATCCACATCATAAGGAATGAATTCAAAATATTTTTTCTTGGGAACTTCAATGATCATAATGACACTAATCAAGCCACTCTATTAGGTAATAACTGTAACCCTAACCCCTTATGGATTGACGAGGATTATGATCTAGCTAGTAAATTAAAAGGAAATTCCAAAGACACTACCGATAACCTTTTTGGTACCAAACTAATCAAGTTTTGTAGTTCCCAAGATGACTTAACAAGTGGCCTTCCTATGTCCAAATGACTTGTATTCATGGGCACGACAATAATGTTGTGGAATATGTTAGATCTAATACCCAGGTTCTCAACCGTATTGTAAATTTTGACCTCCAAAATGACCATGAGCCTCAATATGACCATAAACCTCTATAATTAACCCTTAACCTTGATATGTACACCAACCACATGCATAAGAACGGTGAGAGCCAAAGAAAGATTCGCTTCGAAAAAAGAAAAATGGATGTCTTCTTAAAATATTTGACAAGGAAATTAGGTTTCTTAACATATAATAACAACATTGATCACATCTACCATAAATTTACTGCTATCCTTCCCTCTACCATTAACAATTTATCTGCAGAGGTATCATTTAAAAAGAATAGTAGGACTTCCAACCTGTGGTATGATAATGATTGTAAGTTGGTTAGGAAAGCGATTAGAGATGCTACCAACGAAACAATTATGTGTGAAAAAAAGGGTGTACAAAGCTCTTATCAAAATGAAAAAAAACAACCTATATAAACAAGAGGAAATATCATCTTCTTAACCTCTCTACATATGAGCCTAGAAAGTTTTGGAGTAACATTCTTGTTAGTAAATCAAAAGAAAATGATCTGATCCCCTTAAAGAAATGGGATGTATATCTTAATAAACTTTGTGACTCTGTGGACACCATGGGAAACATCATAAACATTCCTATAGAGGAGGATACCTTTTCTTTGGAATACATGGAGTTCGAGGTCAAGAAGCTCACTAATGGGAATTCTAGAGATATTGAAGAGTACCAAGATGAAATTCTCAAAATAGGAAAGTCCATCCTCATCCCACACTTACACAATCTCTTCAACTTGGTGGTAAAACAAAGCTTACATAAGTTGTGGATGCAAAGCCATATTGTGTCTGTCTTTAAAAGTGGGGATAAAAACTTTCCCTCTAACTATAGGACTATCATAATTATCCAAATTATAGCCAAATTTTATGGGCTCATTTTGGAAAATAATATTAACACATGACTTGAAATCCATGGTAAAATATCCAAAGGAAAATATGGTTTTAGAAGGCACCACTCTACTATTGACCACCTTTTCACTCTTAGGACCATTGTCGAGTATTGTTGTAATAATAAAACTAATATCTTCTATTATATTGTTGACTTTAGAAAATATTTCGACATGTTCCTTGAGAGACCTTATGGAAAAGGCTCAATGAGATAATGGTTCCTCTCAAGTTGAGGGTTGTTGTTACTAGATTATATGATAATGTTATTGCTAAGCTTAAGACCAATGAGGGTTGGTCTACAAAAATTAAATGCAACATCGGTGTTAAGAAATATTTTCCCCTATCCCCTACCCTTTTTGGCATTTACATTGAAAAGCCTGAGGAATGATTAGAAGTTGTTGGTTGTGAAGGACCCAAGCTCGTTGGTATAGTAATTACTCTTCTCCTTTATGCTAATTATATCGTTCTTCTTACCAGGGGCCTTGACAATCTCAACAAGAAACTCAAAAACCTCCATGATTATTTCTCCAAGATGGGTATGACTGTTAATACTGAAAATACCAAAGTCATGATTATTAAATCCAAAAGATCACCTATGATAATTTCATTTATGAAAATAGTTACTTATAGATGGCTTCATCATACAAATATTTAGGTATTGACGTTCACCATCAACTCAACTAGAACTATAACACTGAGAAACAAATTATAAGAGGTTGGAAAAAATACTATGAGCTTGAAAATAATTGTAAGACGAATAATCTTTGGGTTTGGAGTAAAATAAAATTTCTCTTTAAGACTCTCGTCATCCCTATTATTTTATATAGTTGTGAGGTGTGTGGTTGTTGTATATCTAGATATTCTTGGAGGAAGATTGAAATGATCCAAAATTAATTCATAAACAACAACGTCAATATTAAAATTAATGCTCCCTACCCTATTCTCTTGATGTATAAGAAGAATTTATACAACTTGGAATCCATGAGGCTCCCCAAAGTTGCTTCTAACTCTAGTAAAAACCGCCTTCGTCTTAAGAGAGGTTGGCATAAGGATTCCAAGTTCTGGCTCAATCATTAGGGGATAAAGGAAGAGATCATATTAGGGAATAAGGATAATATGTTTTTCTAAGTTGCGTTAATCTATTGATATTGAACATAACTTACAATGTGAAACCTTCCTGCATGGCTGCTAAATTAGTCAATCTCACAGGAGGTCCTATTCAAAAAAACCAAAAAACTGTAAAAAGGGTTGCCCATAACCGGGAAAATAGCCCAAGAGTTGCTGCCCATTATCGAGAAACCAACAGTCATCAAGTTCTTAGTAGCATAATATAAACAAAAAAATAATTTTAAGCTTCGAAGGAGGTGACCATCAACGTGTTTGAACCTGAAAATTAACATGACAAAAGGCCAAAAGAAGGAAAGCAAGACCTGACAAGAAACTAGCTGTTTGTAGGTGGAGGAGGATTCTCCTCCACTATGGGACAACTGTAATCTTCGAGATCTTCAACGGTGCTTTTAGAGTACTGGGAGGAACTCTCCGACGCAGAAGAGGAGCCTGAATCTGAGTTGAGCTTTTTCTTCCCATGAGTCGAGTCGCTGATGTTATCACCTTCACTGCTGGAGCTAGTCGTGCTTGGATTGAATGGGAGCGCCATCGATTTCCTTGTGTCTTGAGGATGCTGGACCGGAATGGTAGATTTTTGACTTTTTTTGGAGCCTGAAGCTTCACCAACCTGAGGCTCTTCGTGGAAAGAGATTGAGATGGTAGCAGTAATGAGCGACTTGGCCAGGTCACTGTAAAAATGAAATTGGCCCATGTTGTTGTCTGAAGGAGGCTGGCTGCCTAAATCATGAATGGAAAGTGGCGGGGGTGAACCCCTACCGCCCTCCCCTCTGCCACCACCACCTCTTCTGCAACAAATTCTATGCCTGCGCGGCATTGTGGTGTGGGAATCAATGCTAGTGAACAAGGAGTGAGAACCAAGGAAGACGGAGGGGGACGAGGAAGAGCGAAATGAATTCAGAGAGCAAGGTCCACATAGAAGGGAAGGAGGGCCGTGAGAACTAGTTGATGGAGGAGACGACTGCTGCAGAGGGTCAGATGAGCACGGAGAGGACGAAGGGGCTGGTAGAGGTGTGGAATACGCAATAGAGGCCGAAAGACAATCAGCTGGAGGCCGAGGAGCTCGGGCAATCTAAAAAGCAAGCCGAAAACCCAAATGGGGAGGCCAAATGCTCATAAGGCGAGTAGACGGAGCGGGAGAGGGTTGCACAAAAGGGCGCATCGCCATGGCAGAGCGCGTGAAGGCAGAGCAATAATGCCAAGGCAAATGAGAAATGAATGCTGAGTCCGGCTTCCTTCGGGAATTTATGGCGCCTTCACTGAGAACGATGGGCGGCGTGTGGCTTGGCCAGGTGTTGGTCGCCAGGCTGGCCAGCGCCCCATTCCATTTACCCACCCTCATCCGGGATAAGGATAATATTTAAAACACCATTACATACAAATTTAAGAATAATTTATCGAGTCATAAGGAGTTATAGGGGAAAAGGAAGTTAAGGTATTATAAAGATGTAATCAACCCCGCACTTGCTAACCAAAATTACATTTATCTCTTAACTAGTGCTAAGAATAAAATTAACATCGCAAAGATTGGAACTAATTCGTTTCGGTTTTGAAGAGAAATCTGGCGTTCATCTATTCCCAAAACACACTGGGACAAAAGAATATGTCTCCTTTGTGATACTAAGAGAGTCGAAGATGAAAAACACTTTCTCTTGGATTTCCCGACCCTTTCTCATAGTTGTTCTCATTTTCAAAATATTTTCCCACTAACAACCTCCTTGACTTGTTAAGTCAACAAAACTACAATAACCTCAGAATGTTTCTCTCCCTACCTTTTTATAACAAAAATAAAATTTTAAATAATATCAATTAATCATTCCTTTATTAAGGTTTAATAGGCCATATTAGTCTTAGTAAACATTAATCATCGTCATCATCATCTTCATTTATAATTTTAATAAAAAATATTTATTATAACTTAAATATACTTTTTATTTAAAACAATAAAAAACATATTAAACATAATTATAATATAATACTTTAAAATTTCATAAAATTATTTATTTAATATAATGTTATAATTATAATTTTATTAGGTTAAAGGTTAATATTGGTTAAAATCAAAATAGTTTATCAAATTTAGAATAAAAATTTATATAAAAATTTATTTTAATGTTTAAAAACATTTGCCATTCACTATAATTTTATAAATGAAAAAAAAAGTTATACATTAAATAACATTTAAATAATATATTCCATCATGAAAAGACAATAATATATACATTGGAGCGAGCTAAAGGAAATTTCCATTGATGACATAATCACATATCATAGCTGAGCTCATCCACCAAGTGCCATATTTATTTCTATTTATTTCTACATTGTATGATATATTTCAAAATATAATTTTTTCTAACCATTTTTAGAGATATCCCTCGATATTATACATTTGTTATTTTTATAATATTATAAATTTATATAATTTTAAAATCAAAACAAATATATATGTTTAGATTTTTCAAATTTTTTAAAATTTTGTTAGGGCTACATCTTCAACATGTTCAACATATCATTCCAATCGGGGCGGAGAATTGAACTAGTAACTTCACATCAAGGAGTGCCTTAATAGAGCACTGATCACTATCTATCCAATTATCTATCCAAGACCCCATGGACATATTTATATTTTTCAATTAAATAAATTATAAAGTTTATTTAAAAAATGGAATGTTAATTTTTTTATTTTCATTATAAAATATATTAAGTAAATTATTTAAAATGATGTAAATGTTCTTATATGAATAACTAATCTTTCCATGCTGTCTTTTAAATTGGTAAGCTCTTTTAATTGAGGTACTTTGTAATTGCTTGATTTTGTAGAAGCTTAATCTGTTTTTAGTTCACGTATGCTTTCTCTTTATTATTACTTGGTAAAATAGTTTGAAGTAGGATTTTCTTTCTGATTACCTTTTTTAAGTCATATACATAGAAGACCATATGTAAAATGAAGATGTAAGAAACTCTAATTTGTAAGTCATATTTCTAATCATCTTTAACACCTTATATGGACCATAATATCTAGTGTGAATTTATTGTCCTTTTGTTGCTTGAGAGACATATATTTGTATGATTGTAGGCTTATAATATACAATCCACTACAAATTTCCTTTTATTTTGATGTTGATGTGCTTTTTATTTCATAATATTTTGTGTTGTAACCAAGTTTTTCTTCAATAGAACCTCTTATTGGTGTTGTATATGGCCATCTATTTCTTGGAATTTCAAGGGTAATGTGATGGATGGCGAATGATATCCACAAATTTTCATAAATGTGAACATTTTTAATGAAGTATGGAAGGGTGTGTCATACCACCATTCTATCAAGGGAAACCACTTGACACATTATGTCTATTTATTAGATGGAAATAAAATAAATCTATACTTCTAGAAATTTATTCACAATCTAAATTTAACCATCACATTAAGGATGCTAATTGGAGCTAAGATCAAATTGAGTACCCAAAGAAGAATAATGAACATTGGATCTCTATCACCTATAATAACTTTCAGGCTTCCATTAATATTTTGAACTATAACCATGAATTATATCGTTGTTGTATTTGATTTAAAAGGACGAGAAAGAGAAAAAAATAGACATATATTTTGAGTTCATCCACTAGAACCATCATGACATCCTTTTCTCCAGATTTCAGTGGACCTATCATAAAATCTATTGAATCCTCTTCCTAAAATTAACATTTTATAGCTAATGGTTGTAGGATACCTAAGGTCTTTAATTGTCTATCCCTTATTATATTAGAAATACACACACTCACAAAATATTTTGAACATAAATTTTAGTACCTTCTCATAAAAGTCCTTTTTGATCCTATCATTATTTTTAAGAATCTTGAATGTCTTCCTATAGGAGAAGTGTGCATTTCCAAAGAACTTTTTGTTTGAGTAGGGATTTTTTACATGAATATAGGTGATGTTTGTACCACAATAAATTGTTTTTCCGTATTTATTGAATACACTTGGGTCCTCTTGTAATTGTAGGATAATATTGCATAAATTGTTTTGTTACTTCCATTATATCCTTGTTCCTTCCACCCATTCAAGTTGTGGAATGGAAATAACACATCATAAACCTTCTATTTTTTATTCTTTTGTAACACCCCTGGATAATTATCTACAAAAATTATTTTTTAATTATGAATGGAAAAGTTAAAAATAAAGATATGTCTAGATGTTGTAACTATTTACTTTTATTTATGAAAGAATAAAATATATTTTTTGTTGTTGTTAGAATTATTGTTAACATGTTAAGGGATGTCATGGAGAACCCTACTGTCAGGGAACAAGTTGGAATTAGTTATGACTAATAAGATGGTATAAAAAAAGGAAAACAAATCCTCTTTTTTCCATGACTCAATTGAAAAGGAAAGGACAAACCAGAAAAGTAATGGTTGGAGATAAATATAATGAAGTTGGCTTTGTGAAGGAATATTGTGGGAGAGAAAGACAATGATTCCTAAGTGTAACCAATGGGAGTGAAATACTAGTTTGAACCAAATAGAGATAAATTGGGATGCTTCCTTAAGGGTTCAAGAGGAAATAATTTGAAAGGTTCATGAAAATGTTTCCCTAATAGAGAGGAGTAGATTTTGGGGGTAACTAGCTGGGGAAAGCTAACTTACAGTTGGGAGGATCGTGAGAGACCTTATCACATTTATAGGAGGATATTAGATAAGTATTTATATGTTTAGAGAAATTGTTGGATTGATGTTGTGATGAGGTTGGAATTGATGTCAACATGGTAGTGTGCGAAGCTTGATGATTGATGTAGTGATTGAAGGTTGGCATCTTGGATTTTCTTTGGAGATGGTGCTTTGATGGCCTTGTGGGTTGATTGGTCAACTTGGTCTCCATGTAGATGATGCTTGTGTTGAGATGAGGTTGATTGTTGAATAATGTTTGTGGTGTTTCTCTAGAGATAACCTTGACCTTGATGCTCATGATGATGTTTAAATATGTTGTAGAGGTTGGCATAATGTATCAAGTTTCCTTCTGCAAGTGAGCTTCATGTTTGATGCCACTTGATACAATTTATGCATTCATGTGTTGATCCTTAAAATTATGATGAATATATCATGTATGGACTCTTTGGGAGGTTGCAGAGATGGTTTTGAGGCTTGTAATGGTTTGGAAATTTTTTGCAGATGCCAAATATGTTGAGCAACAAGTTGGAGGCAGTTCTGAGTTGAAGACACTTTGTTTTTCCTTCATCCCCTACCCAGTCTCATGGAGAGAATCCTGTGGGAGCGGTTTTAGGCTCCAGTCACGTGTAGTGTAGCCTATGGGAGTGACGATGGTCCCAGTCGCATGGAATACTGTGTTGTGCAAGAGAATATGTCTACAAATGAAGTTTCTCTAGATTTCTCGTGCTCCTCGGATGATTTAATTGGTTTTTATGATGTTTCTTCTTTGGGATTTTTCATGAAAGATTCCAATTGACTAAATCAACATGTCCTAATGTTTTTTGAAGTTTGAATACTTTAACATAATAAGTAGTGGAGTAGTGGAAAAAGTTGTTTAAAGTAAGGAGTATATTGATCATTTTGAGAGAGGAAACAAAGCAGAGCTTTGTATAGAGAGAATAGGGTGACCTCCAACAACATGTAATGTTACAGAGGTCAATTTTAGTGATAAGTGCACACAAAGATATCATAGTCTTAGATCATGGAGTGAGGAGACTCATTGAGAAGGAAACTATTGTTGAAGTGAAGCATACTTTGTTTTGCTGATTGTGATAGAGATTTGGAGGACCTGCGTCATAAAGTTTTCTAAGGTAGAACATTGTGTTTTTTGTAGTAGAATATTTAGTGGAGAGTTGGAAGTGATGAACTTTCATATTGAGTTGTTATCATGTTGGAATAATGGTTTATTGGAGGAAAACTTACCATTTACATATGTTCACTATTTTTTATTGTAGAGAGAAATATTTTCATGTACTTGACTGGAGAATTTCTTCTATTAATTGCATGGATGAGTAATGTGTTATTTTGTCATAATATTGATGGAATTGATACGAGAGTTTGTGTGTAGAATATGGTGGTTATTTCATATTACATAATTGCATGACTGAGGTGTTGTGTGTTGAATTGATTTCTTTTGAAAGCCATATCTTACATATGGAGCTAGTTGAGTTGTTAAGAGATTGTATGTTGTTGATGTATTGGAGATTGTTTTGATGTATTGCAGTTTTTAGAGAGAGAAAGTTGTTGTTGCTTTCTGTAGAGGTCTAGATTGAAACATTGTGAAATGTGTTCCTATAATATCAAAATATAGATATAGCTTGGTGAAGAAGGGATGGGAGTTCCTTTCCTATGGGTGTAGGTAGCTTCAGTAGAGGAAGTAATATTCTCATAATGGGATTTGGGAGAGGCATTTAGGGGATAGGGGTATCTAGTGGATTAGTGTTCAAATAGTCGATTTCATATGAGAAATTCCTTGATGGACATAAACAAATATGATTATGTAAATAATTTTCTTTATTAATGAAATTTCAACAAAAAAACAACAACAACAAAGGGTGGTTTTTGCCCCGGAGGGGGGTTTTCCACTAGATATCCTTGTGTCCCTTATGCATGTGATTGTTTTGATTATGCTATGGTTTTCAGGTGATGATCATGATAATTTTTATTATATTTTCCAGTTAATATACTAATTTCATAATGTGTGAATGTTTTCAGTAAATCGAAAAGGAATAAAAAGTTAAGAAACACAATCACTACTGATTCACCCCCCCTCTTAGTAGTCAATACATTTCCAACAATTGGTATTAGAGTGGGGTTCTATCGGTGAAGATTGATCACTTGAGATAATATTGTGGGCCATGGAAAAGAATAAGAAGAATCAGTCTCAGAAAAGGAAGAGAAAAAAAAAAAGCAAGGAAGATTTCAAATTATGAAGAACCCCTCTTCTTGCTGGTAAAAAATGGCGAAGGAAAATTTTGCGATCATTTTATATCTGGCAGTAAATTTTCTTGTAGTGATTATGATCTACTTGAGTTTTATGATTTAGAAGATAATTTTCATTCAATTCAGTTGGATGCTTTGGAGAGAAGTGGTAATGACCCTTTTGCAGAAAATTCTGATTTAGAAGATGAAGATTCTTGCAAGATTGAAACCATAGAAGCATAAATTAGAAAGATCATGGCTGAAAATAAAAACTAATAGAAAATATTGCAAATAATTGATGAGAAGGAGTGTGTTTAGAAATAATATATCATCAAATTAAAAAACCAATTGGATGAAACAAGGAAGATTGAAGAAGGAATGAGAAAGAAATATAAAATTCTGGAAGCGAAACCAATCTACTCTAAAGGAGATTGTGAGAGCATCCATGAGAGAATTTAAATGAAATTAATTGATAAATATATACCACATGAATATGCCATCAAGGAAAATGCGATGTTGAAGAATTAACTGCAAGATCAGTAAAAGTATTGTACAAGACTAGAAGAGGAGTTAGCCTCTTTGAGATATGGGCTTGAAAATACAAATAATCAACTATCTAAATATAGGAAGTTGGAGAAAAGAAACAAAATTTTGGATGAGATCCTTATCAGTCATAGATATACTCTTATAAAAACCACATTATTATTTGAAGAAGAATCCAACCTTGAGAAAGGAAAAGAGAAAGTGGAGGACAATCATATAGCATAAAATCAGAAGCCCACCATCTCATGCACACCATCCAAGGTCAATCAAATATCTTGGAAGCATCATCATGAAAGGAAGCCAAATAATAAAAGAAACCATAAACAAAAGAAAAGGATAAAATACCACATACACAACATGCAATAGTTTAATAAAGTAGGGAAGCAACCAAGTGTACATCATCCTACAAATCAAAACATAAGGTATCCAAGTTTATTTTATGGTTATTTCTTATCTTGTAATCACTTTGGTCATCATTCTAGAGATTGTAAATATTATGCAAGAAAACAATTTTTTTGGATAATCGTTGTTTCAAGTGTATAAAATATGGCCACAAGGCTCTAGCTTGCAGATATGATATGATTAAACCAACAAAAGGAGCAAGCCCACCATTGAAGAAAAAGAAAGTATGGATGAGAAAATATGAGTTACAAAGAATTAAATTTTCAAAGGATTTCAAGGAGGGATGTTTGGTCTTGCAAAGAGATAATCTACTCAGGGGGAGTAGATCCTTGTGTTGTGCCCAATAGGAGATGGCTTCAATAGAAGCCAAACTTGATAGGTGAATGCAATTAAAAGAAGGAAGTTTTGGCTTCATGCATCTATTCATTTCAAGTTGAGGAATAGAAGGAAAGCACATGATTTTAGGGGGAGTCTAAAAAATTAACATATTGCATGCTATTTTATTTTTTTCCTCATAATTATTGGTGGTTGTAACCATGTTATGTGAAGATCATTTTTATCTATGAAAAATAACGAATGTCTTATGCAGCAAGAAATATTTGATGGAGAAATGGAATATGCTTAGGGGGAGTTTGATATGATTCTATATTATGCATGTATAAAATTTAGGCCATGCATGATATTATGGTTATTGCATGTCAGAATTTAAATTCAATTCCTCAACACTTAATTGTCAAACCAGGGCTACGTAAGGTTTGAGGAGTAACACAGGTAATGCCAAATATTTTGGGTTCACTCTATAAGTCCTACTTCTATCCATGCAATTAAATCACTAAGGTTTTGAAAGAAAATATTTTAAATAAATACTTCTAATTCTTTTCCTACACATGTTAACATAATGACACCACACCACACCAGAAACTGGACTGTCACTCAGAAAACAAAAACTAGAGACTTCTAGAAAATACTTAAAAAATAAATGAACTTGGAATTCATGGCACTCAATAAATTCGAAAAAAATCAATTACAAAATCTCAAAATATCTTCAAACAAATCTATTCATGTACTAAGAAAATAGATAAACTATGTTCCTGTACTACAATGACTCAATTCCTGCATTAGAACGAATCTATTCCTGCACTAAAATGACTCTATTCGTGCACTTAACAATCTTCTATTACTTAATAAAAAATAATACTATGCTATCAAGCCTAAAATAAAAAGGTGCAATAAGGAAGCTTTTAACTCAAATCAAGATAAAAATTCCCAACCATCACAGTATTCTTCAAAGTATAAATGTCAAAATCTAATGGAAAATTTATCAAACCACAATGCGGATATTGATCTCCTGTGTTTGAATAAATAAATCACCTTACAAATATATTATGGTTATACCCCCTTCTATACTATTTAATACTGTATCCCAGGTAAAATTTTGTGTTTGCAAAGGAAATTGTTTCAGAAAGAAAGATTCAACTATGATCCTTGTTCTGAATGATAGTGATATTTTGTTCTTGTACTAAAAAAATTAAAGTGAATGAGTGATAAAAAAGACTAGAAACACAATAAATATTTGACAATTTCCACGAAGAGATATGTTTCCTTACACAATTACAATATACATTTATAAAAACGAAGGTTCTTCCCTACTTGCTGCAAATAAATAAATTTTAAAAGATAGCTATGCTCATCATTAAGCAAGGTCAAAATATATAAAACCCTGAAAACCCTTGTTCCTAACTAAAATTCCATTTAAGAAAGAAATTCCAAGATCTTAATGCTTGTTGTGCTTTGTAATGAACAAAAAGGAACGATTCCAATGTAAACAAACAAACTTCAACATACAAAACCTCAGATCTGAGAACACTGTTACTTTGCAAAAGAAAAGAAATACACAAGATCTATTCAATCACACACACACATATCATTTATTAGCAAACTTAATGCCAATCACTCTCTATACCTATTACACAATATAATAGTAATGGGATAATGAGTTGGATTGGATGGGCCCTAGCCCACCATCTCATTTCCCTTATTAAGGAAAACGATTAATCTATGATAGCATGATTAACATAACATGAAATATACAAAATAGATGAATGAACCTGGTATTCGACCTTGTTTATTAAAATGATAAAATTATCTTCTAAGTACATGATATATAGCAACAGATCCAACCCCCAGAGGGATTGTGGCGATATAAATTCTCAGAGAACAAATGCCAAAAGTTTCCCATAGTATCGCTACCCTACATTTTGATCAAACTTCAATTTATACATATTACATCAGCTCTCAATCGTGTCAAGATAATAGAAAAAGGATACAATTGTTGGTGACTAATCCCTATCTTTAGGAATCCTCGAAAAATCCAAACCATCTACAGAAAAACAAAATTAAGTCTTCTGAAGTAGGTGTGTGCCTTTTCATATTACAACTAATATGGACTCTAAGTTTACATTTTGAAATCAATGACCATCCATATCTAGTGTAGGAACCGAATTAAGTGTAGGAATATCGGGATCCTTTACCACAACCATATTTGAATTCAAATGATTAATCATGCATTGAAAATCCATAAGGTAATATATGTTTGGCGCAACCCAACTTGGCCTATTTTTTTGCAAAGAATCTACGGTTTGTGGGGCAGAGTGTGTAGTGGAGCATGTAGCAGAGCACATTTTGAGAATTTAAACATACTGCACGGTATCATAAGGGATTCGGGGTGGGTTGAAGACCCACCTTTTTGTAAAATCATGTGATTATATAAGGGATCAATGGTGTTGGGACCATAGTTGCTTGCTTTAAGGAGTCCATGGTATTTTGATGATGTAACTCGACAATGTAATAGTATATATAAGGTAAACTAATAAGAAAAGAGTCATAAAAATATGAGTTTTCATCCATA